>VYXB01003816.1:366617-495877 GCA_013397135.1 Pachyramphus minor
GATCAGACAGGACCTGCCCTTCCTAAACCTGTGCTGGCTGGGTCTGATCACTTGTCCATCCTGTAGGTGTTATGTGATTGCACTTAGGATGATCTGCTCCATAACCCTGCCCATCACTGAGATCAGGCTGACAGGCCTGTAGTTTCCTGGATCCTCCTTCCGGCCCTTTTTGAGGATCGCTGTTTCACCAACTTCCAATCATCTGGGACCTTCCCAGTGAGCCAGGACTGTTGGTCAGTGATGGAGAGTGGCTTGGGGAGCTCTTCCACCAGCTCCCTCATCACCCTTGGGTGGATGCCATCGGGTCCCATAGACTTGTGAGGATCCAAGTGGCTCAGCAGGTCACAAACTGTTTCCTCCTTGATTACACAGGGGCTATTCAGTGTCTTATTCCTGTCTACAAGCTCCAGGAGCCAGCTGTCCTTTGGACAACCGGTCTTACTGTTGAAAACTGAGGTAAAGAAGGTGTTAAGTACCTCAACCTTTTCCTTATCCCTGTTAATTAGGTCCAACAAGGAATGGAGGTTTTCCTTGCCCCTCCTTTTGCTATTGACGTATCTGCCTTTTTGTTATCCTTAACAGAAGTGGCAAGATTAAGTTCAAATTGTGCCTTCATTGAATATGGGAATTGTATATTAAATGAATATAAAATAAACATTTAATATGAAATCAAACTAAAAATAAAAACAAATATGTTATTTTACATTAAACAAAAGGATTAAAAATACAGGATATCTACAATACAGTATATCCACAAATAAAATAAAAGCTTTAGGGATGCCTTTAAAAATGTTTGTCTTTATATTCTTTTCAAGACAAGGAAACTCAGAGAGTATTCTTTAGGAAAATCCTGCAACAACCTATTTATAACTAACTGTTATGGTCCTGCTCATATGGGTAAGTATGGGTACACACTTGCAGGCATAAGGGTGTACGTGTTCTCCTAAACTGGCAGTCACTTTCAGAAATTGTTTCCCATAAAAAGCATACTATATTGCAATCTGATAATGTGATTTACTGAGATTGTTAAAATTGTTATTATAGTTGTTTTTCTTATGGGATTATTGAAATAAATAGGAAACACCAGCACACAATGCTGACTTTTTCTTCCTGCTACTTTTGTATTTCCCAAGACTCCACAGGAGTTGGTCAGATTTTAAAGAAGTGATGAAAAGTTTGTGCAGAGCCCTAATAGTCTTTATTCAGAATTGTCAGTTTCTCTTGCAACTGAAAACTTCTTCTTGAAAATTAAGTGATTATGAAAACCAGCATGAGATTCCTGAACATGCCCTTTGTAGATAGTGTACAAGTGGTCAAAAAACAGTCTGTTTTGAGTTCTGCATCCTTCTCCATGATGCTGGAGAAATGAGGAGGCTACCCACTATAATAACAGGAAGAATTTATTCACAATCTTTTGAAGCTCAACTCAGTTTTGGGTCATATCTGATTTCAAACTTGCAGATGAATGAAGTCAGACTCTGAGATCTATTGTCAAGTCAACAGGTCTCCAAGCAGGTGTTAGACTTGCCAGGGTGGATTTAATTTCCAGGTTTGTAGGATATATAAAGGCTTTGCCTACATGTCGCTTGTGTGCTCTTCTTATCTGACCTGATTTAGATTCCTCTAGAATTGCAAGGGACCTAAGTCTATGGCTTGTTCAGGATGTTAGCATTTTGCACAACTTGAAAAATCTAGATGTAAGAGTCCTCTCACTGTGTGTGAGAGATTTTCTTTCTCCATAAATTTTCATATGGCAAGTGCAGCCTAAGGTTGTCTTGTTTTTGCATTATGCTACTCTGCCAAGCATTAATGCTTTCATAACTTGTGTCATTGGAAACTGGTTCATGTAGCAAGCCTGGAGTATGCAGTAGACATCTGCTGTGATGCACAGAACTTTCTTTGTAATATATTAAGTAACCAGATTAATTTTACATGGAAGGTGTATGGTTTGCATCATGTTTAAGTTGGTGTGTCTAATTATTTAGGTAACACGCAATGTGATGACTGCAGTGTTGAGCTTGCCTCCAGGGGACATTTACAACCTTTCAGTGATTGCTTGTACTGAAAGAGGCAGCAATACTTCCCTGCCCCAGCTTGTGAAATTGGGTAAGAAATGTTTGTTTGTAAATTAAAAACTCACTCCTTCTCTTGTTTGACTGCAAAAGTAACTGTCAGCAGATGCAGCACCTTTCTTATTTCAGAATTATGTACCTGTGACCCCATGTCTTTTGCAAAGCTGCAATTTTCACCTTGCCTCACTCTGTACATTGTTTCGTTCCTACATGTGAAGCTACTCTTCTAAAATAGTTTTGCTCAAGAGGAGTAACAGTGTCAGAATTTGACTGTAAATGAATGTAGGGGAGTGGAAATCACTTAGTGCCTCTCTGAGACAACAACTTAACTTCATAGTTGCTTCCCTTAGGTCTTGAACACATGCAGGATTTGAGAATGGCAACTGAGGCTTCACAGATTAATTTTTCAATAAAAAGCAGAACCTTCCTTGTTTCTGAGAAGCCTATTTCTGGGTCTGCACTCCTGGCAGATGCCACCCGGTCTGCTTTCCTGTCTCCCTCCACTCTCCCTGGACATCTGCATAGTCTTCAAACAACAAAAATATACCCTTAAATACAAATCAATGACAGTTTTCTTGATAAAAACAGTCAAATTTGTGGCTGTGGAACCCATCTTTGTTCTAAGAGAAATATGTGTAATGTACTCAAAGAAACAAAAGATGACTTGAGAATTTGATCTTTAAGGTAAGACTTTGAAATACAACTTTCTGCCTAACATTTTCCTTTACCTGGGAGGAAGACTGGACATTGCACCATTGTACCTTAAGAAATTTTACTTCTCTTTTGAATGTACTTAGAATTATTGAGCCTTAGGTACCTAAAATTGTGAAATTTCCAGGTGTGCCAGACTGCTTTAACAGGCATTAACTCCACTGTGAAGGTGGGTAAAGAAAAGTTTGTGATTTCAAAATGGATTATCTTCCCTATATGAATAATAAACCTTTTGTGAGTCACAGTGAAAGAAGTGAGTTTAAAGTACTCTATGATTTCTAATTGGATTAGAGGTCTTGAAGCAACCATTGTCCTTTTACATTTTTTCAAAACTCTTAGTCAAATTGCTTAAACAGTGCTGGGGCAAGCAGTGCAGATACAACAATTTGAAGTTCTTCTAAGTCTTTTGACCAAAGGCAATATTTGAAAGCTGTAGACAAATTCTATGAATCTTTTCTTCCCTGTGCAAGTCCTGTCCACTGTTTTCCCTGTGCCTCATTTCTGTGCACAGTTACATGTGTATTTGTCTCTGGCTGAGTGGGTGTGTGTGTGAGAGTGAGTATACCCCCCTGCTACAATTGTCCAAAGATTCTAGGGGGGTGTGTCAAAATACCAGCTAGCTTTATCTTTCAGACAGATCCACAAGTGTTGTACACCCTCCAGCATAGTTGTATCCTCCTGTTCTTTCCTTAGGGATAGGCACTTACTGAACTGAGAAGGGTATTTTGCCTTTCACTTACAACAACAAAAAGGTAGAATGAATTCTGTTTTGAGAAATCCCTCCTAGGCTTCTGGGTGTGGGTTTTTTGTTGGGTTGAGTTTTGTTTTTTTTCCTTTATGATGTCTGAACTTTGAATAGACAATAGTAAGTGTTTTACCAGAGGTTTTCCTTCTCTCTTTTCTGAGAGGAGCAATGGGAATTGTAATTAGCAGTAGTGGAAACTAACTCTAAGTGATAGACGACTTGGCACTTGGCAGTCACTTGAGCGTTCCTGCCAAATGTTCTTCCCTCCATGATGTTTGCTTCATCCTGGCAACTTTCCACTTGCAGAAAAATCAAGCCATTTGCTGGAGGTAAAAGGATGATTTGCTTGGGATGATGCCCAAATGCAAACCCTGTATTTTAATTGAGGCCGGTTTTTTACCTGGAGTGAGGGATGGAATATGTTCCTGAATCCAAGAGCAGATATGCTGACGTCGACCTGCCCTGACACAGCTCACTAACTAGGACTTTTGGTCCCTAGCTGTCTAAGGCTTGGTGGCAAGAAGAGACAGCTTTGGCTGTATCACAAAGCTAAGGCTTTATTCTTCAATCCTCTTCGTCCCCTGTGCACAACAGGGTAAAGGGAAGATGGATAGCAGCAAGAGAAATGGCAGAAAATGGCCACTTCTGGGACATGTTGTTTACATTAACTACTGTCGTAGTAATCACACCACGCACAGGGATCTCTTAGCTTACAGGCCAAGAAATATGCAAGGAACTAATTAACACTCTTTTAAAACTTTTTTACACTTATACACACTCCCATAACCCTTTAACACCGTCACACCACACTCTAACACTCCCACATATAAGTCCATATTTTATCTTAGGGTAAAGTTGGCTCTAACAGTCCCTTCTTCTTTTTCATCTTGGACTTCAGGTGCTTACTGCAAGGTGTCCTTCCACAGTGTAGCTGCAGCATATTAACAGTCTCTTCTTCCATTCTCACAGAATGTCCAAGGTTGCTTACTGAATTCCACAGTTATCTTTGAGGTCTCTCGCTGTGCCTCTGCTGCACCTGTTTTCTCAGGCTTACTGTCTGCCTGGCCACCTGCTTTTCCAGGCCTGGTACAGGCCTGGTCCCCAACACAGATATATGGATATAATTATGGGAGAGGGATGCTTTCCTTTGTTGTGCTGGGACAATATATACACTGCAATCACTGTGACACACATGAATGTGCTTCAGTCTCTGGCCAACTCTCTCCGCCAATGTAATTTTGGCAACCTCCAACACAGATCTGATTGTTTGATCAGATACATCTCCAAAATGTCTCTAACTACTTGTGGGCCTTGAGAAGTCCTTTTTGTGTGGTGGATCTTACACATCACATCCAGGTTCTTGTGACAGCATCTCACAGAATGAGAATAACAAATTATTTGGGAAGGGAAAGAATAAAACCAAAATGTTTTTCTGCATCGCTTGTTGTATGCAGTGTGTCAAAATCAGTTCAGTGATTGAAAATGACAGCCTTAATTAAACATCCATAGATTAGGAAATCTGAAAACTGTGGAGAATAGTTCAGAAGTGTACAACCCAAACTTTGTAGTCTGTGTAGGCAAACCAGAAGAGCCCAAGATGCCTAAGGCCTTTAAATGTTAGCCTAGGGAAAAAAAAAAACAAGACTGCAAGTGGTTTTTTAAACTGGCAATTGACTAAATATTTCCTCTGCAACAATTAAATGAACCTAAACAGTCTTTGCTTGTGGGAAACTACTTCTTTATCATCTCCTTGGGCCTTGAGAAGTAGAGCTTTCTCAGGCCAAATGCATTGCTAACAGGTGGGCAGTCATCTGCTCTGAAAGAGTTTCTGCTAACATTTTGCTATTAATAGAATCCACTGATCATCCTCAAACAAGGGCTCTGCTGAAAAGGGAAGTGAAGTAATTATCCATCTGTCCAAACAGAGAACAGTTTAAATAGAGAAGAAAAACCAAAACACTTTGTCTTCCCATTTTGCAGTGGTAGTTATCATCATGAGGCATTTTACACTGGCAGACTTTATCTGAAGAAAATGAAGAATAGAAGGGCATCCGGCATTGCTTTCATTTTTTTTTTCATTTTTCTCAGTGGTCTGGAAACTTAAGCTTAATAAAAGGAGATTTTTTTTTTCTCTCTTAATCAGAACCAGCCCCTCCAAAATCATTGTTTGCTGTCAACAAGACTCAGACTTCTGTGACGCTGCTGTGGGTGGAAGAAGGAGTGGCTGATTTTTTTGAAGTCTACTGCCAGCAGGCTGGATCTGGCCAGGAAACAAAAGTCCAGGTATGTAAGTGTCTCTTCTTTGGTTTCTGCTCTTCATCTCTAAAACTGAGACTAGGCCTTGCATTTTTCTGGTTTGGCTTCTGCTAGTTGGCATGTGCATGTAAAGCCCAATTTTGTACCAAATGTGAAAAGGTGGTTCAGAATTAAACCTTTAAAAGCTAAACTACTAAAGCATTTAAAATACTAAAATATTTTGTGATTTTTCAATATTAAGATGGGCTTCTATCTTATTGGTGAGATAACTAGTTGGACAGAAGCTATATGCATCCAACAGTGTCAGGCTTTGGCTACTCATGAAAATGGATCTAAAATACCTAAAGGGCCACAAAACTAAGGGAATGTCAATTAGCAAGAAGGCAAAAATTGTCAGGTAACTTGATAAAGAATGGGAAAAATAGACATATTTAGATGCCATGAGATCTTTTATGCAGCATCTATTTATTTCTGGCATACTTTATTTCTGGTTTTGAGATCTGTTAGGTAGTAGTCCCAGTTACTTAACTGTAGTTAAGTAGTAACTTCATTGCTATTCAAAGAGTACCTTTCTGATGCAAATGTGGCTGCTCCTCATGCATTTTGTCTCAGGGTGTTTTCTTCAAGACCCACTTTCTCAGCCTCAGAAATGAACCTCCTTTTCTCTCTGTCTGGTTAAGTACCTGTGTTCAGAGGCCACCTGAATATAAGAGTGTTTAAACTGGAAATGCTGTTTAGTGAAAAATAGAGAGCAGTAGTAAATTTAATTCCTTGACATTCAGTACAACGTGTGAGGTTTACTTTGTGGTTTAGCTGATGGTATAGTGAATCACTGTGATCATGTGCCATGGAACATCATTTTCTCATGTGGACTGTCACACATAAGGGGTAATCATTCAGGAAAGAAGTGAAGAATAACCTGCTTAAACCACTGATTATCACAAAAGAGACTTGCACAATCTTTAATCCTATGGCATACCAACCTGAATTATCTAATTTTTTTTTAAATAGAAAAAGACACTGACTAAAGGCAAAAAATTGTTTAAATGGACTTTAATCTTTTGGATAGTTTGGAATCCACATCTAGATTCCTGCTTTTACACTCTGTGTAGCTAAAGATCATGAAGTCATTATCACTTTTCACTTAGCAGAGATTCCAGATAGCAATGTGATCAGGCAAGGAAGGTACCACAGGATTTGCAACTTTAGGGCAGAGCAGATCTGGTTTAAGAACATCAGGAAAAGACTGCTTCATTTGGCAGATGCTTCAGTGGGTGTCATATTTGTTGACATGAACATCCGGCACAGGGTAAAGCACAGAGATTGTCAGCTCACTTCTCATTAGATTCATCAGTGTCTTTTCTGTCTCTATGAAGAAAAAGGCAAAGGCTCCTTTTTGAGCTGTTGAAAGGGATGCTATCCAAATAAACTGGTGAAAATTCTTTGTGATTTTCCATGCTAATTAAATGGACATTTTTTTGTCCCTTTCCTCTTTAAATCAGCAAAATGGAAAGCAACAGCTTTTCGGCTTTGAACATCTTGGATTTTGGTTGACTAATTTAAATTTCCCAGAGGGGAAAATGGAGAACATCCAACCAAGTCCAAGTGCCAAGAGTGGCCTCTCCTTTCAGCTCAGGCAATAAGAGTCTCCTCCCTTACATTTAAGTACATGTGATTTTGTCTGCATAATGCACCTCAGAATTGCACTACAACAGGAGCCCTTGCAAGCCTAGAATTAGGCCAGGACTGAAAACAGGCTATTGTAAATAGTGCTTGGGACTTGTTACAGCATCTTGCACTCCCCATCTGGAGTTCATTCATAACACTTCTTCTTCTTCCCTTTCTAAACTACTGGTTCAGTGTCTCTGGTTTTGCAACTCCAAACCATCCATGGTTTTACTGGACAGTATAGAAAATTGAGGACCTTCAGGAGCTTTATCTTTAAATCAATGCACATGTAGTACTTGTGTTTGTTTGTTGTATTGGCATTTAAAAACCACAAAAGCATTTACCAGGGTCTTAGTAATTAAAACATTTTATAAATATGTTATTTAAAGGGTTTCTAGCTAGAAAAACTGAGGTGTAGGATGTCTGATCATAGTTCTTACCAAAAGGCTTTGCTCTAGCTTTGTTTTTCACCTTGGCCACTCAAAGGGCTCACATCCAGAGGAACTGCCTCAGAGGCAGAGATGACATGCATTCATATGACGGTGCAGAGGTTGTGGCTGTCTTGGCTGTGCTTTGAATAAAAATGACTTTGCTTTCCTCCTGCCTGCATGGCTTAGTAACCAGAGCTCCTAAGCACTGCCCACCTCTGAGGGTGTCCTGGAAGTCACAGCTTTTTCCCCCACGGGACATGTGCCTAACTAGTCTGGTGTGAGGCACCCATGCTCCTGTCCCCTAAAGGCTTTGAGGCCACTTGGCTGCTATGGACTGTTCTCACTGTTTTCACCCTATTCCTCTCCCCTTTTCTGCCAGACTATCTGCATATTTTAAAGGGCAGGTCCTGATCACTGTCCCTGTGTTTGAAGGTGCTGATTTCTTTCACCAGATCTTACTTTACCTGGTCAAATATATGGAGCACTGATTTGTGCTCTTGCATTTACAGGAGAGACAAACTTCTATGTGTTTTTCCCCATGTCTACAGGAACCTGTCATTGTCTCTTCACACGTCGTGACCATTTCCAGCCTAACTCCTGCCACTTCCTACAACTGCAGCGTGACTACCTTCAGCCACAATAGCCCCAGCATCCCCACTTTCATTGTGGTTTCCACAATGGGTAAGCAGCACTTCCCTGCTTTCTTCTTCCTTATCCAGCTACATCTGTTTCCCCTTGCTTTCTAAAGCTGCACTTTGTAATGTTGTCTCCAGGGGTTGTTTGTGTCATGGAAAGGCTGCCATATGTGGGTGGGATAGGGAAGCAGCTTTAAAAAGTCCTGAGAAAAGTCCCCACTAGGGGTCTGACTTGGAAAAATATAAATAGAGGGTCAATTCTGGACTGGGTTTTAGAAATCAGGGGCCTAATTTGTGGTGTCAATGCTGAACATCAGGGTAATGCTTGATGACATTTATGGAGAAAAATGTTTTCTCAGCGAACGCCAAACAAGAGGAAAATCAAATTCGTGAGCTGTTAAGGCTTTCTGCATTCATCAAAGAAGTGAGAGAGAAGGAGAAAGGCCACTGCAGGATCTTCAGCAGTCTCAGGCAAAGGATGGAAGATCCCTAGGCATGTAATGAAGATTGGCTCTGTACTGACTGAAATAAAAATAATGGTGTTGAACTGGCCAGAGCACTGGACTTTTCTTTAAAATCTCCCCTTCACAGAGATCAGTGACAGCTGGGGAGTTGCATAGCTTTAGTCACTTGTCCCGTACATCATACTACTCCATGATGGAGTTCAGTGTCTGATACTTAGCTTAAAAATCTCCATGCTTTTTAATCTAAAAAATGCTTCTGTAGAAACTGTGAATATAAAGTTATTCTGAGCACATAAAGTAGAGAGAGTTTAATATACAATGAGCAGAACAGGGCATCCGTACTATACTATAGTAGTATAGTCCATAATCTAGTAATATGAAACAAAAATAAATCAAGGGGTTGTTACTGAGAGTTGATTTCAATTATTATCTAAAACAGAATATTTTCTTGAAATTTATCTTCCAGAGTAATTAATCAATTTCAACCCACCCAGTATATTACAGAACCTCAGCCTATTGTTTTGTTTCTGGGTCAGAAAAACTACTGATTATTGTTGAAGAACAACTTCTAAGTTGAAATATGATGATCAACATAGATGATGGTGAATATCTGTATTTTATATTACCACCACCATTTTCTCTTGCATTGTGAATGTCAGTTAAGAAGGAAAAAAAATAACAAATCAGAAATTTCAAAGTTTAACAAAAATGCCAGACTGAAGTCAAAAGATATTTTCTAAGAGCAATAGCTGGTCAAAACCTTCCTTTATTTCTTGTGGTAGATTTTTCTCTCTGCAACACTCCAGGCTGAATGAGATCAATTTAAAAAAAGTAGCACTATCAAAATCGAGGTAAAAACAAAACAAAGCTGTCAGTGCTTCTGAATCGAATAACTGAGAATCATTTTTTGTATTTACAGTCACTGAGATGAACCCCAATGTAGTGGTAATCTCTGTGTTAGCGATCTTGAGTATCCTTCTGATTGGACTCCTGCTGGTGACTCTTATTGTACTCAGAAGAAAACATCTACAAATGGCCAGGTAAGTCCAGATTTATGCTAATTGCAAAAAAAAATCAGACAACAAAAAACACATTATGACAATAGTTTCAATTAAGAATGTGCTACTCAAGATGCTTGTGAACAGGATACCTTCAAAATAGTTGTTTTATTACTGTTTAGGAGTAGCATGTCTTCTTCCTCTATCTACTTTCATTCTTGACCTTAGTTATAAGCCTCAGCCTTTGTCTCATTTTGAGCTTTGCAAGATTGAATTATAATAGTTGTGTCAGGAATGTAAATGATAATTAGGATCTGAGGCAACCAGACACAAGCAGGACACCAAGATGCTTTGTGAGTCTTTCATATGGTTTGGAACAGGAGATTTTCTGTATCAACAGATAACATGGTTTGTTCATGAGGTCCAGGATGCTGCATTTTGGAGGCCATCTGAGGCCTGAGACCTGGCAGCCAAACCCTTGGGATGAGGGAAGATGTGCCCAATGTTCTGAGAGTGAGTCTCTCTAGAGCATGTGCTGGTCTGCCCTCAAATGGGAACTGCAGCATGGGAAAGGCCATGTGGGCTCACCTGGATCTTGTGTTTCTATGCAGTCAGGTTGAAGCTATCTATA
This sequence comes from Pachyramphus minor, assembly GCA_013397135.1. Taxonomy (NCBI): domain Eukaryota; kingdom Metazoa; phylum Chordata; class Aves; order Passeriformes; family Tyrannidae; genus Pachyramphus; species Pachyramphus minor. Next base: position 377,229 of record VYXB01003816.1, read on the forward strand.
CACAGAGACACGTGAATCCAGGAGGATCTCACATTCTGCTGTTCACTCATATCATTAATGATGCCATTTTGTTCTGACACGCACAGGAAGGAAAAAATTATCTTGTAGGAGTAACCCTTTTCTGGCAGAATCTTCGCTGTCTGCACCAATCACTTGTACCTGACTATTGAAATTCAGTTTCCCTTTTTTAGCTGATCTTACCTGTATCAGTTCACTTTAGTGTGGATTACTTCCACACAGCATGTGTGAACTGCAGCAATTTCTCCAAACCCTAGAATGTGTTTTACCTCCTGGTTATGGAAGTGTCATGGAGTCTTCATCCTCTTATAATCTATGTAACGTATTTTTTATTAATTTACTGTACTATGTCCAGAAAGGAGGTTATTTCATGTAAAAAAACTTCAGTGAAAAATCTTACACTTAACTACCTTGTAGATACTGTATTTTACAGGTCATGTCTTGTCTATATATTCCATGCAACAGATGACCATATCACACATATTTTGCAGGTTATCTCTTTCAGAGAACATTATGTGATTTGTTCCTTTTACATGTAACTGCCTCTCTGAAAATCCCAGCTAAATTAATTCTCTTTCCTATGTAATTACTGTGCAGACAGCCCAAAGCTTTTTTTTTTCTCTTCATCACTGCTTCTAGCCACAGCAGATAAACACCCCAGAAGGAAATTTTAAAAAATAAATCCAATAAGAAGCTGTAAACAATTGTTTGTTTAAATCAGGAAATCAAAAATAGTCAAGTCAGTTTATAATTCATAGCCAAAAATAACGGATTTGTGATAAATTCCCTGGAAAGTTATTCAGGAATCCTTTTTCTTTTCCCCCCAGTTATTTTCTGAACTCAATATTAGCATGATCCTGTAAAAAGGAGACAATTAAACATCTTCTCCTTAGAGTGGGGACCGTGAATATTTAGTATAGAAAGGTAAATATTTAGCATCTATACTGAGGCCAGAAAAGAGTGCTAGTGCTGGACTGTGGAAAGCACAAATCTGGACAGAAGATGAGATCTATTTGAGAAATTTATTAACAACTTCTCCCTTGTTTTGCTTCACTCTTTGTAAGCATTTTTAGGCATTTTGATCTCAGGTTGTGCTGAACATTTATTGGTTTTGTACAAGGGATTTGATTTTGTTAAGGGATTTCAGTTCTTTTTATTACAGATTGTCTCAGACTTAGTCACAGATGTGAGCGAGTGTTCGGCACTTTTCTGCAACTCCGAGAGTTCTCTCTTAAATCAAGCTCACTGCAACCATTGTGAATCCAAAAATGTTAACTTTTTATCTAATGGTCTTCCTGAAACAGGGAATGTGGGGCTGGAACCTTTGTGAATTTTGCATCTCTAGAGAGAGATGGAAAGCTTCCCTATAATTGGTGAGTGTTTGAAGCAAAGCTTATGTTTTCGCCCATCTCTGCTTTTTGGCAAATATTATCTATAATGTTAAAGTGCCTTTTTTTTATGTCATTGCTGTTCCTCTTAAGAGTTAAACTACTATACGTGCTAATGTAGTATTTTATTCCTTGAATGTATTTTATTTTTCGAATGCTGACTGAAAACATGCATTCTGTCACCTGCTATTTTTAGTAGGGAATGATGTATATACATGTCAGCCAAGTTGCATAGATGTGTTTTGGGAGGATATTTTTTTCCTTTCTCATACAGGCATATTTCCTAAAATAACACAACTTTGGAAACTTGATCTATAAATCCATTAACACTTCCATATATTTACATCCAGTAAATGTAAGCTTGCCTGTAGATGACTAATTAACAACTATCTTCATGCAGTGACATTAATTAATATTTTCTTACATTGCAAGACAATTTCCTTACGATTGCAAGACTCAAATATATACTGTAACTTAATGTTCAGTGCTGCTGAAAAAAAAAATCCTAAACATATTCTTGATAGTCTAGGAAACCACCTGCAAGGGTTGCGGGTCCTGACTATGGACTCCAAACCATCACTGACACCGTCAGCTGAAGAGAAGTATTTGAACAAAAACAGTCTGTAGTGTTAGCTCTTATAGCAGTAAAAGCAGTAAAAGGTCATTTCCATTCCTATTTTCATAATCAAATGAGTGGGGATGAAGGACTCAATGTTTACTGTCTTGTTACCAGAAATCCCTGCAAAAGCCTCTTCTTTTTCAAGGCAAGTCCAAACACAGATATTTAAAAGCAGAATGTCAGCCCCATTCCAGTATGTAAGAAGAAAATATGTGCCTTGGTTTTACAGCCATAGTCAGCTTTGTTGACAGCTAAGAAGCTGGAAAGAAGAGCTGGTGTGCAGGGAACTGCTTCCATGATCTCATAGGACACAGCCTGCCAGTGGGGATGAGATTAAATGGATCGACACTGCAGTACAACAAGCCTTTTGCTAATAAGCATGCAAACTGAAATAACAAGCCCAGTGAATCTTGTCAATACCTCACTGTGCTGCTAATTAACTGGATATTAAGCAAGCTTCACTTGCTTGGTTCAGCTTTAATAGCAGCCAGCTATATGCTGTACAGATGAAACCATCTTTCAGCTTCTTTTGCTTGGACTATATTAACGGCAAAGAAGGCAGAAGATCAAACACTTAACGTTAATTAAATAGCCAAGCTTGAATGAAATGATTAAACTGGGAATAGATGTTATTAAAACCATAAAAAGCTTTTTTTTTATGAGAAGGGGAATTAATAGGTTTAGGTTTGGATGAAGGTTCTTGTTGCTTGATTTGGTATATGTGTATATATGTGTGTATATATATGCATATATGTACACACACAGAAATTATGTTATAAAAGTATAAATTGGGAAAAATTTTCCCGCTTTGTATCTCCACAATTTTATGTAACTGATGGCCGTGTGCCATGAACTTATGGTCCCTATTTGTCTGAGAGTTGTTTTGTGTGCCTCTGTTGTTTAATGTCAAGACCAGATTCACCATCAGGTAGCCAAATGGGAAATATGGAACCAAAGATGGGTAGAAGGATGAAGAAACCCATTTTGCTTGGGGTCATTCCAGGGAAACTAGTAAGGGAGGTATGGGCATATCCACTGCTTCCTAAGGGAAGATCAGCTCAGCATAGTTTTCAGGATATAACCAATCTCTGCAGCTCTCTCTTTAAGTAAAGTTGTTCAGTACATGTGAGCAGTATGCAAAAGACTACATAACTGCATGAAAACAATTTTGTATTTTCTGGGCAGTTACACATTTTTCATATGTTGAATGAAATCAATTGGTTTAGATTTTAGAGCTTTAAATCTGTGAACAATATTAATTAGGTTTGCAAGCACATTAGCCTGTGATTTGATAAAGTGTGGAAAAATCTTATGATGATTTGATGATGAAAGAAGCTCAGGCCTAAATAATTCCTTTTGCCTCTGTAGGCAAGAGGAAGTAAAAACCTCGCTTGAAGTTTTCCAAAGGAAAGAGGAGTATTCCAGCTAAATCATCACTTCTCTCTTCTGAGCCTAATGGAAACCTCATTGTGGCACCAGAGATCTGCTTAGGGAAAACCAGATTTCATCCTCAGTTCAGTCCCATAAAGACTCAACAACTGATGAGCCCTAAGGCCTGATGCTGCAGTTGCTATGGCATATGATTAACTAGAAAAGGCTCTTGCTTCTGGCTGACCCACACAATTCCTCCCAATGCCTGGGGAAGGTGCCCTGCAGAAACTGCACTGTCCATTTTCTTTACAGCAGTAAAACCCATTAAAGCATAGTTTGCAGTATTCACTATGTGGGCAGAAGTTTCCTCCACTGGTTAGAAGATTAAGATGAGAGATGATTACATGTGACATGGCTTGTTTGTAAGGGAAAAACCAATATCTACCGACTTTTAAGAGCCAAGAATATTGAAGAAGGAAATTTCACTTTGTGGTTCCTCTTTAGAACAGTTGCAGAAGGATGGTATTGCTTTTTAAGACAGCAGATTTTCTGAAGGGAAGAAACACCCTGAGGGTGTATTTGGCAAAAAAATGAAAAATCCTTCCACTGGAGAAATGTTTGTTTACTGGATTAATGCATAGCAAAATCTGGTAAATGGTTTGCAAATGATTTAAAAGTTTAGAATTATTTTGTACTCCAATTTCCTTTAGCCACAATTAAACCTGATGTGAATAGTTATTCATAGAAACCACAATTAGAAGAACTGTTTAAACCATGTTTAGCTGAAAACCTAGGAGATAATTTAAAGCACTCTCCAAAATGTTATATAGATGCTTTCAGAAATCTGACTCAATAGAGAGTATTAAGAGATATTAGAAACATCTGAATTTATAGCTGATATAGATTTTCTGGTATCCACAGAATCACTTCAGCAGGAACAAACATGGGAGATCATCATAGCTGCATATGGGAGAAACAAGGCTGTGTCAGTCCTGAATTATCTCAAAATATCAGAAAATAGACTTAGCACCACCTATGTAATAACTATATTACTATAATTACTATATTATATCGAACCTGTCGATGATATGTTCAGACCGTTTTTACTCTTAGAATTTGGAATAACAGGCCTGAATCAATACTATAAAACACATTTATTTTGATCATATAGAATTTTATGTTGTATAGCTGAAAATCCTGCAGAGGATGTCAGGCCGAGAGTGAAAATTCTAGGGATGCTAATAATATTCTTATGAAGTAAGTAAGAAGAGGGATTTATGGGATTAGCTGATTTTTAAAATAGAATTTGCTGATCTCCTGATTTCTGTTTGTCTTACTAACTCTCCTCACTTTTTCATCTTTATGTATGTTATTTATGAATGCTCACAGGCGTAGAAGTGTATTTGCTTTCCTAACTCTGCTACCCTCATGCCTTTGGACTGATTATCTTTTGGCATTTTATATTAATCCTTGGTAAGTCATTTACTTGTTTTTCCATATGCAATGTGTAAACAATGTTAATTCCTATTACATGAAAAATGTGGGATACCTTTGTTTTCAAATGGGTCGAAGCTTTTGAAGATACAATTTTCTTGTACTAGAACGTGGATTGGAGAGGATGTGGGTATCAAAGTATTTGCTACCCTGCTTCATCTGGTTTGTCCGCTTATGCTCCAACCCATTTTGGTACTAAAAGGCTAATCTTACAGTGGTCATCGTATTCATCTCATTTCTGTCTTTGCAATTTTTGCCACTTCATTATAAATCCTGGCTGCTTCTGTTCCAGTTACTCACCTGTTCATTGCCTGGCGCTGACTTCTGCGGATGCTGTTCTATTACTAAAATTGCTTGATCATGCCCCAACTGTTTGGTGTGTGATGTCAAATACCTCAGTTTTTTAAAGGTGCAATAATGTTGTCCTGACATAGTAAAAGCTTTGCTTTTGAAAAAAAAAACCAGTTCACTGATACAGCTAGAAGTCCCCAAGCGAAAAAATTGGAACACTGTGTGCATGTCTCATTGTGTATCTGTGTATATTTAATATTTTAGTCTGTAAATAATTTATAAAGACTTAGTAAACAATTGGTGGTTTCTTTGAAAATACCTAACAAAGCCATGGGTCTACTTAGACCCAGAACTGTTTTACAAACAGTTTAAGAAATTACTATGAATCAACTATGATCCAAAACCGCTTAATTTGTATAAAGAAACTTTATTTCCTGATGGTCTTGAGTCCAAATTATAGGGATTTACAAAAAATGTGGTATGAAAATTTAGATTTATTTTTCTGGATCTTACCAGATGACACCAAAGTACTGGCAAGCAGACATCAACATTGTCAACACAGGCATTTCTGAGGCTGAGTTTCCTTGAGTCATTGTAGGTCTGAAGAAAAACTCATCTAAATTTTCAGTGGGACTAAAAATGAGAGCATTTCTATAACTAAAGAAAGGTCCATTTCGTCTCTTAGGAAAATAAAATCATGTTCTTCACACACACCCAACTGAAGAGCAGATGGAAGTCTTCCACACCTCTCCAGGGTTCCTATTATATTGACTTGTAACTTATCTGGTGTAAACTCAGCTAACTCTCGATCTGCAAAAAGAGTTGTCATCTTCTGTTGCCCCTTTGGTTTTTTTTCTTTTAATATGCATTGGCTCACTTTTCCAGATGTGTATCTTTCTTTAGAAGTTTCCTCTTCAATCAGTCTACCTAGTTTAGTGTAGATGATTAAACTCACACGAGTAGAAGTTGAATGAGATGAGATTAATCCCTCTCTTTGTATTTTAATCTGTAGAGTAAATGGAATAACAGATGAAACACCAGCTAATGTTTCAAATGTCTTTATTTTGTGCACAAGTTGGCTTAAAATATTTATGAACATTCAGAAAACAATTGCAATGCTAAGAAACAAAGGCCTCTTGAGACTATCAAAGCACATGAAATTCTTGCTGAGAAATGTATGTCCATCGTTTGTTTTATTGCCTCTTGAAGTGTTCCTTGGAGAAGCATTCTTAGGAGCATCCCCATCATAAAGAACATTTAGGTATTTTTTTTCTTTTCAAATTAATTCCAATGTGCCTGACATTAAAAGGTTTACCATAGTCACAGATGTGATAGAGATGTGCTGAATAATTTACTGAAATTAAGATTTCATTGGAAGAATTTTTCGAAGATGGAGAATAAATACTGCTAGTTTATGAGTACAGTGCACATGAATGTACAGATACTATACATGTAGTATCTATACAGATAATATGGTGGGCTGAAGAGGTTTATAGTATTTGCAAAGTAAAGCTTTGCAAAGTAAATCTCTGCACTAATGTAAAGTTGGTATTACTATAGCTCTTGTTAATTCTGCAGGCAAGACTCCTTATCTAAGTGGAAATGTACCTTGACAATTTACCAAAATCACTAGAGGATGTGGCTGCTCCAGAAATTGAATATTTCTTAAAACTTAATTTTGGAAATTCATATTTTATTGCTTTTTAATTTAACTTCTAAACTCAGTGGCATAGAAAAAATAAAAATACTGCATTTCTTAATATTTCTTTTTGTATATTTTCATTGTTTTGAATTTAAAAGCCTTCTCCTTTAATTTACTAATTGAAGGTATGAACCAAAGTATCTATAAGTCATTTTCATATCACCATGAAATTAAAAATAGTATTATTCTAATGCGAAAAATGAACAGATATTGTGTAATGACCAGTAAGAAAAAAAATGACAGTACTAAAATTCTTTTTGAATAAGCAAGAATCTGTTTATGTTCTGTGGCTGATTTAACAATGGAGACCAGTGTTTTCAGACCTCTAGCCAAATTATTCGAGGGTGCTTACTTTGTGTATTTAATCTAATTGATTGTTTAACTTTTTTGTGGCAAAACTGAAGTGAACACCCCGCCTCCAAAAACCACATGGTGGTAGTTAGTGTAAAGTCCAAACCTTTGGGTTATACTGCTTAACACATTGAAAAATTTGCTCATAACTGTCACTACTGAATTATATCAGTTATAAATCATGTGCAGACTGTATTACATGACTGGCATAATCATCTCTAGCCATTAAAAGTCAATTAAAATTATCTAAGGTTTAAGCTTGAGTCCCGCTGAAGTCAGTAGGACATCTGCCATTTTCTTCATTGATCATCATAAGCAGGTTATAAAATAGGCCCTTTCTTTTTTTCCTTCACCCTTTCTTGAGTTTGCAAATGGTGGTCTTCTCCCTCTACCCAACAGTTGCTTCTCATTCCCAGTTGCTCTCTAGTGTTGACATCCAGTTTCCCAGCCCACTAGAGACTGAGCAGAGCAACTCCGGGGACACTGTGGTGCTGTGTTCCCTGCATCAGCACAGCCCTCTGCCAAGGTCAGCTGGGCTTAGCCCACCCAAACCAACAATGCTCTTGGGTCAGGATTTAGGGAGGACAGAGATTTTCCTTTTCCCATGGGTTTTTGTTTTCACATTCTCAGAGCCACGGAATGGAAAATGCATCCTCTTGGAGGCAACAGAAATTTTGCTATCAGCTTAAAATTGTCCAAGTTATTATCACCAATCTCTTCCTGAATATGATGGTGACCAGGAAGCATACATTCTTTAATCAGTATTATCTCTGAACAAAAACAATAGTTTAATGAATGAATGAAAAACACTTCTGTTTTTGTTTTTTTTTCTTTTTACAGGAGTAAAAATGGATTAAAGAAGAGAAAGCTGACCAAGTATGTAATTTCTTTGATATTTAAAGGAGTAAGACATAGCCTAAATATGCATTAAGGGGTATATGTCATAGTGGTATTGCAGTTACAGATATAGAAAACTTCTAGATAAACATATCCTGAGAGAGATATCTGTAGGCAGAAAACAAACAATAATTGGACAAAAGTAATTCTTCTGAACAGATTGTAGTAAAACAGCTCCTTACTGGTAGAAAATTAGTCATCAGGGAAAAGATCAATTATTCAACTTAGTGATTTCAACAGAGCTTATCCTTAGTTAAAAATGACAGGGTGGAAAACTGGGATGGATTTATTTCTACTGATATTTCCCTCTTGACATCAGGCTCTCATTACAGTTGTTGCTAGAACATTAGATCATTAATGCTAACGGGTAAACCGGAGTAATTAAGACAGGTTCCTTTGGGCATATTGGCTCAAAGTAAATGAGAAGATTACCATGTACATGCTTCAGTAGCTTGTAAATCAGAACATGATAATTAGGTGCGGGAAGCTGTTTACCTGTGTTTCGTTGTTCAGAGCATCAGCCTAATTATTTCTGCATTATGTTCAGAGGCTGTGCCTCTACTAACAGATAGGTCCTCACCTGGCGAAAAAGTGTGTAGAATGGTGGGAGTCATTAAATCAAGGCTAATTCATACCTGCTGAAGCTCTCCATGATTTTCTATAGTTGTAGGCCACTTTTTTTAACCACCGTATCTCTTTGAGAAATTGACCTTTAATGACAAATGTGTATAGTTCTCGAAGCCAGCAAAGAAAGCAGCCAGGACGGTGGCATCCGAAATGTTGGTTTAGGGGAATTTTTTTTGGTGGACCTTCTGAATAAATCAAAGTCTAAATATGAAATCAATTTCTCTTCATGAGCAAAACTCAAAGATGAGTTTTAAAAGTGTCTCTTCCAGAAGTGAAATTATCTGGAAGCAACATTTCTCAAGGCACAAGAGGCAACATAAATGAAGCATCAGCTGCTCTGGTGCCAGAAGCACATTGGTGGGGTGGCATTGAGAGTGGGTCTGCAATGGAGTCCTGGATCACGACTTCTTACCGTGCCACCTGTGCCTTGGGAATGTACCTGCCTGCAAAAGCAGTTCAGTGGCTAGTGATTAATCATATGAAGGGTGCAGGGGCCATTCAGACCAGTGGTTTTCTTCAGCTAAAACAAGTCCAATCCCTCAAACCAGGGTGCTCACTATCATTAGCACTGGCAGCTGCAGCATTGAGCACATCCAGAGGGGTCAGTACCCCTCTCTTGGTCTTTCTTTCTGGTGCTGTTATGTTATGATACAGCTAATGAGCAGTAACCCCACATTTTGTGGCCCTGAACTACAAGGTTGCTTTTTATTGTTGCTTTCTAGCATTAACAGTTGCAAATACTATTTATGACTTGAGAATCACAGAATATGCTGAGTTGGAAGGGACCCAGAAGGATCACTGAGTCCAGCTCTTAACCCTGCACAAGAGTCACACTATTCTGGGGGAAACAGAAATGAAAGTTTCTTCAAAAGCTGGATTTTTTTCACTTAATTTCTGTGTATTTTTCCTTTAAAGCCCTGTCCAGCTAGATGATTTTGATGGATACATCAAGGATATGGCCAAAGATTCAGATTACAAATTTTCTCTGCAATTTGAGGTAAATCTCTGAGGATTCTGCCCTCTGCTACTTGCCATGCCCAGATCAGCTTTTTCAAGATGTTAAGTTTGTGTAGTGTGTTCCCGTGCTCTGTGTTGATCGATGTGAGCTGTTGATGGGGGGGTCAGCTTCACTTCCACTTCTGCAGAATTTAAAAGTGGACGTTGGGTTTGCTGAAACCTGCATTTAGTAAACTGATTTGAGTGGCTCATCATAATCAATTCAAGATAATTGTCAGAACAATGCACTTGCTTTAAGATGTGCTGGTAGCCTGCATAAAAAGACATAAAGTGTCTTTATTTTATATCTTAAATGCCCTTACTTTGAGAGGAAGCACTGGCATGAGAAGGCAGCATCAAAAGTCTCTGTAAGAGCAAGAAGATCTCTCTAAGACAAGTTCGGGTGCATTCTCTAAATAACCCAGAATTTAAAGCCAATTTAGTAGTATAAATCTAAAAAAATTCCTATCCTCAGGCTGTCTTCCAAAGCTTTAAACATGGAAAGGGAGTGGAGAGGATTCTCAGGGTGTTGAGATGGCTGGCATGATCCGTTCCTGGCAGTGAAACTTCTTCTAATGCAATATATATTAGATGTAACTACTGAAGGTAATGACTAGAAAGATCTTCCAAGCATTCTCCCAAGATTAGTTGGTTGGTAAGGACTTGAAGAAACCCCTTTAAGTGGGGCAGATGACCACCACAGAAGCAACTTAGCAGCCTCCTGGTTTGACATTATTTTTGGCTAATTAAATGGGGATAGAGAGGAACAAACTGCAGTCACAGCCTGTAAGGCAGCAGTGTGTTGGCAGCATTCAGCAGGAGACTCCAGCATTGATCTCCAGCTGCTTGGAGCTCAACTCAGAGGCATCAAGGAAGGAAAGTCAGTATTGTCCCGATGTCAGTTTATAAAGTAATTCATAAACATTTTCTGTCTGGTACCCGCTACAAGTATCCTGCTACAAGTAATTGCTTCACAAAGAACTATTTTTTGAGTGTTTGTGAGTTTGACCTTGGTGTTCCTCTTTCTGTTACCCCAGGAGCTAAAACTGATTGGGCTTGACATACCCCACTTTGCTGCTGATCTTCCCATGAATCGCTGTAAAAATCGCTACACAAATATTCTACCATGTAAGTACAATGCATACTAAATCCTGCTGACGTCCTTAGTGAGGGAAAGAAGAGTTTTAATAGGAAGATTGGAAAATCGGGACAGATTTTCTGACTGATAAAAGTCCGTTCTAAAAATCTGTTCTTACGGAGAACCAGGCAAGAGATGGTTTTTGTTAGCTTTGAACAGACATAGCTTCCTGGGGATGTTTATCACAAGAGTTTGGAGGTGAGAAACACAAGGTCGTTTCTGCTACTGAGTAGCGTTACTATTTTTCTCTTGTGATTTTAATGAAACCTAAGGGAGCCCAAAGGGATGGTAATTGGAGGGTGTGCTTTCCAGAATAGGAATTATGGTGTGTCCATGTAGTGTTTGCTGAATCAAACATTGCTCTCTTGGTAAATTTGAGCATTTTCTGTTTGTTTGGTTGGTTGGTTTTGGTTTTGGTTTTTTTTGTGTGTGTTTTGTTTTGGTATTTTCAGTTTCTGTAGGACTGATTTTAATTTTGCCTGGTTGGGGATCAGTGCCATGTTTGAGAGAAAAAGTTTTGGTTTTGTTTCATTTTACAGATGATTTTAGTCGTGTCCGGTTAGTCTCAATGAATGAAGAAGAGGGATCTGATTACATTAATGCCAACTACATTCCTGTGAGTACAGAGATTTGGTCAGTATAAAGTTAAGTGTCCTGCACAGCAGTGTGCCCCCTGCAAATAGCACAATAACTCCTGGAAGCTCAGTCATCTTCTCAGCATCACCTTCAATTTACAGTATTTTGCCTACAGGGAACTGTGTATTATGTCAGCCACCAATAAAAGAAAAAAAAACGTGGCAGAGGACAAGACTTTGACAAATTTTGCCACAGTAGCTCTGGGTGAGCTTTGTGAAACCTAGATTGGACTGATAGGGAAATAGGGAGGAAATGTTAAGTGATTCAGTGGCCTTTTAAGACAGCCAACAAAACCATAAACTTTTAAATGAGAAATCTTTCTGGATTTCTACAGCACATGGTAAAAGGGTTAATACTCCACAACTGACAAAACGCACAGAGCCCAGATGGTGCGTGGAGAGAATTTCTGCTTTCTGCCTCATCTGTGGTGCTCCCAGTGGGTCTCCCTCTGCCTGGCAGAGGACAGCCACTTACCAGGGAGTAGCAGAGAGACAGTTCTAGGATAATTAAAGTGTACACAAAGCTGCAGCCAAACATTTTGACACTGAGGGGTTGGCTGAAACCTCATCAGCTTTTTCCACTCTCACCTCTGGAGTCACTTAGGCTTATCCCTGCTACTGCCACAAAGGTTTGCCCCTCTGTTATCCTCCTGTGCTCTGTGTAAGCTGGAGAGCAATATCTACTGTGCATGGAGAGGAGGTAGAGCACTAAAACATCCACTTAGGTCTTCTGATTGGGGACCACAGACAGATGAGCATTTCTGCACTCCTGCCATGAACGGAAGGCAGAGCTGGCCCTGAAGAGAGCTCAGTCAGCATTGTAGAAAAGGGAGGAGCCCTCAGATGAGTCTGTGAAGCCACTTCTCTGTCAGTGTGGCATTGCCCATATGTGGACTGTTGAGCAAATTTCCTGTACTTGGCTTCTATGTGCCAAGAGCATGACCTTGCATGACCTTGAGCACTCAGGCTGCAAGTGTCTGAGCTTGCAGAGAATCAAGAAAGAAAAATGTTCCAGCATTCAAAAGCATCATGAACAACACAGGAAACTCCTATGACATGGGATTATAGGATTTTAAATAGTGAACCCTTTTGGATGTTCAGTCTGCTTTACATCTCTTTAGTTCTACTTATAGCACAATGCTGACCATAGAAAGTGGGACAGACGTCATCTTAATGCTTAGCTTTTTCTGAGGGTCACTTCTCCACTAAGTTCCTGCCTCCAAACACATAAACCAGGGGGAATCTGTGTCCCTGTGCTAACAGAGAGATTTGACATTTAGGTCAGACATAGCCTGTGCAGTCAAAGAGGCAGAAAATTGTGTGTAGTGCAAAAACTTAGACTGAGCTGACTTGTAATGATGCCTGGAGGAAGCTGTTTTTGGAAAGTGCTCCCAAATCACAAATAATTTCACTATCTGCATACTGTGGTGGCACAGAAATTGTCTAATTTGCTCGGGATGGGATCATGCTGTATGTTGTATATATTTTTTGCTCTTACTAGGGATATAAAATAACTTTCCAAATGCAGTTTTGATAATACAATCTCAGCAAATATGGTTATAACTAATGCCAAAATGGTCATTCTGTGGATCTTTTATTATAGTCTTAATAACAGTCTTTCGGTTTTGGAGCATGGAAAGAATCTTTCCAATTAAAAGCATGTTGATAGGGATAGGAAAAGGAACACATGGGTATAAAACATTTGAACATCTGCTAAGAGCATTGACTCAGCATGTTCTCTATTATTTTAAGCAGAATTCTAATTAATATTTTAGTATTTCAAGTCCTTACAACATAAGCACATGCATTCATTGCTACTTTCCATCTACACCAGGAACTGGTTGGGATGAGTACACTGAGCATATGTAACTGGGTTTATGCCTGTAACTAAACAAACCATAAAATTACATAATTTGGAAGAACCTGAAACTTTGGTCTAGGGTTCTTATTACTTGCTTTTTTAAGGTTGCTTTTTCTGCTCTCTGGGCAAATGATTTGTGTAGTAAGCATTTCATCTTCTGTCCTTCATTCTAGATTGCTCAGGAGCATCAAAATCTGGCAGAAGTTGTCACGACAAAAATAAATGCAAAAGATCATAAAATAGTTCCTTTATATTCAAAATCACTTTTAGAATTTCAGATTGAACATGAGCAAGCTAAAAATAGTATGAATGCCAGAGAAAAATACATGTTCTGAAGCAGTAATCGTGCTGGTAAACAGTACCTATCTCTTTGTTTCTTAGGGTTATAATTCACCCCAGGAATACATTGCAACCCAAGGACCACTGCCAGAAACTAGGAATGATTTTTGGAAGATGGTTCTCCAGCAAAAATCTCAGATTATTGTTATGCTCACTCAGTGCAATGAGAAAAGACGGGTATGTAATAAAATCTTGTACGAAGTGTAAAAGAAACTACTCTGAAAATTACATTATTTGCTGGTCATTGAATGTCTTTGCACTGTTTTCTGATCGTAAGGCAGTATCACAACCTGACCTAGAATGACACTTTCCTTATGGCAGGCGTTCCAGGGCCTTCTTTGACCTTTGAACTTCCCAGACCTTCTCTGTCATTCTTTTAACTTTTCTAACCTTCTTTGATCCTCTTCGACCTTCCCTGGATGTCATTGACATTTCCTTACCTTCCCTGAACTTCTTTGACCTCCTTTGACCTTCTGTGACTTTCTTTGACCTTCCCTGACTTTCTTTGACTATTCTGAACTTCTTTAACCCTTGTTGATATTCCTTGATCTTATTTGAACTTCCATGACCTTTTTTGGCCTCTTTTGATATTGTTTGACCTTGTTTGACCTTCAACCTTGTGTGACCCTCTTTAACCTTCCCTGACCTTCTTTGACCTTCTTCAATCTTCTTTAACCTTTTTTTACCTTTGTTGAATTCCCCTGACCTTCCCTGACCCTTCTGATCTTCTTTGATATTCTTTGACTACCCCGATCACCTTTGTTCTTACCTTCTTTGACCTTCCTTGACCTTATTTGACCTTCTTGTGACCTTCCCTGACCTTATGAAGCCTCTTCTCTTACATGAGGAGAGGCTGAGAGAGCTGGGACTCCTCACCCCAGAAAAGATCTTGTTCGGGGATCTTGTCACTGTGTATAAATACCTGATGGAAGGTAATGGAGACAAGAGACAGGTCAAGAGTTGATGTGCACAAATTAAGAAAAAACATTAAATTCTATCTGAAATCAGGAAACACTGTGGAGTCTCCATCCTTGGAGATATTCCAAAGCCATCTGGACATGATCTTGAGCAGCTGGCTCTAGGGGACCCTGCTTGAGCAGGGAGGCGTTTGGACAAGATGACCCCCAGGAGTCCCTTCTAACCTCAGGCATTCTGTGATTCTGCTCTTTCAAGTTTAAATACTAATAAAATACAAGGATGATGCTTAACATTTTTCCGTGATGTTATAATAGAAATATTTGGAATAATAGAATATGTATAATATATATGTACATTCTCATTCCTCATGCTTTGTTCCATTTTTTCTATTATATTAGGAAAAATAACAGTCTACAACAACACTGTTTTTTCTTTCTTCACTGTACTAATGCTACCCTTTGGAAAACCAATGCATAGTTGATGGCCAGTTCCACAAATAGGAATGGTCAGACTGGAAGGCATTGCAGGATAAATTACCTCTTGTTGCAACATCAAGTGAGCAATGCTGTAGGCATTTCTAAACCAGAGAGTCTGTGTACTTTTGACTGTACTTCTTTATGTATGTGTATATTTATATAAATACAACTATGTATGGATGTATGTCCCTTGCAGGTGAAATGTGATCATTACTGGCCTTTTACGGAAGATCCTGTTGCATATGGGGATATCACAGTGGAGATGCTGAGCGAGGAGGAGCACACAGACTGGGTTTATCGGAGTTTCCGAATTAGCTATGTAAGTGAAACAGTTTGCATGGTCCTGTCAAAGTAGTGGGAGTAATTTCAGTCCAGCCTTTCCTTAACTTTTGTCCATTTCTGGCATTCAGTAGGAAACACCCAAGAGAGATTCATATACTGACTCACTCCACACAGGCAGATGACCAAATCACAAAACTTTCCCCGAAAAATTGTTGTCTCTGTGAATTTCTCAGCACCCTGCAAAACTGAAACAAAAGTAGTACCAGAACTCTGGACACTTCTGTGGTGCCAATAATTAGTGACAATAAATACGTGAGTTTCTTCTTTTCTGTATCTCAGGCACACCTTCTTACTATAAATTATCCTTGAAAACTTGAAAATACCAATGCAGAAATTAAAAATATTTTTCAAAAGGGCAATTCTGCAATAATCATATCTTCCTATAAAGTATGGAAACACATGTGAGAGCATGTGATTTCCAAATTAAAGTTCTCCAGACTTCCAAGCATTACCATCCTCGTTTCCTGCATCAGCTCATTGCCAGCACCAGCTCATGAAGGAAAGGGTAGGGATATGGAGGGGACCTGGAAAAAGCTGTGCGCTGTCAACTCCACATTGGCCCAGAACTTAGTCATGCCCAGCCTTGCCTCACTGTGTTCCATAGTGTTCCATAGTGTGCACAGGGGGCAAGCTGGGAGTGCAAATATGTAAACCATGGTATTGGGGTTGAGTGAAAAGAAATAACTGTGGTTTGAAGTTGAGGTAAACTGTCTTTTATGAGACCCAGGGTACCTTCTGATCTCATTTTTTGATATCCTTTGCCTAAGGATCAGCTGTTCTCTGTGCCTGGAAAGAGGTTAGGGAGCAGGGAGATTTAGCCTGACCCAGAATGGAAAAACCAAAGGCATTGCTTGATATGGCTTTTGGTGAGGACGGCCCTCCATCCCTCACCATGTCTTCAGTTCTTAAAGGCTCAAAGACAAAATGTGTTGTGTTGAGCCAAAATGTGTTGGTGTTATCCATGTGTTATTTAATTTAACCTCTAATAAAATTTTTAGCATTATAGAACTTTTTTATTATAATGAGTATTTTCCTAAATGGTTCCTTTCCCCCTGTAATAGTTTTCTCTTCCCTTTTCTTTTGTTTTTTTTCTTTAAAACTTGAAAAGAAAAACTCTAGAGAGTCCAGTATTGATTGTTTGCCAACAGCATTGTTCTTTATCGTTGGCAAAACGAGAAAAGGAGAAGAAATGGAACAGGAAGAGGAAGAAAGTCCAAACTTGAAAAATGCAACAATTCTTGATTTAAAAGCAAAATAAAATGGAACCACCATGGAGACAAAAGCAAAATCCAAATCCCAAACCCAGAAACAAGAAGTTCACACCACTTTGATTATAATGACCTGCTATCCCCTCCCCTTTTTAATCAAATGGCATGTACATTCTTTGCCACTTTTTTTGGCTGACTTCACTTTTTTAGGCTGTGTGTGAGGGGAAAAAACCATCACAAACTAACAAAAAGCCCTCAGTGTGACTGAGCGTGACCTCACCATTAAAACTCCTGTGAACATGCTGCTGTTCTGCTTCTTCCATTAGGCTGATGAGGTGCAAGACGTGATGCATTTTAACTACACTGCCTGGCCAGATCACGGTGTGCCCACGACCAACGCTGCTGAAAGCATTCTCCAGTTTGTACAGATGGTCAGGCACAAATCAGTAAAGACTAAAGGCCCCATGATCATACACTGCAGGTAAATGCTTCAAGGAAATTGAGAACTACAAGTTACACTAAATAGTTTGGGAAGCGATTAGAAGGAGAGATTTTTGGGTTCTGCTCAAATGGTATCTGAAGATGGTTCTCTCTCATGTTATGGTATAGAATTGGTCTCCTGCTTTGATCGCAGAGGAGCTGGAATTTCAGCCTGTAGCCATAGACACTAATGCATTTCTTTCTAAGGAGAGTCATGTCTTTGGGTGTTATCCACAAATGGCTTCAGGAGGCCTAGCAGGTGATCCTGAAATACACCAGCTCAGAGCCTGCCCCTGCTCTCTCATTTCCACCCCTTTGTGATACAGACAGTGCAGTATAACCATCAGCTGCTGCAGAGTGCTGCTGCCCTGCAGATGTGCAGAGGGGCACATCCTCCTCCTCTGGTCATTCAGCTTTTGGAACAGTCAGTGTGCCAGCACTAATACCAGTATCCCATTTATATAGGTTTCTTTCTGATTATTTTGGAGGAAGGTTGTTTTATGTACTGTCAGATTTCTCTCCTGTATGTCATCTGGCCTTTTATTGAGATGCTAATTTATTTGTCCTCTCCGTGGGCAGCTGCCATGTTAGTGGTGACAACATACCAGATTGGTATTGCAAATTTCCAGCTGACTTCAAAGCTCCTTGTAGCTCTTTATGGGAAAGCTACTCACAATAAGTTTCTTAGAAATACATAAATAGATGTTTGTAGTGGATGAATATGTGTACATTATGGTGACATACTTCTAATGGAAGTCCAGGCTTTCATTGCCCACCCCAGAGATGAGAATTACACTGCTGCACAATGAGTCAGCACCTACCAGCACTGTCTTTCCCGGTGGTGATATGATGGTCAGTACTGACTGACTGTTCCCAGCACTTGGCACACTTTCCTTCTCAGAAAACAGTCTTGTGTTGCAATATCATTTCTAGTTTCCAGATATGGCACTTAAACTTCTACTGGAAGGCAAACAACTACAGCATTTGTAAGTGCAGCAAATCAGGCAGTTCTCCCCTGTAACTTCATGGAGTATTTCATGGGGAATATTGTTCTGGGAGAAAGGTGCCTGTAAGTCAGGGGAGATATTTATATATACTATTACAAAATCAAACCCCATTTATACTACATAATTGTTTTGGGAAGGATCTGAAGCAGGTATCAGAGAGCTGGGTAACAACTGTAGTATTTTCTTTTTAATTAGGATGTTTAGAGCAGCAAAGAGAGATATTTTCAGATAGTTCTTTTAGGCTATATTGTACGTCTTACTGACCACATAGAATAAAAGTAGCAATGCTACAAAATTAGTGTGGGGGAAGAAAAATAAAGTATTGATCAACTCCTGCAGCAATTGTTCTCAAATGCTAAAGGTGGCACAGAATGAATTTATCAGTTAATGAATTTGTCGAATGAACACATCAAAGTTCTGTTGTATTCATCTTATTCAAGAAATTAACACAACATAAGCAAAAAAACCCAAACCTGTTTTGTGACAGTTATGTTGAATTGTGTTGAGATGAACTGTTAAATATTACTGTAAATACTTTCAAGGCTTGTCAGAAAAAACATGACAAGGCAGAACAAAGAACTTCTGCCAAGATACACACTTTTACCCTTAGTAGTAGGTATGGTGTTGGGATGATGTGTGAAACTATAAAACCTCTAAAGCCACAGTCAGTGAAATCAGATTTAAGCATTACATGTGAAATCACAGTTAAAAGAACTATACACACATAAGAATCTCTAAATGAAAGCAGTATGTCTTTTTTCTAGACACCAAGCTTTCCTTTGAGGGAATGAAGATTTTCAGCTGAGTGGTTGCTATTTCTGTCTTGTGCTCCTAAGTCAGAACCTGGAGTGTAGACTCTTCTGGGTGGTTTGTCCTATGAGGATGAAGTGCAGTAGTGCAGTGCCTGTGTAAGCCAAGAGCTTTGCAGTGTAGAGAGCTTTCTGAGTCCTGCAGGTTCAATCCCTGCTGCCTTTGTGCAGCAATCACTGCCAAGCAGATCTCTGCACTTCTGGCTACAGTCCCCAGAGTTAGAGGTGTCTTGTGAAATCTGTGAGGGTAGCAGTGAAAGCAGGAAGAGCTGACAGCTAAGGGTGCATGAGGGTGTGCATGCACATTCTGTGAGTAAATGCATGAAGAGTAGTATAAAAAGGTGAAATATTTCCAGAGCCACCCACTCCACAAACTCTGCTGAATCAATTCATGATGGATTGCATGGCATTAAATCCAACAGGTTAACCAGCCTGCCTGACCTCAGATTTGCTCTGTCTGATTATCACAGCTGCACGACTCCTGCTTTTTGCAGTGCCACTGATTGTCCTGTGTGTCTCCTTCAGAAAAGCCTGAAATGAGATGCATGTTATACATGTCTGTGTGTGTTGCAGTGCTGGAGTGGGACGAACAGGAACCTTCATAGCCTTGGATCGGCTCTTACAGCACATTCGTGACCATGAGTTTGTCGATATATTGGGCCTGGTCTCTGACATGCGGTCCTACAGAATGTCCATGGTGCAGACAGAGGTAACATCAGTTTACTTCAACATTGTGAAAGTATTGTCATGTCCATTTCATACACTTCTTAGTGTGTTCATGTCCCTGAACACTTGAAAAAATGGCTATGAACAGATATAAGTAAGTTTTCATCTTTGTTGTAATATTGTCATGTTATTAATCTGCTGCATAGGTGGGTCTGATAATATATCTGCAATCTCACCAATGTCTTCCAGAGGGGATTCTCATCTCCTCTAAAATTAATTTGCAAACAATGAAGAGATTAACATATGAAATTTTCAAACCACATTGAAAAGAATTGAGCTTGCTGAGGGAATTAATAGCTCATGAAATTATATCAGTATCAGGCAGCCTTGTTCAAGTATCATGTTGGTATCATCTAGCCAAGCACAGGATTTCAATTACACAATGGAAATAAAAATAACAAGCAAAACAGAAAAGAAGGACTTCAAGTCTGCCAGACAACTTCCTCGCCCTTCTCCCTACCCAAATATCTGGAAAAAAAATCACAAACTCTTTTTTCAAAGCAGAAGCTTTTACACATCTGAAATTTTCCCAGTTCCCCCAGTAATGAGGGAAAGATTTTATGCCTGTTGCACACTTCCCTGGTTTGGCACAGCATAAGGTTCGACATAGTTATAAGCTGGCAACCTCCATACAGTTGGAAGTGCCACCATTACTGTTTACAGGCTAGGTCTGGCAGAGCGTTTGTTGCCAAGGATTGTTGAATCTAGAGCAGAGCAGAGAAGTTTTAGCAGGGAGAGGAGAGGAGGAAGAAAACCTGCAGTGAAAATAACTAGCATCTGGAGATGAAAAAAAGTTCATTATTCTCACTCCATTCTGAATCATTCCTATCAAACTGCCACTTTTCATCACAATTCAGTGTGTTAAACCAAAGGCAGATCCATATGTAAAAAATATAGAAAAAAATCCTGATGATTCATTCTAGCTGCAACTATGTTTATCATTCCATAAGGGATGTGGAGTTTTGGTTTTTGTTGTTGTTTTCTTTTTTTGTGTGTGTGTTTTTTTGTTTGGTTGGTTGGTTTTTTTGTTGTGGAGGGTTTTTTTGGTCTTATTTTTTAGGTGGTTTTTTTTTCCTGGTGTTTGTTTTTTGTTGGTGGTAGTGTTTTTTTGTTGTTGTTGGGTTTTTTAAATATTTTTTTTCCATATACAACCTCATTGCCTGCCTGATGTCAAGGGCAGTTGCTGAGCTCCTGCTGCTCCAAGCAGTGGCCAAGCCTGGCCTTAGAAGTCACCAGGTGACACTGACACTCAGGCACAGAGGCCACTGAAAAGTCTTTTCTTACAAAATCTGAAACCACTGACAGCTGACCTGAGTTCATTTTGCCTTGTATGCTGGACACTTGGCAATGTCTCAGTGAGCACTTTAAAAAAAACAAATGGCCTAGGCCCAAAAGGGGGATGA
This sequence comes from Pachyramphus minor, assembly GCA_013397135.1. NCBI lineage: Eukaryota > Metazoa > Chordata > Aves > Passeriformes > Tyrannidae > Pachyramphus > Pachyramphus minor. The sequence continues at coordinate 398,325 of VYXB01003816.1, forward strand.
GAATGAAGAATACCATGAATTGAAATAGTCACTCCAAATTAGTGGGGCTGAGGAAATCCTGGCATTTCTGTGGTCTGAAACATGCTTCAAACTCATATTGATATCTCTGGCATCAGTAGGCCACTGGAGACAGGGGCTGAAATCCAGACTTGGGGTTTGGAACAGTTGTTTTTCTTGAGATCCACTTGCGCCCTGTGCCTCAATTACATAAAGGTTAGCATAAGGGTACATCAGGATTTGCCTTCTTTCTCTTTGAAATCAAAAAGCCATCAACTAAGGTTACTCTAAATTGAATTACAGTGTTTAATCTGTCTAACAATAATGCTAGGAAAAGTCAGTGTGTAACCAAAACCAAAGATAACCACGCCCAACTTACTTATAGCGTCATCTCCACAGAGGTTGATAACTACCCAAATAATTAACTGTTCTGTGAACAAAATCAAGGTTTATCTTTTTATTAGTAAAAAAACCACTAAGGATCATGAGCCTCATTAAAATATTTCAGATATGTATGTGGCATAGATGCAACTTGTTGCACATAAAGCAATTATTGGAATTCATTCATTTTTAGGCAATGTAAAGTACACCCACCTTAGCTCAGATTCAACTCTTCTGTCATCATTCAGGTTATTAATAAGTGATTATGGTGCCAGGTGGATTTCATGCTTCCACCGCTGCTATCTGTAACAATTGTGGGCTATTATTTTGGGAGCTGATAACTCACTGTACATTGTGGGAGAGATGGAGCTGTGCAGGCTGTCAAACTGTGAACTATCAAACTGTTTCACTGCTTGGGTTTTTGCCATGCTTTCTGAGGTGCACAAATGCCCACTCATTTGGTCTTTTTTTCCAGGAACAGTACATTTTTATCCACCAGTGTGTGCAACTGATGTGGCAAAAGAAGAAGCAGCAGTTCTGCATCAGCGATGTCATATATGAGAACGTCAGCAAGTCCTAGTTCAGAGTCACAGGTGGTAAGTCAGGCAAGCCCAGCCCTGTTCCATGCCCAGAACCTTGCATCCCAGCTGCTGGCAACAACCAGCATCACAGGTGTTTGTTCCAGGAGCTTTCCAAGGCTTATTCCCCTCTGATGTTCACATGGAGAGTGCAAGGAAAATCTGTGTAGCCTGTCACAGTAAATAATCCCCTATACTTTCCACAGCACTTAAAGAGTATATGGGCTCACTGATTGTTCAAAGAGAATCCAGAACTCCTGAGTAAGCCATCTAACCATTCCCTGCCACTTCTCCTAACACTCCTTACAAAGCTTAAAGGAGAAAAGGACTTTAATGCCTTCAATTCTTCTGAAGTCACTTAACCCAGTGCCAGGTTATCAAGGCCAGCAGAGTTTTGAGGATGCTCTGCTGGAGGGCAAGAGGGTAACCAAAAAGCTCTGACACGAAATGCTCGGGAAATTTTTTTCGTAAATCTAGGACCAGAGAACCAGCAGGGTCTCAAATTGCTACTATCAGTAGCATAAGTGAAGTGACCATCTTGCTTTTGCACTGAGTCCCTGTGCCTGGCCTGCAGTGTGCAATTGGCCCAGCCCAGTCCCCAGCTGCAGAGCAAAGCACGAGGCTGTGACGTAGCAAGAGGTTTGCTGTTGTGGACAAGCTGTGAGGATGTGCATCACTGCTCTTCAAGCTACTGAGCTTTGGCTCATTAGGTGGCAGCAGTAACCCAGCCATAACTGCAATATTCACTTTTGGGTGGAGCAGGAAGCTGCAGACTTTCAACTCAAACTGGTTCCTCAAATAGCTGGTGGGGAGCTGGGCTGAGGGCACCACCACCAGCCATGTCCACTGTGTGTGTGTGTGGTGTTGCACATGTACCATTATTAATCTCTGTGAACATCATTCCCCTGCTTGTAAAAGAACCCAAATTTGCCTCACTGGTTTACTGTCTAATCTGAGTCCCAGAACCCAGCTAGCTGCCTGTACTGCTGGGCTGCAGTCCCAGCCTGTACAGAGGGTCAGTAAAAGCAAATACTAAGAAATTGTATTTCTTTCTTTTTCTTATTTCTAAAGCATTCTGTTTGTTCGATTCCAGGTGAGACCACGAAGCACACCCATCTTCCCTTGCTTCTGATTTTTTTTCTGTTGATGGTTTGAACGGCAGGTGTTGTGCCACGAGAGATTGCTGCTTTGCAGTACACAGACACTGAAAGAAATTTTACCTTTCTGAAGCACTGGGGAGACAAAGCCTTAACAAGCCTGCGGTGTCTTTTGAACTGTTTAATTTCTGGACTTTTTTTTAAATACTGGACCAAATTCAGCTAAACAACATGAAGGAAAAGACACTATATGTGCATAAGAAACATTGCTCCAGAGTACTGGGGTTTTGTTTGGTACTTTTGGTTAATGTCTTTGATAATTTTTTTTGCTGTGCAGGTTGGGCTTAAGGTTAAAGTAAGTGCAATATTTTTTTAATGGTTGACTGAAGAGCTTTCTTCATGTGTCACTGGTCAGTGCTAATGTCCCTAGGAGAGCAGGCATTGTTAGTATCTAATAATACCTCATTAGTGAATAGCGAGGCATGAACATACATGAAGAAATCTGGAGATTGTGAAAAGGGGATGGGGGGAAAGGGGGGTTGCTGGGTACATGGATTTGACCATTTCCTTACAGCACTAATGTACGTGGGGTCTGGGGGGAGCACAAGACCTGAGGAATGGACTGACGAGCAGAAATCCAAACCATGAAGCTTGGAGCAGGCAGCCGACACTGAGAGATGGGGTGGTTTTGGTTCTTGACTATGCTGCTACTAATTAAGCAGAGGGATTGCTCTTTTTGCCAACCTTTTCAGTAATGCCACTGATGAGGCTCTTGTTTTAGATCAATCTAATCACAGGGCAACTGAGTTTCAAGCTGGGATATGTTAACATATAATACTATAGCATTTAACTGTCCAAGAAGTCTATGGTTCCTATACCCCTCATTTGTTTATAATTTTTAATAATTATTAACCCTGTGTAAAAACATGAAGCTGGTTCAGGTTGGAGGGGTAGAAAGGAAAGAGGGAAAAAAAGGTGCTTTAATGGACGTAACTATTTCTTCAAACCAGGAATTTACGATTTTACGAAAACAAGGTTTTGGCATGTGAAGGGCTGGTTATTGCTTTATTGTTACAAGGCTGCCAAAGCGTCAGTATGGATTCCTGCAGGAGCTTTGGGGTCAGGGTGGGGGGCTCTTTTCTTTTTCACTGTCAGTTTCAGTTCTAGTCAGATTAATTAGCTATATTTTTTTTTTTGGTCTTTGTATAATTCCGGTACATCATTGTGTATTGTGACATGGATGCTGTCAGAATGGATGTTGATGGCATTTTTGTAACCTGTTGCTTTGTGTCACCTCCTTGGAAGTCAGCAGCAATGGTACTCAATGTAAACAAAACAAACTTGAACTGAAAGTAAACACACTGGATTGCTTACCTGTCACGAAGTCACTGTCAGCAAAACAGCAAACACATCTGCATATGCTTTTTATTTCATTCATTCTTGGGGTCTGCTATCACCTGGCAGGGTACCAGGCTGTAGTTCAGAAGCTCAGCTACTTCCAGAAGCCTGGTAATCTCCTTCAGCTGATATTCCTCTTTTCTTCTTCCAAAGTTATTCCACTAACAGGTAAATAGGTTTATACACCTTTAATATCTACATCAACATTGTATTGGTTACAATGGAAAATTTCTTTCAGACTATCCCATATATAGTACGCAAAACTGCATAAACTTAACATAAACCTCAAATAAAACAGGTCCTTGCAATGGGTACTAAAAAAACAGGACTCCCCCTCTCATTACTAAATGGGTATGATATGCATATCCCCCTCTTCTGTTTCCATGCATCTAATACTATTTCCACTGTTTCCACTAATCCCAGTCCTAAAGCAGAGATACTGTTTCTCCAAGTATGATTCATAGAGATGGATGCAAAAGGGCAGAGCACCCTGTCTTCAGAGAGCGGGCTGCTAACAAGAAAGGCTTCAATGGTACACATTTCTCTCCCATTTCACTGGTGTGCCTCAGCTGGAGGGCCTGCCATTCCAGAAGGAACAGCAAAGATTTGTCTGGCTTGATGTGAACAGAAGACAGAATTTTAAGTGAGCACTTGACCATTTAGACCTTGCCTCCACGCCTTTTTTAAAAATATATTTCAGAGTTTCATTACATATTTACTCAGAAAATATGTTCACATCCTTCTACAGAACTGGCAGGGGGAAAAAAAAACCAACCTACAAATGTTCTTTCTCATGTACAGCCTCCTCCTAGCCATTGCCCATTGAGTCTATATTTATTCTGTATCACAGACCAGAGTAAGCAGGTTACTTCTAAATCATTCATGAGCCCACAAAATATTGCAGTGTGAGCTGGCTGTAACAGAAGCTTGGCTCAACATGACAGGGTAAAAGATTACTGCAAAGATGCCAAAATCTCATTGCTGCAAATGGCACTGCCTGAATAGCCTGAATTTACTAGACAGCTTTTGAATGCATGTCAAAAATTATTCCAGTTGCACAGTAACAGGTGTGTATTTTGCCTTTAATAGCTACTTAATCACAAAATCAATTAGAATGAAAACTCCTTCATAAAAATTCCCTTTCCTACTCCACACAGTCTGCAAAACTCTCCATTCATTAACGTTGATGACAGTGGAAACCACCTCTCCCAGTGTTCAAGACATAACTAGAGTAACAAACAAGTCTGGAAGATGATGTAGTTCAGAAGATTCATGCAGAGCCATTTAGTCTGAATTGACAGATCATACTTTTGGTTTTACCTTGTCAAAAGAAGTCTGAAAGAATGTTTTGGACACATTCTGCATGTTAATATTGTTTCCAGCATCTGTCAGAATAAAACTCTCAAGTCATCACAGCTGTAAAGCTGGCTGGAGCTTCAGGTTTGGAAATAGGTATTTTGAATTAGTGGTTTCACGTCTATAGCTCTGCTGACACTATGGATGTTCTGTATTGATCTGCTGCTCTTACAGCATCTGCTGACCCACTCTGCACAGAGAGTGACCATTCATCGAAACCAGGGCAGGTTTTCTCCTTGTTGCCTCATGCTGTGTCTGCTGCCACGGCAGGAGCAAACAAGTAAACGAAAGAACAGGATTTAGAAGTGCTAAGAAGTTTTTAGAGCCATGTGTGGAAGTGTTGCCTCACTTAGCATGTCCTGTGCAGTGAGCTCTGACATCCCTGGGTCTTCACAACTGTTTCCTGCAAACCTCACACAAGGATTAAGAACAGGTTGGGAAGCCTTACTTGTGCTTTACTTCATTTTACTGGGGTTTTTTTCCTACACCAAAAGAAGACAAATTTCCCCTGTCAAATAATCAACATCATCATCCTATGCACTAAAATGGCCCTTCCCTCCCTCCATTCATTAACCACAGTGTCACACTACCTCCCTCCCACTTCTAACTTTTTTAAGGGCTGGTGCAACAACTGTAGTTTCATTGTGGCAGCAAAAGCTGTTGCTTTCAGCCACTTTTTGTGGTTTTAGTGCTCTTGATGTGGATGGGATCAGGGTGGATTGAGCTTTTCTGCTGTGCTGGCTAAGAAACATCTAGGAAGGTTCCCTATTTTCTTTCATCTCCTCTTTTAAACTACAAAAATCAAGGAGTAGAAGCATAGACTAGTATTTTGATACTCATTTTGGTCTGAATGCTGAGGAAGTAGTTAAAGGCCAAAGTTGGAACCGAAGCAGCTCAGAGAAACTCAAAGAAGATACAGGAGAGCCAAAGACAGTTAAACATGCACTTACTTGCAAATAACAAAGTCGCAGGAGAAATTCAACATGTTTGTGAAACAAACACAGAACTCAGTACAGAGTCCTCATGTTTGCATTTCCCATACATAATACTGTTGGGAAGTATGCAAAGGTGGGAGGCCAAGCACAAAAGTATTTCCTCAAATACTCTTGATATATCAGACTCAAACCTTACACAGGGCTGTTTTAAAGAGTAGACAGACTTCACAGTTTAGGGAGAACATAATAAAAAGCCTGGGCTCCTATAAAGCAGTAGTTAGGCCAGAAATATGGCTTCCCATAATCATGACTCCCTTGTGCCCAGGAAAATGAATGGAAATACCTGCTTAGACAAGGGTCTAGTATTCAAGCTATAGCTTGCTTCTTTATATGACCTAAAAAGCTGAAAATTCAAAATGCCTTCACTTTCCACAATGGAAACAAAATAAAAATTCTGTGATTAAGAGGTTTCCTAATTAGAAGGACTTAATTCATATCTTACATTTGTTTGTTACTGTCCAGCAAAGCCCTTTAAGAGATGCTTTCAGAGGTTCACAAACACTGAAGAATATACTCAAAATCACTGAGAGCTCTGAACATTTCAGACTATCATACCATTTTGGATATCTATTGCCTCATAACCACTGATTTCTGCACGTATCAGTTGTGGAAGTCTGCACTTATTTCCCAGACCCCTCCAAACACACCAACATTTATACAGCACAGTGCTTTGGAGCAATACAAATATGTATGAAATCTCACAGATCACAATTTCTCTGACTGAAGCACTGTTTAACATTTGAATTGCTAAATGGTAATTAAACTGCTCCATCCATCAGTATTGGTTAGAAATGTTCTTTCTGAATTAAATGTGAAGTTTCACGGTGGTTTGCTCTCTCCATGGCATCCCAAGGGAACAGGCAGCCTAAAGGAGTGGGAAGAAGTGCCTCGCTGATGTTAAAAAGGTTTGTGCTCTGAAAGCATAAAACTGCTGAGTGAACATATGCTGCTAAAACTCTGTCCCTCCACATAATTAAAAAGACAGATTGTTGGTAACAAATTAGTAAAGTAGTCCCTATGTTATCAAACATCTAATAAGGCACTTTCTTTGACATTTAAAAAACTGTTTTGTTTCCTTTTCAGACATTTTTCATGTATCACATCCTTTTAATATTAGTATTAAAAAATAAGCCTCACTGCTTATATCCTAAAGAAAACATTTTGAATGAAACACTACATTTACCTACTGTTTTCATTTAAACCACTGAATATTTTGAAGTAAACATTTTCATTTGAGGAACCCCAGATGAGATCTTATTTTGATTTCTTATAACTGACAACAAACTGAAAATTCAAAAACTGCACTGCATAGGGGTGAAGTTCCCTGTGGTGCTTTAAACCACCAAGGAAATTCCAGCAAAAAGGGAAATACCTGCCTTGGCCCCAGATTTCACAGACTGTAACACAGAAATCATAAAGGTTAGTTCAGCAAAGTTAAAGGGTAAAATACAACTCAAGTTGTACTGGCTTGTTAAGTCATTAGAGGCTAATTTAGAAACTATGAAAAAAGATAGATACAAACCAACCAAACCCAGATTATTCTGCTTATCCATTCAGTATATGGAAGGGGTTTCCTTTTTCCCTCCCCCAAGGATCTCCAAAGATGCCTCTGAGCATACTGAGCACATTCTGGCTCTTTCTAAACAACAGACACACAGAAATCCAGATTCAAAAAAATACCCACTGTGAAGACACCTCTTTCCTCTCAGAGGTGAACCATGGGTCCTTCTGCCAAGACCTTGGCATGCCAAACTCCACAAAGTCAGAAAAGTCTCAGAGCTGATGCCTCTTTCTGAGCAAAAGGCTCAGAATGCTAAAATAAGCTGAATGCTAGAATAATGTTTCAGAGACGATGAATGTTGGCTTCCTGTTTTGGTAATTAGCAGGGGAACAGAGGTGCAGGTTACTGACACAATGCTTTTAATGGAATCAGACATAATTCCCATGAGAAAACACAGGGACTAATTTTTAAATAGGAATTTCAAAGACCTTTTAAAAAGTTTCCTACCCTTGTACTTACAAGTGAGAGCAGCTTCACCTCTCCACTCTCCAGGCTAGGTATGGATGCTGACTAGAAAGTGTGGGGAGGAGGGAATTTTGAGTAAGAGAATATACCAAGCCTTTGGAGATCTAGGCTTGGCATTTAATGACAGGTAGTGAGTGAGACAGACAATTTTTCCCCTNATTCCCATGAGAAAACACAGGGACTAATTTTTAAATAGGAATTTCAAAGACCTTTTAAAAAGTTTCCTACCCTTGTACTTACAAGTGAGAGCAGCTTCACCTCTCCACTCTCCAGGCTAGGTATGGATGCTGACTAGAAAGTGTGGGGAGGAGGGAATTTTGAGTAAGAGAATATACCAAGCCTTTGGAGATCTAGACTTGGCATTTAATGACAGGCAGTGAGACAGACAATTTTTCCCCTAAAGTTCTGTATAGGTGTTGAATGGATATAGTCAAGATGCAGGTGTGCTGGTTGAAGTGTTTCCCAGAGGGGGAAAGCAATTGATAATCACTGTTCCTTTCACTGGATAAGACAAGAATCCATTTTTTAGTGATTTCTGTGGCAGTTGAAATCTTCATTTTAGGATTTATCACTTATTGACCCGTTTCTGAATAAGACCACGCTTATGCAGACAGGCATAAAGAATATATATTAAATGTAAAAATGTAAATAGACACATAACCAACACACAGAAGTAGTATTTGTGAGGGCATTTACAATAGATGGCACTTGACAACTTTATTAAGAATTTAATCTTTTCTTTTGTGAAAAATGAATAGGATTCTTTTCTTCCCTTGTATGCAGAGGAAAAGTAAACTAATGGCAAAAATCAAGATTACTTTCTTATTTCAATACTCTCTTTGTAGCCACAAAGATACAACGATTTAACAGACAAGAAATACTATTTATTGCAGACTTCAAGCTGATTCATGTGAAAAAGGCACTATGAAACTCAATCAATCTAGATGATTAAATTTGTCTAAATTAAGTGATATTATATATTATATATAATAAATATATTATATATAAAATCACATAACCATAACAGAACATTTTGTGACAAAAATCATTTCATCTTCAAAAATAACATTTTCTGGAAAGGATGTTTCCTCTTCTTTTCCCCCTTTTGCCTCCAGGAATCCACTTTCCCAAAAGATTACATTTATAAAGGAACAATAGTTTTTTACATAAGGAAAAACTGATATCTGGGATCAACACACAGAGAAGTCTAGATTATACACTGTTCTTTCGATGGGTTACAGGCAAAAAAAAAATGCAAGTATATTAAAAAAAATATACTGTGAGTTGTTGCATGGCCAGCTACAGCAGATCTCATCACCTCTTTGAGCTGTGTTACTATATTCTAGTTTCCTTCTTGTGCAATACTCTAGTTCATCACGGGTGAAGTATTGATAAAATCAATGTACAGAGTATTATTTTGCTATAAACAGCATCATTAGTAATAAAACATCTTGGGAGTGATGCAAGAAAAATTCAGTCTATGTTTGGGCTGCTTTTCATTCTCTAAACATCTCCTCTCCAATTGCTGGCATTGACAACTTAAGTAAATGTCCTGCAGCCGAATGCATGACAAGAAAGACTGAGCCAAAAAGACCTAATTGCACATTACAGCAAGAGATGGGATTCAGAATCTTATAATTACTGAAGGGGTCATATGCTTTTTTATTGCTTGCTCAGCTTCCCTCAGATGAATCACAAAGATGTGCTACAATTTATTTGTCATGTTAATTCCATACAGCCAAGACTCATCTTTGGGTGTAAATGAATCATGTACCAATATTTTCACCTGCCAGGAAGCTCCACTGAATTTCTCATCTGTTTATTTTTCATGATGAGAAGGCAGCAGCAGGTACTTCTGTGGAGACTACTGTAAATTTTCTTTATGTTGGCTAGTTAAGTTACAATATAGTAAGACATTCCCCTTCACTGCTTCCTAAAGCAAAGTTGGATGGTATGATGCTATGGACAATGGAATTAAAGAAAAGAGGAAACACATCTAGTGGCTGCTCCCTTCATCAAAGGACTCCACACCTGAATCTGTGGCAGCTGCACTGATTTTTTCCTGTCGTCTTCTCATAATTTCTTGCAGTTCTGAACTACCACTGTTTGCCTATAAACAAAAAAGAAAAAGAGTTTATTTGTGGTTTTGGCATGTGATAACATTCCTCTTACAACATTTTATTAAGATAGGTTTTTGAACAAATTAAAGTCACCTTGCAGCTCCAGTAAGAAAGTATTTATATTACCCTTAAATGCAGACCAGAAAACAGTCTGCAGATTAAGAGTGTGAGCTCATCTTTCAGCACTGCTGAGCATCTTTAATTCTCACACATGACCCTGGAAGTCTGGATATGTATGGGGTGAAATATGGTTTCAGCAAAATCAGGGTTAAAGGTCAGCAAGTTTTTTAGGATTCCACCTTTGAGTACTTAAAAATCAGGGCAATAATATTTAGAAATTAAAAACCTGAAAATAAATCCTTGCTGGTTTTAGATTTATGCAAACACAGAACTCATGCACATACGTGGGATTGCATAGCCAAGGCCTAAGCAAGAATTCAATCCCAGTCACTCACATTACACAATACACCATCGTGCATTTGCAGCTCAGAGACACAGGTTTCAAACTTGCAGCACAGTACTTGGAATTGAACCATATCACAATATTAGGAACAATGAAGTATTGTGAGGACAAGGCTTTATCTCACCTTTTAAGAGTGAAAAACAGGTCTGCTGAGCCAGCTGCAAACAAATTGCTTTGTCTACATAAATGAAGTTATTAGCAGGGCCAGGACACATATCCACTAGAGCAGAACTTCCCAAAGTGTGCATGACTTTGAATAAAACCAGGGGATTATAAAGCAACAGCCATATCTGCTACTGTATTATTTGGCTATGACATGACCTTCAAAACTTCAAAGCTTCCAAAATAGCCTCTGAATAAGGAAGCAGAAGCTGGTTTTGAAATCTGTAAAAGAAATTCCAGGACTCTTAAAGGGAAAATCCTTCAGTTGATTCTGAACATTGAAAATGTATCCTATTACATACATTTTAATTTAGATTTATCCTGTTATATCCATTACAATGCATTATCTGATACCATTACATGCCCAGACAGGTTAGGCATCCACAGGTAGGGAGGCTACAACGTTCCTTCTATTTAAATTACCATTGCTCTCTTTTCCCAGAGTGGAAGGGCAAAGCAGGGGACTTATAAGTAATTCTCAATAAAGGTGAGAAAGCAGTTCTATTTGTCTTAATTTGTTCTGTCCTTGCCCTTTTAGCTTTACATACAGAGCAAGTGCAGCAGTCACCCACCACTGAAGTCATGCATAAAAAACATCGGCAGATACCTGACAACATGCTTTATCAGGGGTCACATAGAAATATTTTTCTGAAAATAACTGAGCAGCCCAAGCTGAAACAGTTTGCACTCCTGATAACATCAGTGACAACATGACTGATGAGCTTGAAATGCTGCTTGACTAAACCAAGTGCAATACACACATGGCACAGTACAACAGGCACATCCTACTCAGAGGTGAGGGACAGCATAGCTAAGCAGCCTAGGGTTGTTCTTAGGAACACAGTTTGTGGAACAGACTCTAGACCTTGGCCATAGTGATTTACCCAGCTTAGTCTCTAATCAGATCAGGAGGTAAACTCCATCAGTCAATCCCAGTTCTGGGATTGTGCCTGGGTCATTCCTTTCAGCAAGGTGTCAAAGAGAATAAGCTGTTCTTCCAGGCAATTTGATATATGTATTAGACAGAAACCATTTTCACTTTTAAAGTGATGTGTGCCTGTGCTTCCTACTGATGGAGCAGAAAGAGATTTAGAATGTGGAACCCAAGCGTTCCCTTCTGTAGCTGACAGAAGTGGTGTTCAGGATATTGTGTCTCTACACTTATCTTCTCTAGCACTTTTCAACACCAGAGCCTGAAATGTTCAGCAGCAGTTAAGGCAATGAACACATAAAACCACCATAATCATGGAGGTTATCAATATTTTCAACTTGCAATGAAAAAGTAAAACCATGTAAAGTAGAAGAACAGGTACAGGACATTACATACCAGCCTGTATGTAATGTCCTGTACCTGTTATTAGAAGTGTTTCCAATTGGAGCAATAAGAACATAGCCCTGTTTGGAACATGAAAGCTCATCTTTGCTGGGTCACATGTAGACATTTTCTTGTGATACTCATTCCCATAGCCACTCTTAAACAAGAACAGCCTTCCTAAACTTCATGTTCTGAAATATTATAAGGAAAGAAATGAAGATGCAATTCCTTTGAAGATAAAATACAACAAACAACAGGCTAAAGCCACCAGGAATTGCATAAATTCTGAGAGTTAATCCTCAAATATCAAGGCAGAAATAAATATTGCAATTACCTTTTCACCAACAAAATGGAATGTTAAACTGTCAGTACCCTTTTATTAACATTTGTAGAGCATCTATTAGACAAGTTTGAACTTTTCAGTTTCCTGAAGAGTGAGACCTAACCGAGACAAGCAGAATAACAGTACAGAGGGGAAAAAAGGACAGATCCCTCCAATCCCATGCATCTCTGTGTTTCAAATCAACTTCCACTACACAGGCACTTCCATCTCAGTACACAGCAGTCTTATGAAAATGAAGAAAGATTGTTAACATTCAAAAAAATTGAAGAACACACATATATTTTCACTAGGAAATAATGGATTGCTCTGGGCTGTAGTGACTTATATTCCTAAGAATGAAGGTGAAATATTTCTCCCTTCCTCTCACAGAAAAATATGGCTTGAAGAAAGGAATAAAGCAATTTTAACAATGTAAGAAAGTGGTGCTCTTAAAATATGCATCATCTTAAATCTACCTTTAAAAACTATGCCTGGCAGTGAATGCTTAAAATCATTTAAGCAAGACAGTCTCAGCTTTATAAAAGGACAGAAAAACATTTTAAACTTCAAGATTTTCTTTTAAACGGGATGTGGAGAATATAGCTTCTCATTTGGGTTAATCTCACCTCTAGACACTATCAAGTCCATTTCTCCACTTGCCACAGCAAGTTTTAAAAGAAGCAGTTGCATCTCCAATTCTACTGGTTTAAAAGTTGGCCAGCATTGTCCCCAGCACAGCTCTGTATACAAGCTTTTAAGGTGTATAAAAAACAATACTACTGTAATTAAAGCAAACTGCTGCAGAGCAATAAATACAGACATATAATACTTTATCTTTTACTCAGTAACTCTGGTAGCAAGTGTCCAAAGTGTTTGCTACTCTTAGAAACATTCCAATGCAGATGCCACAAGGTTTGGCCTGTAAGGCCTTAAGATTCAACACTGAGTTCTACCACTTTCTCATGCCTAATAGATCAATCTTCCCTACAAAGACAAAGCAAAACTAACACACCACCACCAAAAGTACCAGGATTACCTGTTTGTCCAAGTACCAGGCAAAGCAAGAAGAAAAAAAAAGGGCATTTTACTTTCTCCTATTGTTTCCTCAAAATCTCTTTTTGGCTTATTTTGACTTCTTGCAAGCACAAAATGTCTTAAACTTGAGTACTATTTCTAATGCTTTTTGGACCACTGTTTCAATGAATTAATGCCAAATAACTCAGACAGAAACAATGCTTATCAATGTGATGGGAACTGAGGAAAAACCATCTGCTTCACAGAAATAATTATTTACTTGTACAATTCAAATCTGGCGACCCAGATTAGGTCAGTAAGTAGGGTTATCCATACCTCCAAGGCAGACTTCTGTACCGTAATTTGGCTGTAGACTCTCGACCCTTCTGGGCAAACAGTCCTCAGTTCCTCTTTATTGAGGGAGAAAAGCTGAGCACCTGTCAGCACGCCAAGGCTGTTGACAGTCCTGGGGTCACATCAAGGGAACAAACAAGAAATAAGCAAAAATACACCAGCCAGGAGAGACAAGTAAGTTGTCTTCATCCCACATTGCCTCAGGTAGTGCTACTAAATTAAGAAAAAGTTTTATACAACAGGATTCCTGAACTCAATTGAGTATCTGTTATAAATACCACCTTTTGGTGGAGGCTAATAAATATCTATACTTCTGTAGATCTATAACCACACTGACATGTGTTTTTATTTATAGGTACACATATATATATAAATGAATATATATGGATATGTGTATATATATATATAGGCAAAACCAAAGTATTTTTCCCAAGAGTGCAGCTGATATTTCTTGACTTTCAGAAGGCTGCTTGATTTTAAAAAGTGATCAGACCACATCCTACCTAACAACAGGAGAATAATTTAAATAAATCTTCTTACATTTGCCCTCAGACTTACACAGGGTTGAATCCTTTGGACTGCAACCACGCTTTCACATCCTCCGGGGAGGAGTCGTAAGTGATGTTAACCACCGGGATGTTGGGTCGTGGCACGTGGAACTTCCTCTGGGCAGCGCTCCGGCCGATGGTGAGGCGGTGAACAAGTTCATCCTGCACCTCCTCCATCTGCGATTTCCTGCCTAAAGAGAGAGGTCCCGCAGGAGTTATTCTCAAGGTTGCTTTATCAAAGCCAGGTCTCTTCTTATACTCTACTGTAAGCCTTAAACTTTCTTTTTAATTTAGAGATTCATTCACTAGATCTGATTGAATTATTGTTCTCCTTTTCCCCCCAGGAATATTTCAATTTTCCCAATCCTCTCTTTGCAAAGGTAAACAAAAGCAAAAAATAAAAACCCAAACAGAATTCAGCTGAGACCCTAGAAAGGAGACATGAGCTGGATGTCACACAGAGGTGTAGATCAGTCTGACAGCACCCAAGCTGCAGAAGAAAACAGGCATAGAGGGTTGTTCAGTTGTCATAGTCTGCCTTTCTTCATCTGCAAGTGTCATGTTTTAAAAATGAAAACAAAAAAAATATGAGGAAGGTTATAAGATTGCTTACACTGTGGAAAAGCAGTGCTTTCCACAATTGAAAGTTCAAGTTTTTAATGCAAATTAACATACGGAAAAATATTTCACAGCGGTTGACACATATCACTCATTACTCTTAATGAGCTATTACAGCAGTCACATTTTTGAAGAGATTTTAAGAAATTTGAAGTCACTCCAAGGCGGGAGTGACTGGTTAGCTGAAATATTGTCACATCTTCCATTAAAAAAGAGAAAGAAAAAAAAGTACTTGCTCTCATGGGCAAGATCTTGTTTGTTTGTTTATTTATTTTAAACAAAACTGTATGAATTCCCTACTCCCAAGAATCCATTTGTCTGAAGCATTTAGTTCAGTTGCTGGTCATCTGCAGGCAACAAACTGAAATGCTTTTCCAGCCATTTCAACAAAATCAGTTATAATGACATTGAAAATTGTTTAAAATGCATATAGAAATTTCTATGGATAACTTCACTAAAATAGGTAGCACCCAAAAGGGTGTAAATACTTTTTTGAGGTCACAGAAGACACTGATTTAGCACAGTTAACTTCTCTGTGTTGAAACTCTGGAACAACTATAAAAATCCTTTGACAAATTATCTCAAAAATTCTCAGCATTTCCTTGCCAAGATATTTTTAGCGATCTTTATTCAATGTTCTCACTTTGATACACAAACAGTAACTACAGCACCTTCTCTGATGCACTCACATGGCAAAAGCTATTCCTTTTCTCCCATTACACTGATAAGAACAGAAGAAAACAACACAACTTCAATATGAAAAAAAAGTAAGATAGCAAAAATGTTTCCTTTTATATTCTCTCAAAACCTCTCCAGGGATCAACATCTCTAGGCAGTTACACAAATAAAAACAAGCTTTACAAAGGCCTCTAGGATTATTTTTTTAAAATCACCACAGAAAAAAAAAAAAACAAAACCCAAAACCAAAAAAACTTTGGTTTAGCAATTTTCTTTTTTCTTTGACAAAGTAGCCCCAGGTTCAAAGTGGACAAAATATCTCTAGTATAACATTTCAGGCCCTATTATGTAGGGTTTCCCCCTCTCCAGTGTGAATCAGAATCCCAAGTGACGTGTGCTCAGTGATACATGTGAAAATCTGAAATGGGTAATACCAGTAAAGCCTTTAGGCAATGTTATTGAAGCATGCACCCACTATTTTCCCTCGCAGGACGAGAGAGAGAACATTGCTATCTTCCTTCTATTTACACAGATTTTGAAACACTTACACTTAATCTAGAGCAAGACTGTATCAAAAGACAAATATTTAGTTATTACATAACAGATTCTTACTGTTGTTAGATGTGCTATCAGAAATAAACAAGACACACTGGGTGTGGAGCAGGTTCTGCATTGTTCTCTGCAGGAGTCAGATGGGTACGTGGGCAGCAAGTGCAGAGGTGGGATTTGGCCATCACCTTTGGAGAGGGACTTTGAGATACCTGAAGCCCATTAACTGGGCTTGAGTGACAGCTCTGGGAGGGTACAGGAGCTGGTGTGTGACCCAGGGACTTAGTGGGGCTGAGAGGGCAAGAGATGTCTTGTAAACACTTAGTCTACAGCAACCTTTCACATCTCACACCCCGTACCTGAGGCCAGGGTGGTCTTCTCATTTTCCATAGATAGATAGAGAAGGCCATCATGGATTCAAGGACACAGATATGCTATGGCATGCAAAATCATTACATGGAAATAAAATTATCATCATTTCTGTGCATGTGTGTGTGCGAAATTCACTCTCACTTTCCACATATTTTGTAACTGCTTGGGTTCTCATTTTATTTAAGTAACAAACTGCCCAAAATAGAACTAAGGCAGAAGCTGGCCCTACTGTTTCTTTGGGAAACAGCAGTGAAGCCTGTTCTTCCTGCAAGGCTGTTCTTCATTTATAATTTCCAGCCAGACTGTCCTTTAGGTGAATATATTAAAAGGGTCCCAGAGCCTTCCTGAGTTCAGAGCTTAGGCAAGAGCTCGTGCTCAACCAGACATGTGATTATCTACACAGGCACGCTTCCCATCCACTGGAGACAGGGGGAAAAAACCCCTTCCCCAGAAAGGCTCATGGTCAATGCAGTTTCTAACCCCAGGCAGAAGCAGGATTTTCTGATAAGGCAGGGATGCAGAGGATTGGAAAAGCTGTCAACTCTTGAACTACAAAAAGCTCATTATTTTAACATCTATTTCTTCAAAAGCCATGACAAATGCTTGCCTACACGTTTCAGTTATTCCAAAGCCAAACAATCACATTGCTTTTTAAGCAATTTAGGACAAAAATTACTGACTATATAAGTTCTTCCAACCCAACCTACTTTTCAGTCAAGCCTCAGCATTGGCTGGGCTTTATATTTACAAGGTGACCTTAATCAGAACTTTTCATGGCAGCCACACACTGTTGAATGTGCATTACCAAGTTTTTCCAGCTAAAGAGCTACCTCGTAAGACAAGGCCATGAAAGTTCCATGGCTTGCCAGTTGCTGCTGCTTTGACCAAGACAGGGGGACCTCATCTTAAGATGGGCCTCCAACAACACTATTACAACATGGTTCTATGCATCAGCCAGACATTCTTCTGAGCCTTGGATACATGTTTTATGATGGTGCAAGTGACCTAGAAGTATGGATGTTCATGCCCTGAAGTGTAAAATCAATGTAACTGATTTTAAAAGCATTTAGGTTGTTACACAGCAGTGAGTTTAGGTGGAAAACATACATTAGCCAGAATATCAGCACGGGCATTTCCAGTGTTGAAAGCCACTGACTGGAGACCCCTGACGTTCATAAAAGGAGAGGATTTAGGACTGGGACAAGTGTTGAAGTGTTCTGTCCCTACTTACCAATAGGATTATGGAGCATCAGAACAAATACAGAAAATATGTATTTTAAACACAGGGTTAAAACTAAATTTTTCATTAAAATTTTATCTGAACCACAATTCTAAGGAATTTTCTCAGTAAGCAAAACACACAGGAATGGGAGAAATACTTTTTGTCTTCTTTCTTAGACAAACTTACGATCCACAGCAATTTGCTTCTGCCTCTGAGTGTCTCGCGCGACACTCCCACCGCTGTCGCTGGAGGTGCTGCTTTGGCGGCTGACGGCTGCTGGCGCTTTGGGCACAGGGACTGGAATAGGTGCTGGTGCACTGGGAGGGAGGGGGACAGCCACGGGGACAGGAGCAGGTGTGGGAGGTGGTGAAGGGGTAGCAGGAGCTGGATCAGATTGTTTTCCTACATAGTCCGTCCTTTGTTTCTGAAAAGATGCAGAGAGACTTAGTTTGACAACAAAATCTTGACATCAAACTCAGATTTCTGTTAGGATGCATTGCACCAACTGATGTAATTTACTACACAAAGGCATCTTACTTGCCAGATATAGTTCCAAAATTTGCCAAAACTTGACTGGCACCAATGTTTGCCATCAGCTTCCTTCTTTGTGGGACACAAATCTCGCAGCTATGGAATCATCTGAAATATGTTTCCTTCTTTCAAACAGATGAATTCTATAAATGAAATTGCTTTTAAATCCCAAAACGCTATTACCTGGCACTTTTTGATAGCATTCAAAATTTCTGAATTATTGAACTTCATCAGTGTAAAAATGTGTATTTTAGAGACGCTACGTAAAAAACACAGTGAAAAATGAATATGTCCAGCCAAACCTAAGCCCAACTAAGGCTTTAACTTACAAATGTCAGTAGGATTAGGATAACACATTGTTTCTTGAACTGCAGACAGTATTAAACAGGTTCCTCCTCCTCCTCTCCATTCAGTTGTGCCTTTTCAGATGTCAGGGTGATCACTACCTATCGTTTCAATGCAATGATCCAATTAAAAAAAACCAATACCCAAATTTCATAATTCTTGGAATAGGGCAATTGTTTCTTTTCCCCCCCACTTCACACAAAGTTCTAAAAACATGAAAGTTATCTTATTGTTAATAACTAATTAGCATGTGTCTCAAGAGTAATTTCAGAAAAGAATTTCTTCTTTGCTTTTAGAATGGTACCAGTTACAGGAAGGCACAAGAATCTTCCCAAAGCAATCCCAATGACAGACAAGTCCATAAGCAACCTATGCTACACTTTTCTTTCAAATAATTCACACTCCCTGTCTCACTGTTTAACAGTGTTTCCTCCCTGCAACTTCCGACTAACACAACTTGAAAGTTCAATATTAAAGTTTGTTTGCCCAATAGGAATGCCTCATTTCTTAGTTATGAGAAGTCTGTTCACTTTGGTATGAAGATAGATGAGTACATTCCCCAGATTCATTGCTACTTCCTGAAATAACTGTCTCTATTTCCCTGGAGGCAGAGGGTTTACAGCAGATCAAGTAGGGAAATATTTGTAGGAGCCGTATGTTAGAATCTGAGCAGCAGATCACTGCCCTGACAACAATCAAACTTTCATTAAAACTTTCAACTGCCCTTCTACAGGAATCTCCAACTCAGTTAAGTCCAGATGATGGACAAGGTATTTTGTCATGAATGTAAATGGGGACCATTGCAGTTAGACGAGTCACACCAGCAGAAAACTTACCCCATCAGCTTCTGCGGCCAGTCAATTAAACCTGAGAAATCCTATTTCCCTTAGATAACTTTTCATTTTAATTGCAATAGTCAGTTACTGAAACAAATATTTTTGTTTGCTTGGTTTTTATCTTAGCATTTAGTTGTTCAAAGGCACTTGACTCTCAACTGTTTTGTGTCTACCTTGTGCAGTGCATTGTGGGGAGATAAAGAAAATAATCATGACTTTTCTGTATGCTACTATTTCAACAGTAAGACAATACTTTTAAAAATGTCAAACAACAAGAAAAGTGAAATGTATAATATAAAAGAGAACAAGCAGAATAAATATATTTATGAAATTTGCCCTTTGGTGGGAAGAGAGTGCCCTATGAGGTATATAGCAAATTTATGATATATACATGTACCATGCTATATCCAAAATCTTGTTAATGAATTTCAAAAATTCACAAATATTAAAATGTTCTAATGATGTTCACATTTTTTAATCTTGTTCACAGATTCCAATTACTAGACTGTTATCCCCACAATGTACTTTCATGTGCCTTGATCTTCTTAAAAAAAACATGCAAAGAAAAAGTAGGACATTTTTATGATAGAGAGAATTCATTACAAACCAAGGCATCAACTGCACATCACCACAATCATAATCCAGAAAAAGTGATAGCTAAAAACTACATGTAGCTCTCAAC
This sequence comes from Pachyramphus minor, assembly GCA_013397135.1. Lineage (NCBI taxonomy): Eukaryota > Metazoa > Chordata > Aves > Passeriformes > Tyrannidae > Pachyramphus > Pachyramphus minor. The sequence continues at coordinate 418,284 of VYXB01003816.1, forward strand.
GGATGCTACTGGAATAGTTTCAAAGACATGTTGTACTGCACTCATAAGCTTCATCAAAACAACTTGCTGGAGTGAAAACCAAAATTAATCTGGAAGCATCACTCAAATTCTAAATTTACAGATGAAACCACAGTGAAATACACTTTGCATTTTGTTGAACAGTGCCCAAAAGCCAATTATATATTCGATTCACATTTAACATTTCTTTTTTTAACTCCTCTTTTTTTAAGTCCAGATCTTTTGAGGACATCCACACATTCATCCCATCACTTCTATTCATTGCTACAAAAAGAACCAAGCATGCATTATGGAATTGGTGGCTACATAGTACAACAGAGTAATTTTTTGAGATTCAATAATTCAGTTACCTCTGAAAGCTCTCCCAGTAACTGCTGTGAGGAAAATGGAGTAAATCACATCAGATAGTATTGCCAGAGAGGTAAAAAGTAACTGCCTCACACATCACTCCCGAAATTTTATGCAATTAGCAATTTAAAACAAAGTAACATCAGAGTTAATTATTACTCTTCTTACTCACTAAGAAACTCACATAGTGATTTATTCTCATATTCTTCTCTTGAATAAGGAACAGAGAGCTCGCTACAAAACATACATATATGACACCATATAAGCAATCAGCTCTTTTCAAAGCCCTACTCAGACAAAAACTTAGGAAGAGGTTTAATAAAATACAAAATCCAAAGAAAAAACAGAAAATGGATTTAAGATCATCAAGTGAATGTAGAGAACACTTTCAACCGTACAACAATAAGAGTTAAGTCATGGTAGGTATTAAGAAAAGTACTTATTTGTTTTAGCTCCAGAAATGTTGGCTAGTTCAGAAAATGAGATGAAGTTTGCTGCTGTCAGACATGTACTCATAGAATGGTTTGGGTTGGGATTGACCTTGACATTCCATCCAGTTCCAAATGCCTGTCCCAACAGGGACAACTTCCCACTAGACTCAACCTAGCCTTGAACACTTCCAGGGATAGGGCATCCACAACTTCCCTGGGCAATCTGTGCCAGTGCCTCACTACCCCCACAGTAAAGAATTTCTTCCTAAAATATAATCTAAACCTCTTTAAGATTAAAGCCACTATACCCTGTTCTATCACTACATCCTTCTCCAGTCCTCTTGTGGGCTCCCTTCAGGTACTGCCAGGCAATTAGAAGGTCTCCTCCAGGCTGAACAATCCCAATTCTCTCAGCCTTTCTTCATAGCAGAGGTGCTCCATCCCTTTGACCATCTTGGTGGCCTCCTCTGGACTCTCTCCAACAGGCCAATGTCCTTCCTGTGCTGAGGACCCCAGAGTTGGATGCAGCATTGCAGGTGGGTTCTGCAGCAGACTATAGGGCAGACTACAGGGACTCACTGGAGCAGACTAGAGGGGCAGAATCACCTCCCTAAGACAATTTCCTGACTAGCTACTCACTCATTTCCTCACAGCAATAACAACAATAAACAATTCTGGATTTTATTTTTCCTTCTTTCTCATATTTTTATTTCTTTTAAGAATAAACTTGCAATCATCAATTCATGTAAATTGGAACAAATACTTTGAATTACTTGGAACTGTGATGAACACATACACTCTTTAAAAATCTGGATATACCAGAAAAGCTTGCTGGGACTAAATTTTGTTTTCTTATTTCTTGCCAGAAAACCTTTGTTTTTACAGGGAAAAAAAATGAACTCCCAAGGCTGTTTTCAACACACTACAGGCTGCATCTTGTTAAAAACCCCAAGACTCAGTATGATTCAATCTATTTTTAACGAAAGCAAAATAATACATTTGAGTAAAAGTGCTAATGGTATCAATCCTAATTCTTGATCATTGTAAAAGACTGGGAACAACATATTTTCAAATGCATTTTGCCATTTAAAAAAGAAATACGCATATTCAAACTATGGTAAATACTTTAAAGTATTTTAAATACTTTAAAGTATATTAAAGAGGCATTGAAAACAGCCATAACTAGTGTTAGTGCTGGGAAATGTTCTCATTAAGTTAACACAGACACAGAAGTTCCCATTTACTCTCTTTCCAAACATTTTAGTGCCACATTCCTGTTTGCACAGTGACAGGAGTCCACCAAGAGGGATGCAGAGCATTCAGCCTCAGTTTTGTCAACAGCATTGTAGTTTGGATATTTTCCTGAGACTCATTTGAAGAGAGAAGCAACTACTTGTCTTCAGCCAAAAGGGCCAATGAGGCACCCAAGACTGGAAGCAAAAATCTCAAGTGAGTCTTTGCCAGAGTTTCCTTTGGTGGGCTCAGCTATTACACAAACAGCTGCCTATTAAAATCCCATTAAAAGTCACCAAAATAAATCTTTGTGGGGTGCACCACATTTGTGGTTTTACTGAATTTACAGGAAATTTAGACAGAATTTACTTATTCAAAGTGGTATTAGCTAGGGTTAACCCCTGGAAGGAGGAAAGAAGGAAAGAAAGTATGGACAAACAGGGACTTTCAAGTCTTATTGTTATCAAATCCTTTTTATAACTACTCATTACATTTTTGTATAATACATGGCATCCCATAATTTGGGATTGGATCAATTTTAAACTGGACAGGAGAGAACTTTTTCTTTTCCTTTTTAAAGCCCTCAATAAGTCTTGGTTTGATGGAAGCTTTAAAGAGAATTTGATATGAGATTAAAAAAGATACTATCCCTTGGTCAAGAATTATGACATCTCATTGGCTACTGCAAAATGAACACCTGGCATGTGCATCTCTTCATTGCCAAACACTTTATGCTCTGCAGGAAGGATACCAGTTGGCAAATGATAAGTATGACACTAAGGACACTAACTTGGAGCCACAAATGCTGTGCTTGAGGGGAAACAGCTTCCCACAGAGGTGTTTTTGGTGAGCTGATACACAGAGAGAATTGAAAGAAAGGTTTTGATGGTATATCACCAAGAAAGGCAAAGGACACCCAAATGAGGTAGAGACCTTTGTCTTGATGTCTACCTACCCTTATGTACCCTGTCACTGTGGACAGTCATGTTTTTTTAAAGTAAGCCTACAGGAATGCATTTGACTTAGCATTTGCTCTCTGTGCCTAAGGATTTCATACACATCACTGATAATATAACTGTCTCACTTCACAAAGGGTGTCAGGAGGTTAATTAACATGCCCACCAAGATACACACCTCTATCCTAAGTACGTTCTTCAAATTTTGTTTTCAAGAGTATTAAAAAAAAGTAATAAAATGCATAGTAAATAGGAAATACTATGACGAATTATTTTATAGGTTCACCAGCAATATTTGTAAAAGTTAAGAATCAGAGTGCTTGAGAAACTGTTTATATTCATACATAATGGGATGGTGAGATACCACCGTTGGTTCAAAATTAAAAGACAGATTAAATGACCAACACCACAGAAAACTCTTATAAACAATAATCAACATCAGTAGAAAATAGAATTCAGCAAAATGCTCTCCTAAATGGACAAAAGTACCAAACAAGCAAAAATACTGTTGCCTGGAACTAATTCAAGAAAGACAGACAATGTTACGGCCTCCAACTCATGAGGACGATGAAATATCTAGGGTATTGCTGGGAATGCTCCTGCAAGTATCACCTTAGTGCTTCAAGTAACAATCTGAGACCTGGATCCTGAAAGGGACTGAGGGAAAAATCAGGGTCAAACTAATGTGTGGGCTCAGAGGTCACTAGGAAGGGGAACACAGTGAGAGTGAAATAAACTTTGCAGCTCTGAGAATAATTGTGATAAGTAATGAGGTATCCACCTCTCAGAGAAAGGGTGCCTGTCTGTAGCATAATCAAATGAAAAAAATATGTCTTTCAAATGGAATCCTTAATCCTTCCTAGTAATCTGGAAACATCCTTTGGTAAGCAGTGCATTGAAGGCCATTAGCCTGTAAATGAAGACACCAACCTTGCACACACCACTTATCTGCAGCTCACATCACAGCAGACAGGATCCTTTGAAGGCAGTCTTCTAAAAACCAAAGACCGCTCAGGAGAACAGCAAAGCTGCACAGCACCAGGTGCTGAGCCTGCTCGTGTTCAGGGTCTGGCAAGGCAATGATAGGAACCACTTAAATTTCCTGCTCTACCCACTAGCTTTCCTGTCTGACCTTGGGCGAGGCAGTCATCCCTTCAATGCCTCATTTCTTTCTGAAATAGCAGCAATGTCTCACAGCGCTGTTATGAAAATAAATAGAGTTACGCAAACAGATCCCAAATGAACCATGTATCTATCACAGGAGAACAGACAAATGAGCACACTCAGGAGTGTTAAAATTATAATAATCACCATGAAGTTAAGAACAACATTACTGACATTCTTGGAAAAGACTCCATTTATCTTATGCAATCCATTATATTCTTAAATAATTTCACAGTATTTCAAGCTCACATTTGAATATGATCAAGCTGTAAGGAGTAACCTGCTAGCAGGCAAAGAAACAAACTTATCTTAAATGTTGTTGTCTGACCCTAATTTTCGTAGGGCCATTGAGAATGTTTTGTGGAAATTATTATTTTATTCTATGCCATGTCCTGTCATTATTTCAAACAGAAAACTGCAGACCCTGTAGTGCATTACAAAGAACAGTGTAAGAATCTCTACTCAAAACTGTACTTGGATCTGCTCAAGACTTGTTGGCAAATTCCAAACACACAAAATGACATGCAGATGCATTAAAAAATAAGTCAGATCTTTAAATCAGGATTTGAAAAGCACTCTAGATGCATGCTTCATTTCGCAGACAGGCAAAACCATAATCAATTCAGAATAAGCCAATACATTACGGGCAAACAATTATGGATAGGAAAGCTCAGAAACAGTCTGATTCAAGCCCATCAAGCTCAGACAGGTCTACATTATTGTGCAAAACATTATAGTATTTCTTGGTTTTCAGTCATCACCTGCAATATGCAGGGACAAGGAATGAGTATTAGATCAAATTAAATTAAACTTCAAGTTTCAACAGAAATTTGGGTTGCATTTGGACTTTAAAAGTCTGATTCAGAGGCAGGTCTGGAATTTCTCCTTAATCCAAGTTTGTTTGCCTAAACTTTCAAGATCATTGGAAATAAAAGGAAAGAAACAGGTCTTAGAAAATATAAGCTCTTATTTAAGCAGCCTCTGACTCCCTTTCAATTTTGTCTAAAAATACACATTACAACTTTATCCTGTGTATCCTTACTTGGGTGGACAATTGCACGATGTAAGATTACTTTTTTTTCAAGTATTTACTCTCTAATTCTGTTGAACACATAAAAGAAACAACAACAATAAAAATCTTAATTCCACACCACTACACGAATGAAAGAAAACCAGAATCAGGTCAGGATGATAAAGTGCTATTGAAGCACAGACAAAGTAAGTGAAAAATACCTGCTTTGTGAATTCAAAAGCAAATATGCCTTTTTTATGACTTCAAAATTACAATAATGAAAAAACATCAAGACTGATAAAGAGACACACAAAGACAGAAAATAAAAAGAAAAGCTACAGTTCACTCTCCTAGGTGAGATGACCCTACCTTAAATAATTCAAACTCCTTCTTTGGCATGAACAGCTATCAATCCACAAAGGATATTTGCAATTAAAATAAATACATACAGATCCATTAGGATTCAAATTACCACCTCTAAGCAAATAATCAGGAAACAAACAAAGTAAAACATTTCACTGTGTCTCTATCATATTTATTGTCAAGTTGGACTCTATGAAATACAGAAATTACCCTCATGTTGTACGAGAAATGTAAATTCTTTTTGACATACAGTGGAGCATGCAGCTATTTTAGCCTTGCTGTGAACCTCTTCCTCCTCCACATGCACACATTTGCACTTGAAAGGAAAGTTTTGCTCCCAACAGGAGACAGTACCTGGATGGTGCGGGTATACGCAGGCTCCGGCCAACCTTGACCACCTTCTTGATTCCTCAGAGGGTCCAAAATATTGTTTGGCACAAAGCCTGTGCTGCCACTCCTGTTCTGAACCTTCCACCACTGCTTTCTGTCATCCAGAATCTGAAATAATTTGGTAAATTAGTTACATATTTTTTCTGATTTTCCTCCTGCCAGTGCTTAGGCTGTGCATAATTTCAAAACAAAGCCATAACTTTGACAGGTTCTGTGACTGCGAACAGATCTTCCAGAGTTATGACCCTAAGAAACCTCTGTAGCTTCCTTGACTATCATCACTACGTTGTACTGCACTTTTCAAAACAGGGTTCTCAAGAAAGGATATGGAAGAGAAGTGTGTAATGAAGCTCTGTAAAGTCAGACAGGATGAATAAGACGGGAATGAAAATCAAGTACTTGCAACAGAGAGGCTGGCCCCTCTACAACCTATATGCTGGCAACAAAGGGACTAAGTAATTATTGATAACCTAAGTAAAAGGGCATTGTTCTAGGAGAGCACAAATCTGGAGAGACAGCACTTCTGAGTAAAAATGTAACTGGAGCAGGATGGCCAGGAAAAGTCAGAAAACTGACTACGTGCTGTACAATCTCATTCACAACATTTTCTGTCTTTGTTGCTCCCTTCCTTGCAAATGTATCTCACTTTCAGGGTATCAACTTCTCCAGGAAAGGACAGTCTGTCCCTATACCCAGTGCGTACACAGATAGTGTTTGCTAGAGACAGTTCTTTAAATACTACTAAATGTTTAAAAGCAACACCAGAGACCATGTAAAGAGCCCACACAAATATATTTCTAGCATGGATTTCTACAGCACCTTTTGCAAAAATGATACAAAACAAGTTAACGGAATTTTCCATATTGAGGGAGATTAAACACGTTGCAGAAAACATTAAGGTCAGCCACACTGTCCACAGAAAAGGTACTCTCAGCTTTGAGTATCACCAGAAATTTGTATCCTCTTTGCAAACAAAATTACCTCTACAATCTCTTCTTTCATGACAGAAAGCTCGCTGTTGTTTCTTGCCATAAATTCATACTTGCATTTGGCATATTTCTTGCTCTGTGCTTTATTGTGTGCTTCATAGTTTCTGCAAAGCAAAGATCAGACTACTGTTCAGTGTGATATTCAAGCAAATAAAACCACAAATGCCCTCTTCCAACAACCAGCAAACCATTTTTTAAAAAAACGTACCTCTCAAACGTAATATGCTGTTGCTGTAGAACTACCTATTCATAATATACTGATTTAAGTGCCAAAAAAACCCAAATAAAAAATAAATAAAACGAAAGAAAGAGGTGGTTGAACTACATGGACCTCAAGAACTGATAGCCTTTATCAGCTCACTGCTTGCAAGATGTATGATAACAATTTAGATTAGCAAGTGCCATTGTTTTTTAAAATAAACATGTACACTATATTTAGTTTGTTTTCCTACAGAAGGTTAAGCAATCATTTGCCATAGAAACAAATGACTATACTTACTATATAATTGATAGCTTGTACTTCGTATGAAATTGTATTTCTAGTGTTCATCATAAATTGTTTTAAATTCGTAGTAGATGAATAATTTTTGCCATAAACACTAATGGAATTAAACTCTAAAACCCACTCACCTACTGTTAGATCAGTTTTCTTAACTGATCATAAGATACCATCAACTCTAACAACCTCAGGTTACTTCATCAATTAAAAATGAGAAATAATTTCTTGGCATTTACAAACAGGGTTCATGGCAGAACAAAGAATACCACAGTTTAGCTCTGTATCTTTCTTTTTGCATTAGGAATGACCTGTTCAGAATGCTTTTGGTTAAGAAGCTACTAGGTTTTTTGACATAGTACCTCTTCAAGTCGAGAAGTTCCCAGCCCACTCAAAACAGGTCCAAGAAAAAAAACCCCACCCAAACTCAACAATATTATTCACTTATTGTCAATTACACCAAACAGCATAAATCCATACCAGGCAGTAAAACAAGCAAATAAATAAACACATTTGAACAGTTAATGAAAACATGCAGCAATTGATGGCTTGAAATGCTGCACACATTACAGCACAAGGATACAAGTGCAGATGGTTGCTGATGCTGGTGCTGTGTAACCGTGGGTCCCAGGAGTGCCTGAGCAATCCAGCAGTTACCTGGCTATTGCATGGCTGTGGAGAACTGTCTCACTTGACTTGAAGAGCAGAACCAAGGAAGAATCATATTGAGATTGAAAGATTATTTTGAAAGAAAGACAAAATACTAAAAGTGTTTAAGGAGAGAATGAAAAGCAGGGGATGTCCCCCAACCTGCAGAATAGCTGTTATGAGGCTAAACAATGTGTGAATAATCCAATTTTTTCTGCCACCCACTTAAAACTTATAGAATGTTGAACTCCTTTCTTACTATCTCAGCTCTGACAGTGCTTTTACTTTTAGGTTGTCTTTCCAAAATCACTCCAGTACCTGAGGGGACCTTATGGGAAAGATGGGGCAAGACTATTACAAAAGCTTGTGGAGACAGAACAAGGGTTTAAATTAAAAGAGGACAGGTTTAGATTATTACAATATTAGGACAAAATTCTTTACTCTGAGAGTGTTGAGGCACTGAACAGGTTTCCCTGGGAAGAAGTTTCCCTGCCCCATCCCTGGTGGTGTTCAAGGCCAGGTTGGACAGGGCTCTGCACAACCTGGTTTAGTGGAAGGTGTCCCTACCCACTGCAGGAGGGTGGAACTGATGATCTTCAGGGTCCCCTTCCAACCCACACCATTCTACGATTCTGTGATTTCAATAACTGTGCCTTCCTATCTTGTCACGTCTGATTGTCCACATCCTGATTCCTTCAAAAAACATCACTCGGGAAGAAATTAAAATAAATATCTACATTTTAGTTTTACTCTGCTAAACAGCAACATGCCCAGAACATGGGCCAGCCAATGGCTGCATGCTTCTGAAGAGACTGATTCTTCAAGTCTATCCTAAAGAGTCAGTTTGCTCTGAACACAAATATTCGAAACACTTATATCCATCCATCCATCCATCCCTATGATTCCTACTGCCCATCAGATAAACCATAATTTCACCCCTTTGCTTTCCAGTGCACTCTCCTTGAGAGCTTAGAGGGTTGCACAGACTTTCAGAGAGATTTCCTTCAAATGACAGCACAAAACCAAATCACACAGTATAAAACTTTGACCCACCACAAAACCTGATGAAAATTATTTAGTACTCTTTCAGCATTGGACAAGATGTAACCTATCTGTCCTTCAGCAGGTGGCTTGGTCACTACCTTCAGACTGCTCATTAGGAACGCCAGCTTTGATCAAGGACCAGCAAATAATGGCTGAAAGGGTCAGCATGAATTTCTCACTCCTTCCCCAAACCTACTTGTTCACAGATGCCTCCAAATGTAATTTCAAATTCAGTACTATCAAGCACTGTATTATATGTCTCAAGGGCTAATTAACAAATGGAAGCTTGTGTTGTGTTGAAAGGACTGTAAGATAGGGGCACACTGTGGATGTTTGCATCAGTACCAGCCATCTAGACTCCTTCCTACAATCATGGTGAGAAACAGGCACCACTATAGCATGTCCCATTTCATAGTTTTCAAAAGACTAATTTCACCTTTCATGAACTGTTTCTTAGAAACACACATTTCTCTTTGTCTGCCACAAAGGAGGCTTGGGTGACTCTTTCAGTTGCAGCCAGATACACTGATATCACGCAATTAGACTCACTCTAAACTGAAGTAGAGGCAACAACATTTACATAGAATACTCTTTCTCTGAAAGGACAAAACAGGTCTTACCACATTACAGATAAGAGAAAGGAATTTTTAGTACAGATCATCTAGATTTCAAGCTGACTGGTCCTGAGACAAGAATGCAACAGACAACCAAGTTTGAGGAAACAATTAAGAGATGACTACTCCACTGTTGTTGTTATGAAGAGTAAGTCCAAAGTTCAGGAAAAGAATTGAGTCTTCAGCTGCACACCACATGGGAATTTGATGCATGCAGAGTAATAACAGGATGTTTTAGCACACAGCTAAAAAGTAGGAATAAAACTAGGAATTATGCAAGAGTTTTCATCACAATAGTTAATGATCAGCAACCTGATCCTAAAAACTTAGCTTAAACATCTTCCATAGTAAGCCAAAATACTGTTCATATGGCTTATATGGAATATGGTTTGGCATGGAGGAGTAAATTCTAACACTTCTTTACTGATCTACTTCCACAGCTTGTGCTGGTAGAAGTTCTCACCAGAGACAAGGCCAAGGATCACTGCACTTGATCTTGTCAAGTTATTCAGGTTTAGGCTAAAATGAAGTGGGAGGAAGAAGTGCAAAAAGACACTGGTTGCTATGCAAATATTTCACGGCATTTTCTGTAACATTTGAAAAAGAACGGAAGAAACAAAGAGTCACTGTTCTGAAAATGGGTATTTATACACTAGCCCAGAAAACAAAAAGCAGGAGACTATGGAGCATTAAGTGAACAGCTAAGCAAATCAAACAATCAATCAAAACAAGGACAGGTGAATTCAGAGCAGACTTGTCATTCTTTGTAGTTTTGAAAAGAGCAAAGAGTATATTTAAAAACATGAAGCAAATCAGAACTAAAATTTGAGCCCTTACAGGAGGATTCTGCACTTGCAATTGGGTTGGAATTCCACTATATCATTTTTGACAACAGCATCAATCTAACATTATAGATAAACAGGGTAGCTTCAGAGAAATTATATTAAAAGAATCTTAATGGTGCACCTTAGAGAAGCAGCAAAAGCAGAATACACATTGCTAACCAGAATCACTCCCTCAAAAGAAATAATGAACTGCTGCAGACAGAACCAGAGGTAATTACAGACACCACCACCCCAAGAGCAATAAGTCGGGACAGTTTTCCACAGCACCATGAACGCCGTTGAGTCAGTGTTACCTATCTACATGTCGGCTAACAGTTTGCTTAAAGGCAGCAACAGCTGCCCCCTGGTCCAGCAGAGGCCCTCTTTTGTAAACTGTGTTACTGAATGCATACCCATCCGACGGAGGGTAGTCAGGAACACCGGGAGGCTGGAAGACAAAAAAGAAACAAAGCCACAAAGTGGATTAGTGTCATCAGTGGTACTGCCTGCTCACTTAATCCAGCACCCCCAGGGTCCCTGTCAGCATTCCCGCATCCTCAGGTGCCCCTGGTTCTGCTATGAAAAGTTAATAACTTCTGCATTTGAAATGCATAAGCACAGAGATCAAAAGGATAAGAATAAAAGAATTTCTATCCTATGTCATCCCACTGCATTAATATTGCAGTGGATATTCTTTAGAAAAACAGTTCTCTGGGGCAAGGTCCATGTAATCTCTCAGATATCTACGGCTGGCCCCCACTACAGTAACACAACTTAGAAACAATGGCTGAACAGCTTTAAAATAAACTGCACTGCAAAACTGCTTTGAGCTTTTGTTCTAGGTGTACACTTGAAGCCAGTAACCACTGGCTAGCAACAGTGTGTCTGTATAAGAGATAAAGCCTCACAAGTAGAATTATCACTCTGTTGCAAGATCATAATATAAAGTGGCTCATTTATGCCCCGCTCTCACTGAACATGACTACAGTCAATGAAGAAATGCAAAAGGGAGTGTGCTGTTTGGTATAATTAAGGAATTTAGTTAAGAAAAAACATTACAGTTTATCACAAGGACATATATAAGGAGATTCAAGGCTTCAGGAAATTCTTTTTAAAAAACCCACCACTTTAAATCCAGCAATGATACTTGACTTCTAAGTAAGAAATATTTTAATAACCATTTCCCCAAACAAAAAGTAGCTAAACAGTTAATTTCTGGATATTAAAATATTGAAATTGCTCATTTTGTATCTTTTCCTTATACCACCATCCAGTTGGCCAAGTTAAAATGGCGGAAATTCAAGAGCAATTGCCAAATCTCTAAGCCTTGTTTGTTGCATTTCTTTTTTTGTTTTGTTCTGTTTTCTTGTGAGTTATCATTTGGGTTTTTTTTTTTTCATCTCTGTCATCTCTGGGTGGTTACAGAAAAATCTACCTCCAAGTATCTGACCTGGCATTCAGAGACACTTGTGCAGTGGACTGAGGGTTTAGGAAAGGAAATCAAAACCAATCAACACCATAGAATATTCTTTAAAACTCTATTATTAAGACCTCTTTGAAAAAAAATCAGAAGTGTCATCTAGCTTATAGCTTACATCAAAAAATACCCTGGAAGCAGGAGCTCATTTTACTTCACACACAAATTATTTGCATTGCCTTAAACCTCACTGGACTTTCTGGTGGTTGTTTCATCACCATTTGAAGTCCTCATTGCTGAAGTGACTCCACCTGGAAACCCTCCAGTGGGAGCTGCATGTGTGGCTAGATGTTAAGATTCAGAAATGGAAAGGCAAAGACAGATTCTCCTGAATGGGAACCCCCAATGCACTTTTTCTGGTGCCAGAGCAGCTGCTGCCCATCAGGCAGGATGGCATCATGCACCCCCTTTTCCACCCCCAGCACAGCACAACTCTCCACAGGCAACTGTGGTCCTCAGGAGATCAATGCCACACTGAGACACGAGGTCAATTAGTGGCAAGAGACAAACACTTAAATTCTCATCTCACTTTTCCATCACTCTTCATTAAATAAGCTGCTATGGCAGACTTAAGAAAGAATAATTATTCTGGTATCACCCACTCCAGGGTGGTCTTTTTGCTGCAGACAGATAGCATTTTGCACTCATGCAGCTTTTTCCAGCTGAGTACCTACACATTTCACAGCTATGAAGCAGCTCAGTGCTCTACCCCCTAGGGATGTGCTGAGAAGGCATGGGCACAGGGAGCCAAGGTACCAAGGTTAAATCAATTGCCCAAGACCTTGCGGGAACCAGTGACAGGAAACTAAGGCCTGACATGGCAGGAGCCAGGTATACAAACAGCTTCAACATAGATATAGACATATATATGTGTATGTGTTTGTGCCTCTTGAAGGTTAATATAAGGAGATTAACTTTAGTTAGTTAAGGTAGTTGCATAAACAACTACCAATGCAACCAACCTTAACACCATGAAAAAGAGTGAAATCTACTCTCCGAAACACAAGCAACCAAAATACCTCAATATATTCTCCCTGTTCAAATTTGGTTTAGGTTATTATATATATAAATGAAATTCTTAGAATCATCAGAATTTTTTTTTCAGTACTATTGAAAAAGTTTCAATACTACTGTTATTATTACTATTGTTGCTGTGGAAATGCTATGGAAATGTAGAGCTGCAGGAAACAATGAAAAAAATGTTTGATGAGATCTTCTGGGGAGATGACTAGGGAAGGGGGTGACAGCAATGGCAACAGATACATTTCACATTATTGTACCCATTAATTTTACTAAATGCTTTTTTGCTCAAAATGAAGCACTGGCAATAACTTAGTTTTTGGCACATTTCTTCTTGTATATCTTGTTAGGCATAAAGCCAAAAAGTGTTTTAGTAATCAGATATGTACCATGTTATCCTCCTTTGCTTGGCAGACCCTTTACCAAATTTGTTTGTCTCTATAGCTAAGTAGACCTTTTTTTTTGACTGAGATTTTTATGAAAATAAAATTTTACTGTTACTAGGCAGTTTTGATAAACTTTTACTGGGGAGCCTTTATTGTTTCCAATAAGAGAATTGCTCTGCAAGAAAACATCATCCCATAACAGCCAATAATCATTCCCCTCAATATTCTTCTGAATGCAACATTTTTACTAGCAGATAAAAACCATATATAGTTAAAAATTAAGATAAAATCCAGTATTGTTGTGCTAAGATGTACTTGAAGTATGGTACTGGTGGAGACTGCTTGAGGAAGACAGACAAAAACTATAAAGTGAACTTAGAAAATTCTTAGGTGCACTTCAATGTCACAGCTTCTACCAGGGGACCCTGGACTAGCTAACACTTGATTTAAACTAAAATCAGCATAGGACAATAAATAAAAATTTAAATTAAATCTTTTGTCTTCCCCCCCCCCCAAAATCTTCTAAAATGAAAATTTTTATATGTTTAAAAAAGCATTGGCTTTTTTTGTTAATTAAAAAGCAAGAAAATCCACATATACTCTTAAAATTTTCACAAAAATCAAAGTTCATTTTCTGACCAAATCTACTGAAAAAGTAGGGATAGAATCTTTGTTGAGAAACAAAGGGTCTGACTATAAAGTTGGTCAGTAAATGCTCTCTAGTTTCTCTAGCTTTAGATGGTGGTAGATGTTTCCATTCTCTAAATAGAACAAGCTAATTTTTGCTAAATTAATCACATTCCTTTGAAAAAAAAGGTTAGGAAAACGTTTCATACAATGATTGTCCTAGTTAGCAGTTATTTTTCAGAAGTAGGCCTAAATTACAGTATGGTAGGTATTACTTGTGTGCATTACTCTGACAGCACCTCTGAATATTTTCATGTACTTCAAGTAAGTATTAAGAGATTAATGAAAGGAATATCAATTCCACATTTATGAAGAAGCAGCTTAAGCCCAAAGTTCCACAAAAAAATGGGGGTTTATTTCTTTTAGTCTACATGCCTGTGCATGGAGAGCACATCTGAGAGCACTTTGGCTCAAATACTGCCTGAAGTATGTATGATCAAAATCAATGAGATCTGATAGCAGAGGGCCTGAATCAAATTGTACCTTAGGGTCTTGGACTGTCCTCCCAAATTCAAGGAGAGCAGCAGGCAAAAGCCTTATATTTTTCCTAATAGCATTTTTGGTAGCTGAATGGGTATTTGGTTTCATACAACTTTAATGTAAGTGTAAAGAGCTTGCACTGATGCAGCAGATGCCAGAGAATGGTTACACCAAGAATATCACGGAATACCTTCCTTATGAAGGAAGCAGCTGATGTTGCTTCAGCTAATTTACAGAACACTATCCCAGGTAACCCACCTCAGTTGACATCCTTTTCAACTCTTGCTTCCGCTGTTGCTCTGCAACGTTTGCCACAGACTCAGCCAAATGATTGAGTTCTTGCTCCTTGGGAGCTCCCATGAAGTTCAGCAAAGGAGGCTCCCAACCATTTCGGAAACGGGGGACATAAGGAGGAATAAAATGGTCTTTGGGCCAATCGGCTCTGTATGAAAAGTAAATTAGAGATCTGTATCAAGGGCCATACAAACACTGATTTAATAAGTTACTGGAAATTGAAATGCTTCAGAATTAGAGGCAGAATTGTGCTAGAACAAAGAAAATCAGCAGAAAACATATATTTATCACAACTACCCTCCCTGCAATGACCTGCAGAAAGAAATTGCTCCTGCTATTTGGACATGTCGATGCTAAAATACAACAACTTCTGTCTTGTAACAAAGGGTATTAGAAGAATCAATCAAAACAAATCTAGGATTTGTTTTAACAATGAGATGGGGGAAAATATTGCAATGGTCTGTTTGTGTGAAAGCACTAGACAAAAGACTTCAAAAAAACAACCAGCTTTGTAAGAACTCCTGAAATCAGGTACAAAGCATGGAAGCTTAGGGGGCCAAGCTACACCTAAACCAAAAAGTAAGATAGCTGTTACTGACAAAAAACCCCACCCAACTACATGCTCCAAGACATGTGAACTATCATCACATTTGCTGCTTTATAGTCCAGATTGATCTTTATAAAATACTGTACTCCTTTTCAGTCCCATTAGCATTCTCTGTTGTAATACAAAATACCTAAATTAATGCTTTCATGCTCTGCTTTTGCACTACACCTAACACTCCATCCTGCAATATAAATTAATTTGTCTTCACAGTGGAAGCAGGAATGGAAATGTACATTGCAGGTTCATTGCTGACACTGCTCAAAATTAAGGGACAAATTCCAGTCACATGAGCAGTCAGCAATTCCTAGCCTGTTAGCAGGCCTGAGGTAGGTCAGTAACCCTCAAGTGATATCATTCACCTCTCCTACTACACCCCAACACAGTGTACTTCTGGATACTGAGATCAATCGGAGCATCAATTCTAATCTGCACAGGTCGACCAACTACATTCTGAGGGCTTCATTCTTCACTACCCAACACGAGCTGTTTCTCTTTCCATTAACCTTTTTTCAGGATGGACTAAATGAATGGATGAGGGTAGTTGCCAAGACAAGGAGCTCATTATTTTACACAGTGATTCATTTTCCCTGCACGAGGCTCCATTGCCATGAGGCAATTTCCAGTGCCAGTCCCCCCACAGGCTGCTACAAAGCCTGCAGTGCTCGAGGCAGGCCAAGGCAAGTGAATGGTGCATTGCTGGGATAAGCTCTCTGGCAATCACAGGGAGCTGCACTTCCTGTCTCCAGCTCATTTTATAGTACCAGGTAAAACAATAGGCCCAAAGGACAAATTTGGACATTCCTGATCCTGCAGCAGAGTGAGACCAAGGGAAACACCTGTGTGTCACTCTCCCTGCTCTGATGATTTTTCTCACTCCATGCTCTTGGGCTTTTCATGCAGCTTTTCTTACCACCAAAACACTCGGTAGTTTTTAATCAACCAATTAATTAATTTTAAAAAAAGATCCATCTGATAGACATTTATGTTCCAATTTGAAATCTAAGAGCAAGGATGAATAAACACAAAACGTATCATGCATGTCCAGCCCAAGCGATAGCACACTTCATCATCATCAAATGTACTTACCTACCACGGATTACAGAATCAAAATACACTTTGTTAATTTAAGGTTTTTCTTTTGCATGTTCAATTCACCTAATTTCAAACTACATACCTACCTCAAAACCAAAAAATGTTAGCTTTCAGATAAGCCTAATGTTAATACATCCATTAAATGCAATGTATGCACATGTAGCACAGCTCAGTCAATAAATATTGTTTTAAAACTATAAACATTTTTATAGCATTAAGATACTTTTAAAGAAGTAAGGACACTGCAAATTTTTAACTTTTAATAACTATTGGAAATTGAAATTAGACATCTGTATCCTATTCTTTAATATTTTGTCATCATTTTATTGCAGCTTCTTCAAACTGATTTTTAATGAATTCCAGACAGATATGTTGGTTAAAAAAAACAAGACACATGCAAGAGATAGTTCAGAAAAAAAAATTACTGAACAGGACACATGCAAGAGACACTTCAGAAAAAAAAATTACTGCAAAAGGTTATGTCAAGAGGTTCTGGATCACAGACAAAAAAAAAAAATCTGTGTGCATTTTCTCTCTCCTTGAGATCCCAAATCCCAGTGAAGCTAAACAGTTCCTTTCTAAAAACTTCAAAGAGCTGTTCTGAAGAGTCCAAAGCCTAACAAAGTAATACTGAATTTATTGGGGGCTGAATAACCTGGTTAAGAGCATGACAATAAACTTAATTTTAGAGATCTCTAAAACATGCAAAGACTTTTCCTCACCTGGCTTTGGTCCATGTGTCGCCCAATGACATCCATAACTGTCCTTCCTCACTGGTGACAGTATATCGCAGGAAGTCTATAGTATCTTTTGTTAAGAGGGGGCTGAGTACTGTACTAGCAAGCTCTGGACCTCCTGTTGTCTGTACCACCTAAATCCAAGGATTAAAAGAATACAAACAACACATATACTGTCAGTACTGAAGTTACTATGAATATATGGTACCTACAGTGCTGCCAATGTGTTTTACTGTCCTACAGATTAACTAAACTATCTATTGCTGAAGAACTGCTGTTCTAGTTACCAATCACTTTTTATTTTGGCCCACTTTTGGCAATGTTATTTTTGCTTTACTGATCAAAGCCACACATACTTCAATTAAATAGACATATGGCCATGCTTTCAACTTTCCTCCTTCATTATGGCGGAATATCTCCATTTTTTTATTGCTAATTAAAAGTTATAATGGCAAAGCATAACACAGAGCTAAAGATATTTAAATAAATATATTTAATAGATGGGCATATATGCAGAAAAGGATATAAATTATTTCCTTAAGAAAACCTCATACTGAGATATGCTCCTTGAAAAGGTTACAGAGCATATAAATACAAGTGTTTTGAAGGAAAACATTGAGAAAATTTTAAAACCTTACCATTTGTAGTGGGGTAAAGAGAAAATGAACCAGATCAGCTGCACTAGGATTCTGGATATGGAACTTCAACTTAGCCTGAAGGAATGGAAAAAATTATATATTTTAAGAAACATTTAATTATTATGACAATAAATAATTTACATAATAATGGTCATCCCATGTCAGGTTGCAGGTCCTAAACCAAGTGTTTTGTCTGCAACATCCACTCATTCATCCAATTGCTTTTGAATTCACGTATATTGTAGCACCTATTGTGCAAAACAAGAAGTTCCACAGCCAAATTATATGCTTTGTGAAGCAGCATCTCCTTTGGAAATTTGACACCTCTTACTTTCATTAGTATTCTATAAGTTCTTTTCCAAATAAGAACTGAGCTGCCCTTCTGCCCTCACGTTTTGCAGCATTGCTCATAACCATTTAGATTTATTCTTCCTCAGTTTGGACTTTTCCAAACTAAACTAATTCCTTTGAGCATTCTTGTCCTCCCTGCACCTTCTTCAATTTTGCTATACTGGCATCAAAATAAGGCCAGGGAACATAACAGCATACTGATGCTCTTTATTTGTTAATTTTCTGTTGTTTTGGGTTTTTTTTCCCCCTGATGTTTTTCAACATTTTCTCGGTTGATTCCATTAAACACAGATGACTTTCTCCCAGGAATCTCTATTACTTTTTTTCCTATTTGTTCTATATATGAGATTTTTTCCTCCTGCCCATGACTATTGTGTTATTAGTACTGAATTTCATCTATCCCTTTATCTGTTATTATGAGATATTTCTACATTTGTAGACTTTGCTGCCCATTTGCCAGAACACCTGTAAACATGTGGGACAGTCATGGCCTCTGCAGAGGTATCTGAGGGACTTCACTGCTAATTTAGTACACTTTGAGGACTGATATTTTTGCCCTATATTTTGTTTTCTATTTCACTAAGCAAGTATCTAAGAAGCTACAGGTATCTAAGAAGCTACATTCAACCTCACAGTAGCTCAGTTTCTTTAGGAACTGTGCAACCTTGCTGGATATGTTTTGGAAAACCAAGAAAACAAATCAAAGAAGAGGTGGATCTGAAGACATTATTTTGTTTTTTGAAAGATACATGTTTGTTTCTTCCTCATGTTAATATACATTCCTACTGCATCCCGTGTGCAGGTATCTCAGAGATATCTGGTTGCCTCAGATCCTTGGAATGGCTTTAAAGATTATCAGCATTACCTTAATCCTTATTCCTCTGGAAGAAAGGCAGTTTGAAAGAGGTGAGATAACATATTGTGTGGTTTGCTGACTTAGTTTTGGATAGATGGATGAATGGTGCCCATTCAAACAGGATTTCTATCCATCTGCCTTTAATTTGCTATTTGGATTTGCTATTATTGAACCCATTACCAGTTCTTCAATTTGAAATTGATAATCTCTTGTGCCCCAGCAATAAAAAATGGTTTTCAAAAACATATTATATTATCAAAGCTTGTCCAAGTAAATATGTACATTAAAACCAATAAGGATATTATATAAAAAATTCAGAAAAAATACTAAATGTAACGGATACAGCTTCTTGGATGATTTCTTTTATTTACATGTCACCTACTGGCCTTGTAGGCTCCAGAGATAAGAAGCATGCCCAAATGTGTTTTAAAAAGTTATAGTAGTTTTTATTGCATCTTGCCATCTGTTCCTCAAACTGCTCTTGGCTAGCCTTGTCCTGCTTTTACATCTCCCAGCATGTCCCTCCAAATGAAGGAAGGAGGAGGATGTGCTTTTACTTCCAGTAACTTCCTATATATTTTTCTTCAGTCATTACAACTTACTTCCAGTATAGCTTTTTGACAGATGGTAGACATTTTCTAGAAACTTCCAGCATAGGGTTTTAAAACAGTTTCCATTTTACTGGCAAAGATGATATTCTTCTAGCTACTCCTTTTATTCTTAAACAAAATTCTGCATTTTATACAGTTCTCCATGTCTGTCATGAAGTGTCAGGAAGTGCAACTTTTGTCAAAGTGAGGCTTTTGTGGCTCCTGCAATGACGCTGAAGTAAAGCACTGTTACAGCACAACTCTTCAAGAGCAACATTAGAAACCAGGTCCTAGATACTGCTAAGCACCAAAACAAGCACTGCTTTCCTCCTGCACAGAAGATAAAGATTCTAAGGATGTACAGATTGCTCTTGGGGGAAAAAATGAATCTAAATGCAGAAGGCAGAAGAATGGGAAAAAATGGACAGCACAAGCACTAGTGATGAGGACAAGCATGTTCCAAGACATCCACCCCCACTCGAAACAGCAGCCTTTTAAGGTCAGAATCACAGAACTTGATAAAGGCTTTTTTTTTTAAAAATAGACATTCTTAACATTTCTAAATATCTCTTACAGCCCAGCAATCAGAATTCATTCCTTAGGAGGAAGACAAAAGCTGGTTTGGACTCAGTGAATAAAGACCAGTTTTCCCCATTGGCATAGCCTCCCCAGCAATTGGAAGGAACAGTCAGTATCTGACAGTAAATGCTTTGAAGGTATCCCACTTGCTGCCTCCCTCAAATAGGAAATTCCCACTTGAGAGGAGATGCCAGGGAAGGCTCTTGAATTAGCATCTCTGCTTGCTGAGAACCTACAAAACAACTGCAATTTGTTGGATGGAACGTTCTGAGCCCAGAAGGCCCTGTGGTAATGATGGCAACAAGGACAGAGTCTGATGGACATAGTTGAATAAAAGTAAATTGAGGCCACAGCTGGTGATGCTGGCAAACACACAACAGAGCTGTGATCCCAACAGATGTTCCTAGAAATTCTTTTATGATTCAAACTCCAATTTCCTAAGTAAAAGGCTTTAAAGTACTAGGAAAAGAAGAAACTCAACAATGCTGAAAAAGAAATATGCTCATCTAGTCACTGTGTAGGGAACTTGAGGAGCAGCACCCCAAAGCTCAAAGGCCAACCTAGGCCAGAGGTGGCCAGCCCTGTTCGTGCCTCATATCGACCTCGGATGGAGAGGGAAAAGGTGAAAGTCCAAGATCAGTCAAGTATCAGCTGAGCAATCTTCCTGTGTGTCAGCCAAGGACAAAATAAGATTACATTTCCAGGTATATCAGTATTCCTGTAGAGAGTACTTGTGGGGTTGCTCCTTCTGCAAGAGCAATGGAGACCAAGACAGTGCAGACTCAGGCTTACAATTCCCTGGATGGAGTGACTACCTCTGCATGGCTGGCAGCTGTAGGGCACTGAAGGCCCCAGAAGGTTTCTCTACATGGTCAAGGCAACAGGAAGGTTAGGCAGAAAACTTTATTAATGCACTCCCAAAGACAAAATAACTTTTTGCAGCTCCCTCAGGTGCACCAACCACAAGTATTCACACCCTCTGGAAGAGCAGAAACCTCCAAGAAAACTTAAAAATAACCACAAAGCAAATTCATCATGTTACTGATTCTTCCTTCTCTTCTTCTTTCACCATTATTTTAGTTCTTCCCTCCAAACTAGTGGAATAAGCCATAAGAAAATGCGGCAAAACCGAACCCAAATTAATCTGTAGTGGCAGGGAAAACAAAGATCAAATTATACTTCGCATCAGCTATCCCAGGAAAGAACTTATTGCATGTTGCACACCAACATATCCATGAGCAGTCACTTACCAAAAGATTGAAGCCATGCTTGAATTTTTGGAAGCAATCAACAAATTCATCTGGAGGTGGTGGTTTTGCACGGAGAGTGAGAACTCCCTCTGGTGAACAAAATGAAATTTTTATATATCCGTTTATATGTATGTAACTTCTATCAATATTTCAGATATAGTAAACATATACATACATAATAAATTACCAACTTACAGAATTTTCTAAATATAGAACCAGAGCAGTGAGAATACTCTGTGGTCACCTCTCTATTTAGTCACTTCCCACTGCCTTCAAGCAAATGGTTTCCATTTATAGGTTTCCATCCAGGAATTTATTTGCTCAAAGTGAAAAAGATTACCACACTGATAAAAGAGCTACACAAGGACATATTTGCTAGCTACTTCAGTGATCCTTAGAGAAACTTAATTGCGTGCAGTGAGAACTCCTACCTCCAGGTCCTTTCTTTTTACTTTTTTTAGTTTTCTTCCTCTTTGAAAGTTCAGCAAACGCTTCAGCAGCTTTTTGAAGTTTGGTAACAAAATATTCTATGTCATCCAAAATATGGTTCAGAATTTGCTGTGGAAGAAAAGTAACAGTTTCTCTACAGAATATATAGCAGAAGTACTCCAGAAATTGAAACATCCAGACCTCTCACACACCAACAGCTTCCTTGGAACAAATTTCATGCTAGAACAATCCATATTCAGATTCATTGTGTTCTTAACTTTACATACCTGTAAAGCATGTAAAATCTTATTTTTTAAAAAACTTAAGGTCACTGGACCCTTTTAAAATATGATCAATAAAATTATTAAGTTCAGATTGCAATTACACAATTTGTTTTAGACAATTTGTTTTACACATTTTTAGATCTACCACACAAGCAGAGACTGTCTGGAAAGTTTTTCTCCAGACTGAATTTACTATGTGGAAAAAGTCTTCTCACAAAGTAGAGCTGCAAAATTTAACAGACATTAAGCAACACCATTTGTAGT
Organism: Pachyramphus minor; assembly: GCA_013397135.1. Classification (NCBI taxonomy): domain Eukaryota; kingdom Metazoa; phylum Chordata; class Aves; order Passeriformes; family Tyrannidae; genus Pachyramphus; species Pachyramphus minor. Next base: position 440,835 of record VYXB01003816.1, read on the forward strand.
TTCTCACTCACAACATCTCTGTCAATCCTTGCTGCCATCATCTCTGCTGTTTCTTCATGTTCAGGGTATTGTCTGTGTTTTTCAACTGCAATAAAGGGAAGAAGAGAATAAGGCATCCATATATGTGGAATTAGTATATTAGTACATAACACTTTCTATAGCTTATGCTTTAAGCCATAGAACTGCAAGAAAAAGATGGACAAAATTATTTGTATCATTCAGTTTGCAAGGACTCCACATAACCTGAAAATCCTATACCCTGATGCCTGATCCCGATAAGTCTCACAAAGAAGCTAAGTCTGTGCTTTCAGTCAATTTCACTGCATAAATGAAGTTAACAACAGAAGTTGAAAATCGAAAAATTTCAACACAAACTGGTAGATTATAAATACAACATAATTAGGAATCACCCTATTTACAAAATATGCTGAAAGCTTCTCCAGCAGAAGTAAGCAAGAAAGAGTGCAGCCATGACTTTGAAGACAATTTTGATCTAAAAGGCAATTAGCAAAAAGGAATGCCAGTTCTGGCAATATTGAAATGGAATGTTATGATGCGATAGAACAAGTACACAAATAACAATGGACAGAGTCAGTGATTTTGCTTGAAAACAACAAGAGTGAATATTTTGAGAAATTATAAGTTTTGCATTTTTAAGTTACACCAAGTACTGCACTGTGTTTGTGAACAGGTGAGATTTCAGAAAATACATTTCAGAAAAGATCTGCATGAGTAGAATAAAAGTAGGAACTCAGATTCACAACTGGTCTGGCATGACACCTGACAAACTAATGAAACTTATCTGAGGTGAGAAGCCAAGCAGAAGAACAGGTCAGCCATTACTCAAGATAGATGTAATACTGTAGATACATAGATTAAATAATTCTTATCACTTCAGTTTGCTCTGAGCATTTTCAGCTGTTTTGTTTGCATCGTGGTGAACTTTGTTAAGTGATACAGATACAATTTAATAAACCAAAAATAATAAAGACTTCAAAATCTTCTAATTCTACAGTTTTAGTATCTATTATTAAAAGAACCCAAACAAACAAATCACATGTGACCTCACCTTAACCTTATCAGTCTGTTTTATAGAAAACACTTTATTCTTTCTGAAGAACTTTTTTTAAAGCAATGTGATCCAAATATGTTTTGCCTTAGAGATGTAAAAAACCCACCAACAACCACCAAACAAAACCAATCCAAACCAACTGGGAATGCTACAGCATTTCTTGGGCAAGGTTTTGAAAGATAACTTAAAAAACATAAAAAGAACCATTTTAGCTGTATAAACTAAATTATATGGTACAAAGATAAATGTACCGTAAATAAATAATGCTCAAGTCACCTTTTAATCCCTGATTATAGTTTTTAAATTGTCAAAAATATGTGGCCTACACTCTCCCTATTACTGAAGAGAACATCATTAGATGACTACAGTTATGAAAGCACTGTTTTCTGTGGATGCTATCATGTTCATAAAGAAGCCCAGGTTAAGATTGGTAGCCCCCACCCCTACCCAGCTAAGCACAAGTAACACCAGCTCCGAACAGAAATTCAGGAAACGGATAAATGCAAGTAAATGACAAGTCAGATTATGACAGTCAGATCTTATTCCCCAGATCAGGGGACATGGCTTTGGGCATTTCAAACTAGACTCAGAATAATCATATCTGCTCTCAGCGAGGGCAGAAGGCTGACCTTGTACAACCATTTCTGTATCCAGTTACTGTAATCTTTATGAAAGTGGTCTTTCTAAATTATTTTTGTTCTTACCAAGCACCACAAAAATGCAGTGCCCTGGACAACTGTTTGCCACCCCTCTGTGCGGCAGCAGGCACCCAGGGATACTCACAGTCGCCCTGCTCAGCGGCCCACGCAGACCACGCTGCCACGCGCGAGGGCAGAAGGCTGACCTTGTACAACCATTTCTGTATCCAGTTACTGTAATCTTTATGAAAGTGGTCTTTCTAAATTATTTTTGTTCTTACCAAGCACCACAAAAATGCAGTGCCCTGGACAACTGTTTGCCACCCCTCCAAGCGGCAGCAGGCACCCAGGGATACTCACAGTCGCCCTGCTCAGCGGCCCACGCAGACCACGCTGCCACGCGGCTCCTCACATCCACCTGGGTGATGGTCCCCGGTGGCACCGGGGCCGGTGCCCGTGGCGGAGGCGGGATGGCGCTGTCAGCTTTGGAGATCATTCTAGAGGGAGAGGAGAGAGCCGACAAATGGCAATTGAAGGGAAAATGTTCTATTCTCTAGTGCTTAATCAGAGAAGATGAGGCTTCACAAGGACCTCTTCTACTGCAGACCATACTGTGGACTTGCCACGTAAGTACCACTCAAGACCACGATGTGTAAATACGCTAAACACAGCAAGAAACCCATGATGGGGTTAGCAGACCTTCACCACCTGAGAAATCCCCAAGCAGTGACAAAGAACATGATGAGATCTGTCAGTTTACATGGGTAAACTCAGCGGCTTGGGTTAAGTAGGCGGTATTTTTACCCCATATACAGTTGCATAGTCTGGACTTGCCTTTCGTGTGAAAGAAAACTAGAAGATTAGAAGTTACCTTTCAGCTATCACAAGTATTTAGTCCCTAAATCTGACCAGTCGTCAACCACCTTTTTCTTCAAACTCTACCAACAAAAACCACTTTACTGGATGATTTTCTTTTTTGTAATAGGGACCTATTCATCCTGCGTTGATACAAATGTATCAATATTCCCACATGCAATTTTCCACTTTTCCAGTTCTTACTGTCATTTAAAATACCATAAAGAGGTCTTTGAAGCCATTCTACAGCTTGATACCAAGAGACAACAATATTCCAACAGCTCCTGTCATACAGATGCCCCCCTCCCTTTCCCACACCTCTATTTAAAAGCAAGATCTTCACCTTAAATTCATCTCTTTATAATCCCATCTCATTCATGGCATTCAACAAGACCACCATAAAATGTCAGATGCTGCTTGGTCTTTCAACAGTGAACAACAACAAGCACAAAATATTTCCTTTGCCTTTCCTTCCTCCAGTGCCCTTTCACTTGTCAGTAACCTTGCAGCAACTTGACAATGTCATGTCAGGCAGGAGGGTCCCTCTCTGTGACCCAATGCCAGCAGGCAAATAACATGACAGGGAGTAACCAGCACTAAGCTGCCATGCATGACCTCTTGACCTCACAGCCCCCAGAGACTGATACCTCGGATTATTTGTCCCAACAGATGTACTGACCTACATTCTTTTCCCAATTAAATGTCATTAGTTTCCCAGCACATCCAGTGTGTTTGAATCCCTCTGGATTGCCTCTTCGTGCTTATACCTGTTTGCCATGGTCCCACAAACAATAAAGTCTACCTATCTGATTTTAAAAATGCAAATAAAGCTAGACACAGTTCAGTTTTTGCTTTGTTTTTATAGGAGCGTCCCTTACTCCAGGAAAATTTCAAAAGTTGCACATCAGAATTTAGCAGATAGCCAAAACTGTTATAAACTCATTCACATACTGGTGGCAATTTTACTTAATGATCTTTGTCTAGCAGAGACTTCTCTATTTGAAAACAAAAGCAAGATACTATCAGGACGCAGCTATATACTAACATTGGAACTACTACCATCACCATTCAGGATGTAATATATTTGTGCCCTTGTTTCTACGCCTCTGTTTGCTACCTCTCATTTCTGTATTAATCTTCTCTGAACCCAACAGATTCTCTCCCCCACATTTTCCAACCAGCAAAGAAGCTTTTGCTGCCAGGGAAACAAGAAGTCTTCAGCATCATTAAACAGGCAGGCAGGAAAATTATTCAATCTTCAATTGCTGCTTTAACATTTTCAGATCCTGAAACCTTTTAGCATAATTTTATTTACTTGGAGTTATGGGGCATTTATGTTTTTTAATTTAAATTCTGAACTAGATCCATGTGCAGGACTGAGACATGCAATGCCATCCTCTGGCAAGTGGTATTGATCTCAGCTGTTCCCATCACTAAGGTGGAATTGGGAAAGGTAAGAATGACACTATAAATTGTGACACTATAAATTGAGAGAACATGAGAAAATTATTAAAACAAGATCCCTACATAGGGCTTTGGAATTATATTAAGTCTAAAAAACCCCAAACCAAAACAATAAAAACCCAAAATACAGCAGGCAAACCTGGAGAGCGTCTGAATGCTGTCACACTTTGATTCTATACACTGTCAATAAGTTAGGTTTTTACCTCAGTGTTTCAAGCCTCTTCTTTTGTTTCCCACTTTTGCTGTCACTGATTGCACTTTCAATATCTTCATGAATAAAGCTAGCCTAAAGACACGGAAGCAGAAACCATCAGGTATCGTCTAGAGTATCCAGGTATTGGAAATAAATATTTTCTTATGCACTTTCTGTATAGCACCTTTGGATTGGAGAATACCTTATCAAATCACATTTATTTAAAAGTTCTGGGACAAATTATTTTACACATAAACAGAACAAACAACAGAATAAAGCCTGGGAGTTGGTATTTTTGTCACTACTCCGATCTCAAGCATGATCATTAGACAAGTACGTAATCTAGATACCAAATTTGACTGAACAGCTGTAATTATCTGATTTCAAACATTATTGCATAAGCTGTTTTTCCCTCTGCATATATAATTTTTGGTTGTCTCAAGTATGTTTTTTATACTTTAAAAAACCCAAACCTACTATATATAGAAGCAACAAAACTACTAAAGATAGTAGTAAAATAATTAGAAAAGCAACAGAAATAATGATAGGTTTCAATTTCTCTTTGATGTAACAGAAGATTAATTTTTCAGAACATTCCCTAATCTGTGGATTCCTGCCCATCCATAACTGCAGAGTGACTTTGCCAGTGGCCCATAAGTGAAATTTTGATGCATGTCTAAAGCATTATTTTAATAGATCTTGCATTAAATAGGTCATGGCTTCTCATAGGATTTAGAATGCTCTGTTACATGTCTTCAACTGACAATTTAATTTCCTACAAAGGCTGTCAAAGCCCAAATCTGTCACTGTCTTGCTCACTCTACAAGGACCCTGTCTTTCCTAGTACCCTGATAATGCATAAGACTATGTAACTTTTTGGAAAGAACATGTAATTGTAACTGCTGCTAGGATCAGAAGACGTTGTTGAATTTAGGATCCAAAGGGATTAAAGGACTTCTCAGGCTATAATGAATTGCACTACAGAATATTTATGAGGGATACCTTAAGATTACAGAATTAATAGAAAAACATTTAGGGGATCAGAGGAACTTAAACCCAAAAGAATTCCATTAATCCAATACTCTTTGATATTTATTACTTAAAATTTTTCTTGTTTAGAAAATATTGAATGGCCCAAATAGTATTGATTTTCACTAATTTTTGTTGCTTCAGTTCCTGCAGTTTATGGTAACTTCTAATTGAAAGCAGGAAAAAGCCAATGCAGAAAGACCTAAACTTTCCAAACCAGACAAGTTTCAAGGGTACGGTCAGAGACTCAATCAGTATTTCAGAAGGGGAGATCCTGGACTTCCAAGTGATGCTTATGTACTCTACATTTTTATTTGTATATAGATTTGTACACAGAGGAACAACTTCAAAAATAAAAGTCTAAAGAAAAACAACCAACTCTACATTCTCGGAAGCTGAGTCCAAACAGACCCTAAAAGGGATCCCTGAATTATTTAACATAACACCACCTGAACTTCTGAGAGGATCCCACTTTCCATTGAAACAGCAAATTCTATGCAACAAATCACACAATGAGCCAGTCATCTTCACACCACCCTCATTATATCAATTTCAAAACGGTTGCACAGAGTGATTTAGCAATCTGTTGTTTCAAGACAATGATACAAACTACTACAAAGGAATTAAAAAATCCCCATGAAACTATCCATTTGCATTTAAAGAAATGCCTATTACACAGAATAAGTAATTAAGAAATTAAAATGTATAACCCTGGAAATAAAGAAGTATTGCAGAATATGTTAAAAAATAATTTACACTTGAAGGTAATATTTTAATCAGAGACATTCAAATCTCTTTCCTTGTTTTGCCCCTCCTGCAAGTAATATTTTTCCTTTCACGATCTCTCCAGCAGAGCAGAGATGAAGAGAGGTGAGAATATAGAGAACATTTAATAGTTCAGCAACAAAAAGAGAAAAAAAAAAGGGGGAAAAACTAGGTGAGATTCAGGGCTCAGATCATTGCAGATTATAAGATAAATTTGAGATAACTCAAACTATTTTACACTGCTCTTTTCAGATGTGTGAATGCAAACCATAGACATTTTTCAGAGCTTTATACATTTGCAAACCTAAATTAACAGCTGTGGAGCCCAAGAATCAGTATGTATAGTAAGGATGTATTTGAACATGCATTAAGGATTCAGCTTACAAACCAGATCACTCTCTTGCAATACATACTACACTACATTTACCAAGTAGTGTTGATACTATAAGTGCATTAAACTTATGGCATATTTATAAGAATAAAAGTACAGAATTGTTTTCTATGAATCAGCTCATTTGACTTTATCCACTGTATTTATCAATTCATAAAATCTCCCCTGTTCAAAAAAGTCATAGCAGATCTCTGTTACTGTCTTACCTTAATTTCATCACATTGGAAAAGATGCAAATCAGGCTTGTTTTGGGTTGGTTCTTTACATACTAATGCAAGAATTGAATTGTAATTGCATGCATTCATCACAGCTTGGCAATGCTGAATTGTGCTTAAAGGAAAATTCTCCAGTTCATTCTGCCAGAAAAGAAAAAAAAAAAAAAAAGGCAAACACAAAACACCACCTTACTATACAGTGTCCTGATCTCAGAAAAGCTGCATGAGTTAGAAAGGAGAAGTGATAATAAGCTAATTAAAGTCCTCAATCCCACATACATCATTTTTCTGCTGCTCCCTTTTTCTTTCTCTCTGAAAATGAGACTGTCACACACAGATCTTACCTTTGATTCCAAGTCCACCAAACTGACAGCTTTATCATCCACTTGAAGAATCATATCTTGAGTCCACACTTTGCCTTTGGCATCCAACAATTTCAGCTTTCTTATTCCATCATCCACTGTAATCATTGCTTCTTTTCGGTCCAGAACAAACGTGGTCAAGTGCTAGTGAATGAAACATACATTTAAAAGAAATTATGATTGCAATTTTCCCTATTGTTCAGGAGTGTCAGTATTCAAATTGCCAGGAAATAGCGATGCAAATTATTCATGAATAAAAGTGCCTTTGTATATGACAGATTTCACCTATAAGACATAAGAAAGGGTGTTTAGTCTGTAATGCCATCTTAAGTCAACTGATTTTTGTAGCTCGCTGTTTGTCATCCTCTGTCATCTCCTCACTATGGTAAGTGGTTAGACTTGAAGGCATATTCTGACATCTTTCAGGTATCAAAGCTAGAATTAAATCATGAGTTTTAATTAGCTTTCTTGAGGAGTGAAAACCTGTCTCTCTTGGCAAGCTGAATTAAGGAGGTGCCAGCAGAAGCTTCCCAGAAACACACTGTCAATGTACCTCCACCACCACCTTGATCTGGAGTGCCCTCACCTCTTCCAGGGCTACCAGCTAGTGTGCTGATGGCAAGCAGGATGGGCTTGCATCTAACTGGGGTACCTCATGGACAGTCATGTTATTGTGGAACACAGTAAAAATGTAGTATAGTAACTACTTTTGTTCACCATCAACTTGGAATATTCTCCAGATTCAATTAGTGGTCTAGAAACTAAACACTACTTCACAAACATCACCTCAGCTAGCTTCCCTGTTGTTATGGTGGTGGTAATTTCTCCTTCAAGATGCCAACCATGCAAGAAAACCCACAAAATTATTTTATTTTATTCAAGCATAAATCCAGCATCACATTCTTATTGAAGATCTGATAACAGTCATTCAAGCTGAACCAAGTTTCATATATGCCTGTACATCTGTCTTCTAAATAACTTTGAAAAATAAATAAATAAATATAATTAACTGTGCTTTCTTCTATTACAGGATAATGGAAGTAATTACACTTAGTAATTACAGAGAAGAAGGTAGGTGTAAGCTGCACATAATCAAAGTATTTAAAAGAAATGAAGTGAAACAAACTCTCTACTGGCTGCTCATACAGAAATACTTATACTCCAAATATAAGTACTAATTGTTATGCCAGTACAGGACAAAAACTCTTACAAAGAAACCAAAGAAAAATAAGCCATAAGAAGCAACACACATATTTATTTGCAGGCTGATCATAGCATTGAAGCACTTGAAATTAAGACTGTTCTGCATATGATGTCACAATTTACAGCTGATTTAAAACCCAGCAAAAAGGATCTGAGAATACATGGTAATTGCAAGAGTTGGCTTAACCCATGACATTGGCCTGGTGGCAGTAGGAGAAACTTTGAGTCCAAGTATGACTACAAAATGAGGCACTGCATTCAAAAGTGCTTAACATACAGGCTCTTAGGCTTACTTTGCTGAATATTTTAAATATACCTATTCCTAGATAACATATGACAGCAGCATGCAGTAATTCTGCAAAGCAGCTTAAGACCTTATGCACATACTTTGCACTCCACACTGGGGAAGAATCTGTGCAGGCAGAGTATTTAACTACTATATATTAGACTAACTGGGGCTTTTAGGGGTTAATGCTCAGCTCTTGAGGAATATTCTAATACCTCTGCTGATTATATCTGATCAAAGTATTAGTTTTAAATATCATCCAGTGTGCCTTGCCAACAGCACGGCGTTATTCAGCTCCGCCTCATCTGTGTAACAAGCCAGGTTCAGAGACAGGGCAGCATAATACGTTGAATTGATAACCCATCGAGAAGTCCTGTCCATTTGCCAAACTACACACAACTTTGCTTATATTTTTCTGTTTCTAAAATTTCAGCTCATTATGGCAAAGCTATAGAATTTGAGACATTTCACTGTAATCTATTCTGAAGTGACCTCAGGCTGGCAGGATACTTCTGAAGATGTATGCGCCTTCAAGCACATGTATCCTCCAAAATCATGTAGGCAAAAAAAGCTGCACATCCTGGAAGCTGTAATTGGTATATCATTCCTCATCTCACCTCTACGTGATACTGTGACGTTTCGGATATGCTGCTGGCACTGTCCCGTGCATAATTCTTCCTTTGTTCTAGAGATGGGAGGAAAAGAAAGAATAATTATTCATTTAATTTCTTATCCTGATGTTTCTCAGAGATACTTTAGACAAGTTGTGTATATGAGAACACGAGATAAGCTGTGGTTAATTTCTGCATTTCAACAGAAAATACCTCCACCCCCACACAGTCCAGCACAAGCACCATTCTTACATCAACAAGGTTAACAGAACCCTGGTGGGTGCAAACAAAAGCCAGTTATCTCATCCCAGTGAGTCAGGACATCAGAGTGGAGCAGTGTTCTGACTAAAAACACATTGTTGGGAAGTCTGATTATGAAAATCATTGGGTTGCCATTTTAGGAGCAATATAATAACTAGTATCAGGCTTACTATATTTGCATGAGTGTCTTTGAAAGCAAAAGTATTTTCTGATATGAACATATACTTATGTTAACTCTGCAAAACAACAAATCCACATGCAGAACAGACCTGACTCATCCTTTATTTCTTTTTGAAAATTGAAAAGTGTTGAATTTGATGAACTAATAATGTAGAAATACGCATGGAAATATACATATACACACCAAAATATGTCTAAACAGAAATACTTTTCAGCAAGACAATGCTGCAAAATCAGAAATACAATTTGTCTTTTACTCAATACAGTAGATTAATATTCAACCAGGAGAGGAGGGAAGATGAAAAGCAAGACGAAGGCACAACACGGACCCATACTACAAAATAATGAATTTAGATGTATGTTGAAGAAAACTTTTAAACTTAAGTGGAAAAAAAAAAAAAAATGCAACATTTGGAAGGTTTGGGTTTTCTTTTCACTACAACCACTTAAGTGCCTGATCTGGAACACCAGGAGTTTTTTTTTTTGGAAAGTCAGTAGGTGACATGACCAAAAGAGGTCTACAGAAACTCTGCAAGTAGGCAATTTCTTTGATTTCAGATTTTCAATTAAAATAGACAGTTTGATTTTGTTCAGAAGCAAAGTACCTGATCTACATAGAAAATACATCCATTTAATCATACCTGAAGTACTTGGAGGTAAAATAACAGTGTGTGATTTTGTAGACAGGAAGCTTAAGTTATTTTTTGCAGAATAAAAAAATGCTAAGTATTACCAAGTGCATTTTTTGTGAGATACAGAGATCTGTAGTGAGGACACCATAAAAGCCACAACCACCGCAAAATCTCTTCTGTGACCAGACTTGAATTATACGGGAATTCAAGGTGCTGACAAAGACAGCAGTGCCCTCGTTTTCAGACATCACTTGTAGAAGCATTTGTCACCTTTTATAAACATACCATTATCTCTCTCCTTCTCAAGGAAAAGAAATTTCCACCAAAAAAATACATTTTCTGAAATATGTCACTGACTTGAAGACCCTCTCCCAGGGTGAAAAATACCGCTCAGGCAACAGAGTCATCCTGCTCCTGTACAGCAGCTACTCAGCTTCTTTTAGCAAGAGAGGTGTGCAGTGCAAACACTCAAATTTAAGAACACAGATTATCAGAATTTTCAGCTAGGTGTGTGGATATTTCAAAACAGATTATCTTACTTGAATTATCCATTATTCTGAAATCCCAAGGCAGAGGATCATAATTTATTCCAATTGTAACTACTATTTCTGCTTTTGCAGCATATTAGTTACATTATTTAGTTTTAGTTGATTGTCTTTTAAAGCACAACAGACACACACACACCCCAGTCGGTAGAGCAACACTGTCTGATTTGCTACCTTTCTTTTTTTGTTTGGATGATGATCTGAAGAAGTAAAGTCCATCTGTTCCTAACAAAACAAGGGGATTAAAAAGCATTATCTAGTTTAATCCCATAGAATTATTTGCATCTCTAAGGGGATCAGTTAACAGTCTTCGGCTATGGACTGTAAATGCTAGTTAAATGCTGTCCATATATGCTTTATTTTTTCTTTGACTGTTATTACTTTCTTTCAGGTGAACAAAAATGTAACTTTTATTCTATTAAACAACAGTAAGAAAGTTTACATCCACTGTAAGATTTATAAATGTTGTGAACAATAATAGTTGGAGTTATGTTAAATAAAGTCTGGTATATGTAGAGGCTCCATAGATATTAAAAAGCAGAGAGTAAGTGTTGCAAGAGATTCCTTATTCTGTTTCACATAAATACCCTGCGATAAGACAGGAATCCCAAAACCATTTGTAATACTGATTAACACATCTTCCACAGAGCAGCACAACATTCACAATTACACATGATAGAAAGGTTTTCAATACACTATGGAATTGTGACAAGAGTGTTTATAAGAAGAGAGAGAGCTTTCTCAATGTTAATAAAATCTGTGGTTGCCTACACTTGAGAGCCAAGGACAGCCCCTCAAGTTCTGCATTACTAATTATAACATACTGAACTTCAATAAACTTTCCTATTAACAAAAGTCAATCACTGTTTGTGTTAATAAACAAAAAGTATGGATACAACAACTGAGAGTCCATACTGAGATCAACTCCAACTTATCAATTTATTTCTTTTATGCAGGTAGAATGAGTATTAGAACCTGCTAGAGACCTGAGCTATCACTTAGAGTAAAATAGAATATTTCAGTTGAATCATCCAGTCCAATAGCCTCACCACTTCAGGGCTGGCCAAAAGCTACAGCATGTTATTAAGGGCAGTGTCCAAATGCCTGTTAAACCCTGACAAGACTGGGGTATCAACCAGCATTTCTTGTTATCCTGTAGGCCCTTCTACCAAAAAAACACCATTGGGCACTGGAACAGGTTCCCTAGGGAAGGTCACAGCACCAAGCCTGACAGAGTTCAAGAAGTGTTTGGATCACACTCTCGGGCACATGGTGTGAGTGTGACTCTTAGGGTATCCTGTGCAGGGCCAGGAGTTGGACTCAATGATCCTTGTGGGTTCCTTCTAACACAGGATATACTATGATTCTTGGAAGAGGTAAAAAAGAAAAGGAAGTAAGAAAAGACTGGCATCTAGAATGCGTCCCCTCTCCCATGTTTTTTTGCTAGTAGCTCAAAATTAAATTTCAAGCTCAGTTTTCTCCTAGTGCCTGGCTCCTGTCCCAGATTCTACCTAAACCCTCCATAAGTTTTCATCTTGCCATCAGAAAGGACACAAACCCTTTTGCACCCCCCTCCTTCTGATATGCTCCACTGCCCTGGACTTCTAGGAAAATTGATATAAGCCTGCAACCTGTTCTCTGTCCTCCTTTATCTAGATGACTGCCTGCTCCTTCCTGCAATACTTCTATGTTTCCACTTCCAAGTCAGGTATATCTGAGCACACGACCCTTGCAGTCTTTTTCATCCATATACAACTTCTTTTTCTTTTCCTACAGTTGCCCATTGCCATTCTTCTGAAAATGTAGCTGCCGTCTCTCAACCCTTTCACATATCAAAGTGACAGAATATCTATCAATAATCTGACTGCTTTTACAAAAACCCTGAAACATCTCCTCAGTTACTACACTATCTTCAAATGCAAGTAACACATACTTTTATATTGAAAACAAGTAACAGAAATTGCAGATGCACTAAAGGTACTGGGTCTTGCTAGGATGGAGTTAATTTTGGATCTGTGACCAAAACAGTCTTGATAACATAAGGATTTTTTAGCTGCTGCTGAACAGTGTCAAGGCCTTCTCTATTTCTTACTCTGCTGCCCCAGCAAGTGGGCTGGGGGTGCACAAGCAGTTGGGAGGGGACACACCTGGGACAGCTGATCCCATCTGATCACACTGTACAGTGCCATGGTCATCAATAAAACTGGCAGGTAGTCTTTCCAAACAGTTCTTGCCCAGGCAGTCTGGGCATTGGTCTGTTTACAGGAGGAGACAGGGGGAATGAGAAAGCAAATGGGTAGGTCCTCAGTTGCTGGTTGGGGTCAACCCCTGACACCAAAAACAAAATAATGTTTTGTATGTTCTGTTTCACTCTCCTGATCCTCCCAATCAATCTCAGCCTCTCACAGGTCCCTTCATGCATGAAGAGGTTATTAAAGTGAAATACAGAGAGAGTATTAAAGCTAAATACAACAGAGACTTCCAGATATGATGTATAAAACTATCAATGGATTAATAAAACTACCAAAACTATTGAGTTTTTTTCTATATACTCTACTTACTGAAGCTCTTACATCCACTACTTAGAATACAGTGCAACATCAATACCACTGTTAGCTCAAACCCTGTTGATACGTTGCACACCATTTACCTAAAGGATTTTCCCTCTGGTAAAAGAAAAAAAAAAATAAATCAATGCATCATGGCAGAAGATACTTAAATTAGATTCTTAATCACAATCTATATCAAATGCCATGCAGGAGAATTTGAGTAAAATAAAATCTCTCACAACACAATGCCAATAAACTTAAAAGCAGCACATAGGTCCGCATTTCACTCATAGGTCCTGAATATAAGATCTACCAGCTACTGAAACTTCCAAAGGAATAGAAACATTGATCCACAGAAAGTAGTACTTTTCCCACTGTCTGACGGGGCAAATGTTACTGCTCTTCATGCTCTGTGAAATTACTGAATTCACCAATCATCCAGAAGAGATCATGTTTCTGTTTTCAAAAACATGTTAAAATGTACTGATTTTATACCATTTTTGTAAGCATCTAAAATACCAACTAAAACAAAATGCAACTTCTTAACCAAAGACTTTTAGCCAAGTCAAAAATACTACCAGACAGAGCATGACACAGATAAATAGGACTGAAGATTGCCATCACTCATTCCAGTCCTTATCCCCACTACACCAAGAACTCTTGAGCTCTCACAGTTATTTCTGTGAAAGACCATTTCATGCTTTGGAAAGACAACTATTCCACAGTTTCAGACAAAAACAACAGTACTGCCCAGTGTCCATTGAGACAGAGCTATGAACAGACCTTGACATAGCTAGAGTCCTGTCACACCCGTTTTCCAACTGGAAGGGGGTGCAGCAATATGGCAAATTACAAAGTTGCTTAATAAACGCTACCATAGCCTGGCTCTGTGCCACTGTCCAGAAGACCACAGCAAGAAAAATCAAAGTCCTTATCTATGTAGGGAAACTTCTTACCAGAAGCAAAAGATCTCAGGCTGTGTCTCATGGCCTGAAGCATGTGTAGTGCTGGCTAGGGCTATAGTTAGGCACAATAAATTTTCAGTTCCTAAAAGACAAGTGAGGAATATTGATGCCTAGACTTCCACCAATGTCTTACAAATATTTGCACAGGTCAGATGTAATAAAGATATAACCATATCAATGCTATGGTTATGATAATACAAAGAAGGGTAAAAGTGGATTTTCACCCTTCCATATCCAAACTGGAAATTGTCTGTACAGTGTACAAAGAGACACAGCTCTGAAATCTGATGGCAATCCATGTGGACATTGAATCAGTCTCCCTCATAAGCTGTCCTAAGAATCCAGAAGTAACAGTACAAGTTATTACAACACATCGTCAAGCAGAAAAGTCCAATACTTAGTTTACTACCATGTATATGTACTGGACTGATTGTTGTCAACCCTTTAAGACTGCACTGCCACAGCTGGAAAAACTCAGCATGAGACAGAGCAAAGTGCAGGAGATGTAACTTGAACATCCAGGGGAAAAAGGTCAAATTTTGAGTTCGAAACAATCTCATTTTCAGAGCAGCAAACACTATCACTTTCAGAGACTTACAGCTTGCTGGCTGTGTAGAACTAGCTGTCAAAGAAAGTGTGTTGTTTAGAAGTCAATTGTCAACTTAATTCGTTTGACTATCAAACAATACAAGCATGTTACATGGACAGCTTCTATCAGTGGACTCATTTACCTCGTCTGTGATCTGCTTGTGATTCCCTGGAATTTGTTACACTACAGTTCTTGCTCTGAATGAGGTATTTGAACAACGCAAAAATAACAGGCAATTTCACTTCTAGCACCTAATCACAGCTATGAGAATATAAACACAGTGTATAAAACACTCAGTCTTTTCTGATGCCATGCGAAGACAATTTTGGCAGCATCTTTCAATTCTATGCTGTAAAATAATCTAACAGTTTGGAGTGAGCCACTAGCTTGCTCCTCCTGGGGACTGAGGCTGCTCCACATTGTGTCACTTGCTGGCAACCCCCCAGCACAGCCCTGAAATGACGCTGCAATGTCTCCCCACAAAACAGAGCTGCTGAAGCCAATGCTAGAATAACAGATGACAGTACAAGCCAAAACCCATTTCAGATGGAAAGATCAGGAAGCAAATGATGAAATAAGCCCCATAAGAATGTGCAGGGGACACCTTCCCTCCCAGCTCAGAGGGAGATTTATTGTGCAAATAGAAAACAGCTAATTTCAGGAAGGAAGTAAGTGAAAACAAAGGGATCATTTGACACAGGAAAAAAGGCAATTGCAAGGAAGTTTTTGCTATCAGATAGCCCCTCAGAGATAGTGATGGCTCCAGTCTAGTTTTTAACTGAACTGTCAGTAACACCAATAAAATCCCAGCCTCATTTCCCTTAGCACTGTGGCCAACCTCCTATCTGAAGACTAAACAATCATGAATCACCTCAGCACTGAGAGTTAAGAGACAAACTTCAGAACATAAACGTGCCTGTGTGTGTATATATATATATATATACACACACACACACGCATGTTATATAATTATTATTGTTATCATTATTATTTAATTTAGTCTTTACAATGCTTGCAAGAAATTGACTTCAAGATCCAATGGTCAGTTAGGAGCCCAGATACCATCCTCATTTGTTGATACCTATGGATAAGCAGCTTAGTCCAAACAACAGTCAAAAGTCTTCCAAGAAAAGAAGTTAGTCATGGACAAAGTTTACTGCTAATGTCACATTGTCACATTTTATCAAAACAAAAAAACATACTCTATTTTATTTTGCAGTAAAATTATATTTTCCAGTATATTACAATTGAATCTATTAAACATGTAAGCTTTATGTATTCACATAAAATATAAACATTTAATATATATGTACATAACATAAAATATAAAAAGAACGCCAAGATGTCTCCAATATGCTTTATAGGATTTCAGTCTCATGACTCTAAAATAAAACATTTTAGTTATTAATTATAAACAACATACTTTATAATAAACCTTTTTAACACATTTTAAAATTCCAGAATTACTCAACTGCTTTCCACCCTCCTTGGGACAGCAAGCACAAAAAGCCTTAACACCACAAAGGAAGAAGAGGCAAATGTGGGCTGCAGCAGAATAGTAACTTAGTTGCTAAAAATTAGATAAAAATATAATCTTCCTGAATTTGAGAAAGATTTTAGGTGTTTTCCTTGTTCTCTCCAGTTCATATATTTGGTGATACGGACAGCCTAATTATTTATATATATAAAACAGAGCAGAAGCAGTAAAATGTGCAAACTCCACTCTAAAAGCTGTGCTAATACATATTCAGTCAGAGCTGCAGCATAATTAAGTCTTCTACTTCATTCAGTTCCTGGCAACTGCCAGCTACAGTTTTGTTATACATCCATCTACCAGCAACAGAAGAGAACCAAGATCAACAATTAATCTTACCGGAGCCACCACGCAGCAGTTACATGGCAAGCATTTTCAATTACTATCTGAATTCAATTAAGTAATTTGGAAATAAAAGGCCGATTACCATTATACATCAAATTTATCCACTTGTCCCCATCTTCTACTGATATATGACTATCCCATCACATCTGATATGAAAAAGGTCAGAGAGATATTATTTTAAAAGCCCGCAAAGATTAAAGGACATGGTTAAGACACTTACTGATACTGCTACATCTTGAAAAACAATGATGATGACTTAAAATGAAAAAGAAAATCACAACACTCTCATATCATCTCATAAAGAAATAATCTGCTAAGAGTTTTCCGCAAAGTCTCTTGCTTGTTTCTGTTAACACTTACTATTTCTGTCAACACTTGCAATCAGTTTGGTGAGTGAATCCATACAGGATGAAGAAATCACTGTTTAAAATGATCAGTTCAGAATTTTCCTCAGTTGCAGTTCTTGCCTTCAGCACTATGTCAAGTGACTGACTTTTGTAGCACACCACTAAATAATAGTAAATTTAAACTCAGAATGATTCACATGCAATATCGTGTTTAGACTGGATATTTAGGAAAAATGTTTTCACTAAAAGGGTTGTCAAGCACTGGAACAGGCTGCCCAGGGAAATGGCTGGGTCACTGTTCCTGGAAGTATTTAGAAGACATGTACATGTGGTGCTTAGGGACATGGTTCAGTGGAGGACATTGCAGTGCTGGGGTAATGGTTGGACTCAATGATCTTCAAGGTCTTTTCCAACCTAAACAATTCTAAGATTTTAAATCACACTGCCATGCCTCCCTTAACCTCTGAGGTTGCTCCCAGCCATCACCCCACCCAAAACAGGAGGGAGAAAAGATCAGTTACTATTTGGCATATTGCAGTTGTTAGCCACTGCTCTTTGAGCTTCCCAGTTTAATCTGCAGAAGAGGTGGCAGATGCAAGAGGGCAGAGCAGGCTAAGGTGTGAGGAGTCCTGCACAGGACCAGGTTCTCACTGCAAACCTCCTATTTCCACTCTCATCAGTTGCACTGACTTTCAAAAGAGCATTTAACAGGCACAGATTTACACAGCAGAACATCTCACAGCCTCATTGCTGCTTCTATTTCCATTACCAGCACAGCTATCAGCAGGATGTATTCACAGTGAAGGAGGATGACCTGGAAATGGTGCAATTTGGCTGGCAAGGAACATGACTACATTCTGCCTCCACAGTGATTTAGCATTAGACTACAGAGTAGTGTATACAGCCAAGACAAATACCAGCATTTGTAGTTGGTAAGTGCAACAGCGTTTAGGCATTTGTAACGTCACATCTGACAGTCACAAAGCCTCTTGAAAATAGCACACCAAACAGGACTCCAAATCTACTACATCAAATCTAATTTCCATTAAATCCTTGTGTCAAAGAAGAATAATATTGTAAATCGCTTTTCTGCTAGCAGGGGATAAAGCTGGGGAGGCAGGGGGTGGCACAGGTCATGAATCAAACCTATAGCACAAGCTAGGCCCTTGAATGCCTTCTCTCTGCTACATACCTTAGCTATAGGATCACTTAGTTTTGTGATAAATGCCTTATACTTTGCTGCCTTAAAAATGAGCAGGGGGGAGTTCTCTGCTTATTAAACAGTAAAACTATTTTCTATTTAGATTAGTTCGGTTTAGTAGGCACAAAATCACTTTCTTTTTTAATTTAGTTGGCATAGACACCTATGTGTGTGTACATACACTTTCAGATTAACATGTGTAAAATATTTCCACCATGACATCAAAATCAATATTCAAGCAACAATGTAGCACAGAAGTTCAGAGAATTTTGCTGTCTTACCATAAAGAGCTTTTGCACTTGTTCTTGAGTTCTGCTCTTTCTCTGCCTGAGCAAATGTTGGGGAGCCATAGCCACTGAAAGAAAGCATTTCTGATTAAATTCTGTGTAGATGTATTTGGCACTGAAAAAATCCCTCTCCTTATGTAGGACTACACATACCTCCAACATTAGTAACAGAGGTAATGGTACAGGATATTTGTTCTGTACTATGAATACAAAGAAGAATGTTTCACTTAGGCTGCAAGCTTTTCTGACCTCTTTTTTACTGCATTAATACAACATCATGCACAATCGGGGTGTGGTATACACATAGATACAACCATAATTTAAGTAACCAACATCACTAAATAATGATAATAATAACATTAACAACAGTAATGATGATAATAACAATAATAATAATGACTATGCCAAAGACCTGGGTAGGATTTGGGGTTTTTCCTCCATACACAAGTGTTAAAACTGTTAAAAACAATCAACTCTTTTTAATGTAAGACTTAAAATATCTGTAATTGTCTACAACAAATGAAAAGGCAAGATGACTTCCTTCTAGTATAATAAGAATGAGTCATATACGAGCTCACCTTAGAGAGACAACAATATGAGAAGCAAAGGACATCACAGATATCGTGCTCCATATAGGAATACATGTTCTTTGGCATCAGACAGCAAATTCTCAGTAACCTAGTGCCATGCTCATGATACAGGGATCATGCTCTTATCTTAGGCAAGGTAACACTTGCAGGTAACAGTTGCTCAGTTCTGTTTACTGAGAAACAGTATTTTCTCACAGATGGAAAAGGCAGACTCATCTCTTATGCATAAACACGCATTCACTCAGAGCTAACCCTTAAAGATCTCAGGCATACAAAGACCTCTCTCCGTGAAACAATAAACATGTTACAGCTACAGCAATTTGGGTTTCTGTTCCAGATGAGTCTGTTCAGTAATAGAGCTTTATCCTTACACTAATAAAAAAATCAGTCAGATAATATCTGTCAGTTGGTTCCATGGTTTAGAAAGTACACTCTTTTGTGTAATTCCAATGGGATCCAATAATTATAGCCCTATCTGAAATGAAAGCTTAAAGAAGAAAATACAACTGTTTTTTTTGTCCATAAGAGGAAAATCAAAGGCATAACCTTACTTCATTTGGGGAAAATAACTTCCGTATCCACCAGGAGGGGTGTTTGATATGTGTCCATTCATTCTTACCGTCGCTTACTGGGAGAAACAATCTGGGAAAAGAAACAACAGAACATGAATTGAAGTTTCTTAGAAGATGAAGGTTCAACACAGATGTAATACAAACATAATGAGAAACTTATGGTTGAAACAGGAAAGAAGTTGCATCAACAAGCTCAATTCTTATTAACTGCATCACGCTGATGCCTTAAAGACCTGTCATGGAACTTCTCCCAATTGCAATTTGATAGTTATTGCTTCAAATAATTTATAATTTAGTGAACAACACTATTATTTTTGATACAATGGTCTTTAGGAATAGCTTTAGAAATAAAAGGCTCACTAAACAAAGAACAACAACTACTGCACTAGCGAACAAGATATTCCAAACAGCAACTTTAATAGTCAAGCCTGATTTCGAGCCTCAGTTCATTTCTTTCAACTGAAACTTCTGAAATGGCCTTTTTGGACTTGTGAAAGAGCCTTTTTTTCTTTTTTAATAGCATTTAGCATTCTGAAAGTCTGGCATGCCAAATAAAATCATTCATATAAAAGCAGTGCTGAAAAGGCTATGATAAAACAGTTTAAAAAAAAGCCTTCTCCCTTTAATATATAACATGCACATTGAAGTTAAAACTGACTATGGAAACCGACTTTCATAACCCTTTCATACTCAAATTCATATTCAAATTTACCATGGGTAAATATTCTTTCATTTACATATATACATGAATAATGCAATTTGAATATTTCTCAACATCTGTCACTAAATAGAAAAAAACACCCCAAAACTCTGCAAAATATTCAAAAGTGTATCAGATAAAATTTTTACCTAACAAAAGCTTCATTTGCAAAGTAAACACAACCACTTTGTTTGTACTAAGGCCACCTTACAACCAGTTTATCTTCTGAATTGCTAAGTCAACTTACTGCCTCACTTCACTGTTCTCTTCATGTTTAACAAAGCAGCAGCAGCTGATGGACCTGCAGCACCTACTGGACTTTGTATCCACATGTATTCTGCTATTTTGCCCTTTCATGCAAAAAGACAATCAAAATCTGTTCTCAGCTCTAAACAGTTTTGTTACTTCAAGAGACATGCAAGCTGCTTTGAGTCTTCTGTACTGAGAGAACAGTGTAGTTTTTATACCTTTCTGATGAACACCTGACATCTCGTGCCTCAGATGCAGTTAGCAAAACTAACTAGAACCGAGCTGTATTTCATATGCCAAGTGAAATCACGGGGAAGGGTGGTGTTGCCTTTAGTGGGCACATACTTAGTAATTTTGCTTCATTTATTTTTTTTATAATTATTTAATTTTCCTTTAAATCTTTGCTCCTTGCAAAACCTCTTTAGTGACATACCTACATTTTACTTTCATTTCCCCACAAATATATCACATATCCCACTTACTTTTTATAGAGTGCAATCCTTAGCAACTGTCTCCAATAAACTACTATCTGAGTTCTGCTCAATTCATCAGCAATTACAACCTTTGGGAAACATCCTCAGATTGTCCCATGACTTGGAAGGATACAACTATTCATTTTCTCAGCAGAATTTGCCAGGTCACTGTGCACTCATTGTTCTGTTTCAGTGACTCTATGGACTAGGGCTACTCCCAGTGTTCTTCTCCAGCTCATGCTGCCATTAAGCTCTTCAACACTTCCTATCCGCTATTAATTCTTATCATCTGCAACCATTGCCCAATTTGCTGCCCTGCTTAACAATTTACTCTGTGATTAGCTCCCTAAGAGCGATCAGATCCAAAACATTTACACAAATTATCTCCATTGCTTGTTGGTATCCCCAAATCCTCTACTTTCCATGCATACACTGTTTAAGATAACACTTATTTAATAATTCTGTTTGGCATAATCTATCATTTGTAATAATTTTCATAGCCCTATTTATAAAAAATTTTGCAACTGTCTGCTTTAAAGTGAGATCTGGGAAAAAAAACCCCACTTGGTTTAAAACTCAGAATAATTCCTCTCCTCTGACATCTTAATCTGACAAATACTAGGTTTGTATTTGTATTCCACTTAATTTCATGAAAGTGGTGAAACAAATTTTAAGTAGAAGGAATGTAATATATTAGAATTTCAATCTTGAGCCTTTGAAGTCCACATGACACACTGAGCTTTAAAGCAGCAACAACACTGAGCAGCAGATTTTCACACCGGGGAAAGAAAACATATCTGATGACTAAATACTTGCCCACTGTAACACATAACACCACTTAAAGTAAATATAAAAAGCTTCAAAGTTGTATTTTGAATGAAGTGATACTGAAAATCAGAAGTCAGAAACTTTTACTCTTAAAAATAAAAAGGCAAACAGCTTGTTCTGCCAAGTAAGCACAAAAGCTTTAGTTAGTTTGAGCTGATGCACCAACAAAACACCACTTGCTATTTGAAAGTTGAATAAAGCCAACAATACTTTCCCGTCCCTCATGCAATTTTCCAATGCTTTTGAAATGCCAAGACAACTACCTTGACATGAGAATTTCAAGAGGCTATGCAATGCTTCTGTCACTTTGTTCAAGAAAGCTCTTGAATATGAATACAAACCCTTTACCATAATTATTTATAATTAGTCTATATATTTATAACAGCATTAAAAAGCTACTCATAATCCCCTAAAATTATAAGTCAATTTCATCTCTTTCAACCTGAATGTTTCAAGAAAACCCCTTTTATTAAAACTCCTTAATTTTTTTTTTATTAAGTGCATGATGTTACAAAGGGTAACAGAATGTGCAGTGCTTTGTTTATTATTCATTTGTACAACTTTGCTATATTTCTCATCTCAAATGCTCTTTCATCTCTTTTAACCAGTCAGTCCTGTAGCAAAAGTCAACTCCTTCACACTGCAAAGACATTGTCATCCAGGCCTCTATTAATAAACTCCACTTTCCTCTTTAATCTTCCCTTTCACCTCAGCCCCGCAGTTCACAGCAGCATACTCTGGTGTCCTAGCCTTTAAAATAAACATCCTTCACAATTAACTGTACAATCCCTCTTTAAGCAGGCCTGAAATATCAACAGTTTACTTGTGAATAAGGCCAAAAATGGTTATGTCTCAAGATCCTGCAAAGATATCATGCCTACTCTGAAAAAGAAGTATTTAAACCTAGGAAAACAAAATAAGAATTCAAGAAGAAAAGAATAATAAGAAAACAGATAAAATAATAATGCATAACAAGACATATATTCAGGTGTTTAAATATATTAAAATATTATGTTATTAAAACCAGTAAGAAACTGGTTATAAATATGAAATTTCTAAACACAAATGATCACTAAATTATCTTCTGACAGGATTAGAGACTGAACAAAAATAAATCCACTCCACTTCTGCCATCAGCTTTATTTTTTAATATATCAGTGTACCGATAGTCAGCAGCCATGTAAATGACAAGGGTCCAGCCTTTATAACAGACAAACCATTTCTGAGACAGAAGTATTTTGATTATTTAGAAGTCTACAGATCATCTAATCCCAAGCGTGGGCAGAACCATACTGGTATACAACATGATTATATCGGTCATAAATATTCACTCTTAAAAAATGTCCAGATGCAAAAACACTCTTCATCTTCCTCATCTTGTAGTGTGGCACCTAATGAAAGCAATGCAATTCACGTGCCAAAAGCTGACACATCAACAACTCACGTGTCATGCCATTTAATTTCCTAGGAGTTTGAAAGTAACAAACCCCCTCAATTTATTTAACCACCACCATCTTTTCTAGAAAGGCATAGATATTTCATTCAGGAAAATTAGATATTCTAGAGACTGGTGTTCTTTTCCACTCATCTTGAAGCAGCCAGTCCCACCCAGTGGCAGATCACAACATCATATGGAAACAAAAAGAGAAACAATGTTGTGACTTGGGTATTTTAGAAATTACAGAGGAGGAAGGGTTAAGGAGAAGGATGTAGGGGAAGGAAAAGCAAAGCCAATAACAGCTGGAATGATAATTATCTACCAATTAAGAAAGTGTTGTTAGCAACAAGCCATTGTTATATCATTGTGCTCCCAACATCCCCCCCCAAGATTTCTCCCCGAGCCAGAGCTGTAGGCACGGGGTGCAGCTCCAGCCTAAACAAACGCGAGTGGATTACTACAAGGTAACACTTTTCTGAAGTGGATCTGACAGAGTAGCAATGTCAGATAAGGACACTCTCCCTCCACCCTTTCCCTTTTAAAAATATTACAGAAGAACAAAAACAATGAAAAAGTTCGAGGTACCCATGCTGCACTGTACCTCACTATGCATTCAGTGAAAATGCTCCTCGTTGTTATCCCCCAGCATTGAGCACTGCTGTTCTACAGAATGTACAAAAAACACTTAACTTGCTGCATGACTTGCTGATTTTCATCTGTTTCTTCTTAAACTGCATCCTGTTCACCCACACACACTTTCCCTACTCATGCTAAGTTTTTAAATAGTATCTCCTTATGTCTACCTTGTTGTTCTGACCCAGCACTCTCCTATTTGTATTTTTGCTCCAGACACAAATTTTACAAATTGGAAATTCCTGGTAGAAATACACCCTGAAGAGCCACATGAAATGTTGCTGCTGCCCTCTGCTTCGGGACTTGCTTCAGAGCACAACCAAGAGCAAAAACATGAGTTCTGTTGGTTGTTCAACACCTTGCCTTGAGATAAACACCGAGATGCACATGCATGCGTAAGTAAGTAATATTTCAGAAACGATCCCTGGAGATATTACATCCTCTGTACACTGAAATCAGAATTTCTCTGAGAGAAACTGCTGTTGATCGAACTGGCAGCACCTTTGCTCTGCAATGTTTGCAGTATTTTATTAAGTGGATTGGAGCATCCAAAGGTTGGTCAAAAAGATGACAGCAAAAATCACACAGAAAATTGAAAGCCAGCCCCTACCAGTGGTGCAGTTTCAACACAAACATTTGGATTTGATTCACTGCCTGTTACCCCCTTTGCCCCTCTCAAGTCACTCTTTATTTATGATGGGGGGATTGAAGATTTCTGACAGAGGAATGTACACACTCCTGTGTCCAAGCATCAGGACTTATATGCCAATGAGATAGCCACAGTAACATAATTTTGAAAATGCTGTTAATGTTCAAGTCTTCTCTGGATTCTGAGCAGTTGTCCGGCATGGCCGTGAGCACCAATTACACTGCGGTTTAGCTTATACAAACCTGCACTAAGTTAAATCCTACGTTTAGATTTTAGTGGATCCCCAAAGAACCCTTCTGATGGATGCAATGTTAGCTAACTCGGGTTCCTGCCAAAGAAACCTGGGATTGCGGATGGAAAGACTGGATGTGGCCCCATCTCTTCCCTGAATTTCACTCCTTACAGAAACCTGAACTTAAACCCAGAATATTGTTTACCTGTTTGTGTTAGGGGTCAGAGGTGTAGGAGCATTTCAAGCAGCTAAAGATGGTGACAGATAAATGAATGTAACTCTGGGCAGGCAGGGGACAACACCACAGGACAAGGCATACAGCACTGCCCAGGAGGAGGGATTTGTAAGTGTTTTCACCTCCACCTCTGCTGTTTTGTCCAGTTTCAAGAAGTGACTTGTTTTGCATTGAGACTTTCTGAAATTTAATATTTTCTCCTCAGTCCTTTGTTAAGACTTTGTCCTATATTAAATTCATTAGCAATATTCTTATTTATTAAGAAAATTTGGTGTCATAATTATCAATCAAAGTAGAAGACTTAATATGTTAACGCAAGAACTGTCTTCGGAGTGGTGTTAGCTAAAAGAAAAGTTTGCTATCAGAAAAACTAACAAGATAAAAAATGTCCTTTAGGTCTTCTTTTCCATACTATGATATCTTCCAGTGATTCACTCTTAAGGAAATATTCTAACAATACAGTTAGATAGCTATCTTTTATTTTAAGAAAGGGGAGAAATTATGAAGACTAACAGGAAGAACTGAATTAATAAACTTCAGATGGATAATGTTCATAGAGTTAGTTCTTATTATTGACACACTAATAAAGATCCTGCTTGAAAACAGGTTCTTATTGTGGCATAGCAACCTATTTCCATTCATTTTACTCAGGTCTGGGTCATGATTTATAATTAACTGTATAGAAAGAAAACAAAACAGCTTTACAGATACAAAAGCTTCAAAGACTTAAAATCCCTATTGCAACAAAGGAACTTTAATAAATATGCCAAGCATTGAAGCCACCACTCACTGCTATTTTTAATTAGAGAATTAAATATCTCATCCAAAGCAACATGAGTATTAATTACCAAGATCAGGATCATTATGCAGACCTTGCAGAATGTACCACTAGAGCTGAAAGACCAGCCTCTTGTTTCAAAGAAAAAAAAGAAAGGAGAAAAGAAAAAAAACCAAGCCAAACCCCCAAACAACCTCCATACATACAGAACAGTTGAAAGAGGAAGGTGTCTATGACACATGAAGGTATTTGTAAGAGGGAAGTAGAAAAAAGGGATTATAATGTACCATAAAAAGTAGTATCTTTGGTAAATCTACCTCAAGTACAGTGAGCTAGCAAAAGATACTATTTTTACTCATAAATCCAAACTCTAGCGTGGCTACAACCCACTCAATATCTCCATCTGAAAAGAGATGTAGAAAAAAATTGTTCTGGTTTGGGTTTTTGGCAGTTTTGGTGCTTGGTTAATTTTTTTTTTTTTTTTTCAAATAAACCCCAAACCAAATAAACCCAAACTGCCTTGGAACCACTCCCTGGTGAATTCTGCTCACATAGCACAGAAACCACAGTTGTATTTCCCTTCTTCACACTTGGAATTTTTTTCATTACTTCCTTTTATATTTTGTTACATCATGCTTCAGATAAGATAGTTAGATTTCAAAAGAGGGCACCCCAAGCACTAATTTGAAAGTCAGTTTGCAGTGTACAACCAACAAGCCATCAAATCTACTTTAGAAAGGCAAACTTACAAACAATATTATAATGCTAATGTGCATGTTTAAAGGAGACAGCAGAAAATTCAGGAGGAAACAGTGTGAAAATAGTGCTTCCATCCAGATACTGTATGATCATACTTCCCTGAAGATAACACATGGTAATGAAATTTGGATATAATTTTCCCTTCACATTGAAACCAGGCTGTGAGTGTAGCTGCTGAAATACTTCTCAACCATTTCTTGCACTGAATCACTTGCAAAAATTTCAATAAATGATAAGATTTTAAGTATATAAAAATGAACAAGACAATATCTTTAGGTTTAGATAAAGTTTTCCTCACATTCTGGCCAAAAAATGAAAGAACTTCCAACATAGTTAACATACTGCTTACTGCTGCAAGCTGACAAAACGAAACAGGCTTAACCACCTATCCACATTTATTTGCAAGTTAATAGCTGTGTCATGACACAGTGACACTATTAAAATTGGCGTGGTAGAGTTCATAACAAAAGCTGAACTGAAACTATATAATGACATACTCTAACCATACCATTAAAATTAACATGGAGGAGGAGGAGAATAAAAGGACAAGACACTCTAATTGCTTCTCTAATTTAGTTTGATAGAATTGTGGCAAGATTTAATTCTTGTTTTCACAAATTTGCTTTCCTCAGTTTTGGTTTTGTAGACCTTGTGGCCAGACACACACACACTGCAGTTACTGTGGGCTCAGACACAGCAAGACACGACTCCCACTGCAAGACTTTCTTATTGCTCCCTACCCAAACTTCAACTCTACCCCTATTAAAAAAGAAGAGCCATACACAAATGCCCCACAGAGCTGACACCTATTCTTAATGTGGCAGCACAAAGAATAATTCAGAACAAAGGCACATTTGTATTAAAATCCATCAGCTAGTTCCATAGAAAAACAAATTTCTAAGTCAGTAATGGGTTACAATCTTGAATAAACAACATAAAAATAGTAAAGTAGAAGCAACATCCTCTGGCTTCCCAATCACCTTAAACAGCCAAGCTTCATAACACTGTGGGCCACCCATTGATGGTATTCTTTGATGATACAGCATTGTTAATTTAACCTTCATCTCTTTCATCAATAAAGTGCTCTGAATGCAAATTCAGATATATCTGAAAAGCCTCAAAATATACTGTGGGAAGGGTTCATACTTTTTATCTTACTGTAAGATTCAAAGTTTCTATATGGTGCAAAAAAAAAAAAGTTAACAAGGTAGTTTCCACACAGTTCAGTGAAAACAGAAAAAGGTCTCTAATGAAGGTGAACAAATACTTAGGATTGAAATGTTATTGATCAGGTCACACCAAATAAGCAATGCTGAGCTGAAAGATAAGCTCACAGTAGATCTCAATAGCAAACCTAAACTTTTCTTTTAAAACTTAACAAATGAGCACATACTCTAGTAATGCTAACTAACTCTTCAAAATTCTCTAGGGAAGGACTAAATCAAATAATGTGCAAACAAGGCAGCAAACAAGGCTTCATACGGCTGATATTCAAAAGCTCGAGACTTTAGGTAACATGATTTAAAACAAACACCACCATCACAAGTTTTGGCAATTAAGCAAGTTTTTATGCACAAAAAGTTAGTAGAGTGTTTATATTTTCAGAAGTAATTTAAAATATTACCCTAATATTTTCAATGTAATTGCAACATCACATCTGTAAGAAAGCACTAATAAATTAATGATTTCTGGAGAGTATTTGAATTAATTCCAAATCTAGTCAGCACGTCTCCTAAAAGGGACCAGGTTTTTCACTTGTCATACACACATAAAACACATAAGAAGTAGAATTTGTCCTCAAAGCCATGTAGTTATGAAGCTGTAGTAAATAGCAGCAACAATGCCAGCACCTGTGAGTCAAACCCATGCCCTAATTCAGCACAGAGGTTTGACTCTGAAGCTGGTTTATAGATATATGCAACAGAAGATTGTACATTTTCTTTGAAACTTACCCTGTGCTACAGGGATCTTATTTCTTTCAAACACTGGGATCTACAAAAAATAGTTTGTCTTTAATCTATGGGGAAAAATGCTGCTCCTGGAAGTTGGTATCTAAGTTGCCATCCAGATTACTGCCTCTTCTATTCTTCAATAATAGTACGAGACATGGTCGGAAGGGGCCTAGATACACAGTGTCCACATAGCAAGGTAACAACACCACAGAGACCCCGAAAATAACGCAGAAGAGAGAAAAGGCAGAAGAAAACAAATTATACTTTAAATAAAATTGGAGAGTGAGTTGCACTATAAGCTATTTTAAGACCTAGCACCAGCAGACACGGACTTACAAACCCTTTTACAAAGAAAGAACCCAGAATGCCAATCACTCAGTGGTGCTAAGTGAACTGAGATGCTCAATTTAATATTGTCAAAAAATACCATTATTTCATTGTCACTGAAAAATATGCACTTGAAAAAAATATTTTTCAAGGGAACATTCTTTTTTATTTTTCTCACTTCTACTTGAAATACCTCCTTGTCACCAATCAAGTAATCCAAAATCATTTCCTACTCCACAGCAGAGTGGAGTAACATTGAGATATGAGAAGACCGTGTGACATGTTTGCTTGTACACTAGTGTGAAGTCAAATAGCCAGTTACTGTAATATCATACAGAATTCCCCTGATGATTTTTCCTTCTGAACCACGAATTTGAAACAATAAACTTCAAGGACAACTTCCCTTCACCTGAGGTTAAAAACAGGCACATGACTTCAGCAGGATGCATGACCTTGGCCATAGTCTATGCAGTTCTCAGCACTTAGAGACTCACAATAACTCACCTGCATCCAAGCATCAGCTGGAGAGGCTTGTCTGCATCATGAAAAAAAGTCTTGGGGTCAAATTTTTGTTTGCATTAACGTGCACATAACCCAAAAAGAATATATTGCAATTCAGTGAGTAAACAAAAGGCACTATCTTAAACATAACTAATTATTTCACATTAAGGCTACAATTATTCAGCACAAAGTGACCCAAGTGTAAAAGAGCTTGCTGAACTGAGGTCACAGCTGACTGAAGTCACACCCTGCCGCAGTATTTACAGTGCACTTACGTAACTCAGTGATTGTTTCGTGAAGAAAATAGACTGAACAATAACAGATTCTACAATCTGTGGGATGAAAATAGATTTCAGCTTTTGGCATTTCATGTCTCTGATTTTGTAGTTTCAATTATTTATGTTTCTCTGTACAGATACAATTTTCCTCATCCACTAATCTGGGCCAAGCCCTTCTTCTGCATGCATTACCATTATGAAAACACATATTTAGCTAATGTCAAATTTTTGATGTTTTGTTTTAAATTACCTGATCAAATGCATAAATGTGATTTTTTTCCCACCAAAAATAAATTAACAAATTCACATTTCCAAAAGCAGTCTCTGATGTGAATGCCCAGGCTTGGCAAGTTTACAGGCTTGACTTTCAGAAGCAAAAGTATTTATTCTTTTTTTTTTTTTTTTAATTTTAAGGCCTTTATAATCACATACTAGGTTTCCAGCAAACATCCAGTGATTAAAGATGACAAAATTAGAAACTTTTATAAAAGATAAATTGTTATCAGCACAAAATGGTTTTGGCTCCAATTTCCTCTAATTATGGAGTTTGAATTTTCACACATCACAAAAAAATTTTGCCCAGGAATTTGTCACTGGTGGTTACCAAGACAAATTTAACCAACTATCACTAGAAAAGGATTCTGAAATGATAAACCCATGTATTTTATTGCAATGCTCATTCATTCAACTGAAAACATTTGCTGAGACATTTTCAATGTAGAATTTTCTTTAAACTGGTGTCAGTTTCCCAATGGAAACTTCAGTCTGGGTCAGGAGCCCAAGATACCCTGCTCTCAGGAAACCTCAGAGGACCTCTTTTTTTTGTAAAGCTCCAACAAATTTTGAAGGCAGATAACTTTCAAAAATCTTTCAGAACATGGATTTACTGTTCTTCAACTGGTTCTTCTACTAGAAATAAGTGTGTGTGAAATAAGTGTGGGTGGGAAGGTGAAAAGGAGAAAGAGGAGGAGCTAAAAGGCCATATGAGGTAATGTTTTTTGATCTTTTCCTGGTTGGAGGAGTGACAGATGAGGCTGGGGAAATTTGACTGCACCATTCAATTCCAAGCTCTTCAAGAATTGTTCTAGAGGCAATTCTAGTGATCTTAAGATTACTTAAGAAGTACTCATCTAAAATCTTTTTGTCAAAGATATGGTTATTCTCCTCCTGACCCAAGAATGATTACATAATTAGGTGTTTATCTTTCAAGCTGAGTCACTATTTTATGGGGATCTTGCACAAATGATACTCACTGGAGATACTTCTGATACATGATACTGAACAGAGCTGTCAGACTTCAAGGGCTGCTCAACTCTGAACAGCAATGATACTACAACAAAGTGAGCTACTTCAATTGGCATAAGAAGGATTACCCATGGAGGCAGTCCTTGAAGAATGCTATCTTAAAAACTGTCTTACATAATGCCCTTATTCTCCTGGTTACACCCAAGTGGCTAGAAAACATTAGAGTCCTGCAAAAAATGCTACAGAAGAGGCATCCACAGAAAATTTTTGAGGGACAAAGGCCTATATTTCTCCCACATTGTTAGGCAACTAACAAATGTTGTTATAAAGCTAAACCAATGTTAAATTCTGTTTATAGAGCTCTGAGTTGCCTATAACACATTTTCTATTTGCTGAGATTGAGAAGTGTATTTTTCCCTTTTCCAGAAGGCACACCAGATAAACTTTAAACTCGTACCCAGTTTCAAAGGAAAAACATTTGTCCTACACAAAGCCTCTATTCAGTGTCCCTGTTTTTACTACAGCAAGAAAAATAGCTGTGCCCTGGATAATTTGTTCATATATGCCAATAAAAGCACATTGGATTAGAACGAGCACTTCTAGCAAGCACCCAGACTTCTAATATCCCATGAAAAGTAGAATTTTTTTCTCTACTTATGCTTTTTCTATTTGCCATTCCCAGTACTTAGTACTTGTTTCCATTTCATTTGCTTTTATGTTACTGTGAGAAGCAACTAGAAGAGAAAAATAAGACTAAAGAAAAAAACCAAAGCTTTTAAAGAAAACATTTTATGAAAAAAAGCTTTCATACAATTTTTATACAATGTTTCAAGTGTTAAGCATATAGAGTTTTGAACTCAACTCTATTTAAAAATTATAAAGGAGGCTAAAGTATATTCATGTTTTAGGCATATAAAGAAATAAGAAGCATACTGACATAAATACTTAGATACCTATGCTTTCATGCAGGCCTCTAAGCAAGATGCTTGCTGCCTAACCTAGGCAGGTCTGTGCCAGACCCAGAGTAAAAAAGACCCTGGACAAAATTATTGGGAAGCAATAGCAATTATCTGTGTGTGTGCTTCCCCAGGACTCAATGGCAACTTCTTAGAAAAGTTTCCCAAACAATCACAGAAATGGGGCTGAAAAGGAAGGAAGTCATCTCACATCCTTAAGCAGCAACTGTACCAAGGTATTTCCCAAAAAGCAGTACTTTCTAACCTCTTCCTTGGGCCTTTGGTGAGAGAGAATAAAAACGTGGGGAAACGCAGGGTCTCATTATCCTTACTCTGAAAAATTTTTCTCAACAAATAATTTAAATCCTTGTTCAATTTAAACTCCCATAATACTGCTTCTATCCATGGCATACCCAAAAATATATTAGGTTCTTAATTTCAGAAAAAGTCAAAAAAGGTAACAACAACATATGTTGAATCAGTGTTGAACTGGGCTTATAAAAATATCCTATTCCTCAGTCTTGTCTGATGAAGAATAGTTGGCTTACTGCTACCTCCTCTCTCCTTTATAACTTATCACTCACATCAACAGGCCTACAAGGATGTTCTCTCATGCATATCATCTGTTTTTCCAGATAGGCAATCCAAAGTAAGCACACATCAACTGCTATTTTCCCACAGGAGCAACAAGGCAAATTTCAGGGGGAACAATATTACAGTTACTTCATCTATATATTATCTTTCATTATCTCAGTGTTTTTCTAAACCATATCCCTTTGCTTCTTGAACTTTGTATAACCTCTTCTCTTTCCTCATATTGTTAAATTCAGCCTTGTGTTTTTCTCCTCCTTTTCCTTTTTTTCATGCACACCTACAGCAGACTTTCTGGGGAAAAAAGTTATTAGAGAAAAAATAATTCAACTGTAGACTCAAAAATAGTTCCTGACATTGTCCAAAGTCTCTAAGACGGGGATTGAGCTTGACATCCACACTGAGAACGTGACTGTCCTTCATCTCATGTCTGACTGACTTGGATGACAACTGAGAAAATTAACAGAGACAATGGTAAATATTGCCTTTCCCAACAGAGAGACCAAAATAATTAGAGGTAGGATTTTTTTTTTTTTTGGTGAATGGGTATGGTAATTTGTGTTGCCCCTCTGTTGCATCAAGCTTTCTGAAAACTCATTCACAGAGAGGTTTAAGTGAAATGGCAGAAGCAATTACTGCTCTAATTGGCTATGCCCTCTTTCTACCTTTACAAGAATGCAAAAATGTGACAAAAATCTCAACTTCTTTGTAGGCGTCAGTTTGAAATCCAGTGTAGAAGAGCAAGTTGCAACTTGCAGGGATTGAGGTTATGGTCCAAGAAAAATTTAGCACAGGGATAAGGTGTTTTACTAGGATAGTAGGAAGGCTGCCCGATGCCTTACCTCTGTCCATCAACAAACAGCTTAGATAGCCCCCAG
Source organism: Pachyramphus minor (assembly GCA_013397135.1). Classification (NCBI taxonomy): domain Eukaryota; kingdom Metazoa; phylum Chordata; class Aves; order Passeriformes; family Tyrannidae; genus Pachyramphus; species Pachyramphus minor. Next base: position 474,218 of record VYXB01003816.1, read on the forward strand.
ACTACCCACACTTGAGTCATATTCTAAAAATTTTCACTACAAACTAAGGACATAGCCCTTCTGAGACTAAATGTAGCCTGCCTACAACTGAACTCGTAGTTAGCAAAACTCCAGCTGAGCAGAGGCCTCATGGTCCTCAGCCACTTTCTTAGGCTCTAAACAGCTTTTAAAACCTTCTGTTCTCTCCCAGCTTGCCTTTAGCCATCACCAGCTATCCATATGCCACGTCACCAATGTGCTAACCCAGTTTTATTGCAAAAAGAGGTTACTATACAATGGGAAACCTCCACAGACCGCAGTCGGCATCACCAGCACGGATTTTGCATCAGAGGCACCATGTCTACTGCTGCTGCAGTCTGCAAATGGATGCTGTCTGTCAGATGGCAATGCAACAGCAGCACCTGTCTGATCTCACTGAACTGCCTCTGGCCTGGTCTGAAACACCACATTTTGTCCTGTTTTCAAAAGCAAGTGGAGAGATGCAGCTAACTCCTCGAGTGAGACGAGCCTCTCCAGTCCACATGCCCATTGCCCACCCTACAGCAAAATGGTCCCAGGGCTTCAGTTGTCCACTCTCAATGAGGATATGGGTGAGGGCAGACCTTCAGTCACAGCTCAAGCTGGTATTTCGGCAGCAAACTGCCCCGTATCATGCTCAGCTCACCTTTCAGCCCTACACAGCTGTTTGGTAAATACCCGAGTGACAGCTGGTGATGGTCTGTAAAAACCTCTCCCAAGGCTGAGAGGTTCTCTCTCCTTCACCTCCTTCACCAAGGCACAGACGAAGGGTGGTGGGAGCAAAGCCATTAACTGAGATGTTGCATTGAATGGTGGGAACAGAGAGGTCAACAAATCCTTTGCTGCCCATGCACAACAAGGTCAGTACTCCTTGCCAAAGATGTTGGCACAATTAATATCTAGTCAGGCTGGCACCTTTGTGCCCTTTGTTGAAGGGAAAACAGCACAGCTGCAGTCCAGAGCACTGAGGGTGACATTTAGGTAAACTCTGTATCCAAAAAATTTGCTTCCTTTGCCATTATTCAGCTTTGTGACTCAGTTCTTCCAGACATATGTACATCTCAGCCAGCCAGGCTCTCAGCTTATGTTAATGGGAGATATACACATCATTTCCTCCAAACAAAGTTAGAAATATGTAATAAGATCACAGTTCTAATCAGACTGGGGGGGTTAAGGATTACAGAAATTAGAAAGGGAGAAGGCCATGGGATTCAGCCCTTTTCCTGCTACAAGACTATTATACTAGTCACAAACTTTCCGGTTCCAGGAGTTCATCTTGTACTTTTGGAGGGGCCCTCAGTTTGGGTTCTCACACCTGGCTAAAGGAAAGACACGCCAGTTTTCAGCTGGCAGCCTTGAGACTTGACAAAATGTACTGTGATTTGGAGAAAATACTGAGAGCTTATTATCTAGGGATGGGGCAAAAGCTTACACAGTTTTAGATTCAAAAAAGGGCACTTGTGGCCAGTAGTTTCAAAATCCCTTATTTCTGCAAGGTCAAGCCCTGTTGCCCCTGTCCCCCTCACTGCCTCTTTCGCCAGTGGAGGTATGTATAGCTCTTTTTCTAAAAGTTCCCAGAATATCNTGTTGCCTCTGTCTCCCTCACTGCCTCTTTTTCCAGTGAAGGTATGTATAGCTTTTTTTCTAAAAGTTCCCAGAATATTTGTATGCTTCTGTAAGGAACTTATTAGGAAATCATAGATTTTTGTAAGAGAGAAGATCCAATATTCTACAAACAAACAGGGAAATCCCAACCAGATATCCTAACATTTTTCTCTGCTGCCTAATCAATTGGCGAGCACAAGGGGCTCCTGTGTAGTTCACTCTTGCCAAGTTTTAGCATTGCTTAGCAGATGGCTACTTCTCATTGTGCTCAGGGATTTCCCCTCCCTGGCACTGAATGGCTTCATGTCAGCTAGAAGCTCAGGAACCACTTTGCCAGACTTCACAACCACCTCCCTTCACATCTGCACCAGCAACACTGTGACTTCCCATCTCCCGCTCAGGCTTGGTGCAATCCAGAGCTCAAGAGATGCTAAACATCCACTTGCCTTTTAATCCTTTTAATTACAGCCCTAACACATGTGATCAGATGCTCTGGCAAGTGACAAGACGATCAGAGTACTCCCGTAACACAAAACCAGTGGTAGCAATGGCTCTCCTTCAAAATTTAGGGCATACACTGCACATCCTCATTTCAGGTAACGACATCTAACACAAAGAACTACAGCAGATGACACTTGCTTTGAATGTTTAACAAATAAGTATTTAATCCCTGTAAGTTGTCCTTCAGTACATAAATTAGTAAGGCAGTTCTGGTGATGGAGGAGATGATCCTCTTTTGGATTGCTCCTGAAATGGAAATATGTAAACTGTGATGTCATGTAATTTGTACTTCCCTAAATTAGGTTGTTCTTATCTAATATTCCTCTCTTGCTCATATTTTAGTATACTCCAAGGGGATATTATCCAGGAGGATAATACACATGATGCAGAAAACTAGCCACATGTGTTATAAAAACTAATGCCAAACTCACCACAAATGCTTTTCCAGAGATTTCCAAACCTGTCCAAGTGGAGGCAAGGAACGGAAGGTATCTCTCACTTCTGACTCACGCTGTTGGCCTGAACACGAGATGGTTCATTACTCAGAAATGGCATTTCGACTCCCCCTCCTCCCCAAGAGTAAAGCGTGGCAAAGCAGGGAGGAAACATCCACAGCTCCAGATTTATGGAAGAAAAAAAGATTGCACAAAACTTGAGGAATCTGGGATACATTTCAAGCCACAAGAGTAACAACGGAAACTGTAAGCAGCATAATGATTTTTTTGTGTATTTTTGAATTATCTAGAGAGAACTAACTGTATCTCTACAATATAAGATATTGTCCACATACCACAAAGTTCGAGTCAGCTGTGTTGTTCTCTATCAAACACACAAGTAAGGCTAAGAAGAAAACCTTGCTTCCACTTTAGTTTTCCTTTGCTTTTTTTTGTTGTTTAATTTTAAACAAACATTAAATTTTAATCTCCATCTTGTTGCACATAGAAAACAGACACTTGAAAAGTGATTGCTAATAGAAGGGTATTTGGATCAACAGGTCAATACTTAAAATCAAATTACAAATTTGATTTTACTTAAAATCAAATTACAAAAGAAAAAGAAGTCCAGAGGATTTGCAAGAGTAACATGTAAGAGAAAAGAGCATCATTCGATGCAAACCATTCTCTCTCCAAAAGAAAGCTGCAGTTTTCCTTTTTTTTCCCTCTATTTCAGGGAGTTTTAGGGGAAGGGGTTGAAGGAACCACAGAGCAGTCAATTGCCCAGCTTCCATTCTCTTTTAAATACTGATTTTGAAAAATATTCCTATTTCCTGAAAATCAAGGCAATCACATGCACCTAGACAGTTTTCAAAAGAAAAACATGACATAATATCTGTGTGTACAGTAGTGCATTCAGCTGGACACTTTTGTCATCTTTAACACTTGCTTCCAAATGCTTTGGTCAATAATTTATTTCACCACAATATGGTCACCAGATTAAATTTCACGCTGTAATTTGAGCATTGCTGTCCACAGAGCAGTCTACCCAGAATGCCCAAAATATTAATTAGCTTTGCCCTATTAAAAAACCTAGACCATGAAAGATGACTAGCACTTTAAGTCCAAAAAATAAAATAAAATAAAATAAAAAGGATATTTAATCTTTTCAGAAATTTACTATCCTCTACTTCATCACCTAATACTGGAATATTGCATCCTTCCACGCTTCCCTGGTACCCCTTTTTCTCTGGATATGAAGTAAAAACATATCTCAATTGCCAGTATCAGGCTAGTAAAGCACAAAACTTACAGTTTTGACAGATTTTCAAAATAAATAAAGAAGCAATGAGCTTGAGAGCCTGCTCCTGTTTGGAATTGGTAGTTTGGTAGGCCAAGTTGGAACTAACACATGGCTGTTCTGCACTTATATCAGCTTATATGGGGTTTTGACTCTGCACAGCACTTTACTGCACCATGTACATTAAAAAAGTGTGCACGGCTTTTAATTTTTGTTTTGACAATATTACATGACCACAGTCTCCAGGAAAGGAATTAGAAGTTAACTGTTATAAAATTACAGCTAGAAACATCCTGGGTTGAGTGAGGGTTCTGCAGAGGTAAAGTTTAATTATTTACAGTTTAAGTCTTAGCAGACGAGGTCCCAAGGTCATTTATTACCAAGAATGAACATAAGTTACTGGTTTCTATTTTTGTAGTGCAACCACCAGCACACAGTAAGAACTATAAGGTGAGTAAGCAGAGATAAATACCCTTAAATAACACCATGGGACCAACCCCATGAGTGTAAAAATGACAGAGGGTAAATATATCTGCTTAAAAAGTGGAGATAGGTTCCAAGAAGAGCAGAATTGACATGATTTGCCTTGGCCACAGCTGAAGGGTGCACCCCATAGTGCAGAAAGACCTGTATGCCACAATTCCCTGTGACAAGAGAATCCAAAACTGGTGGTTATCGTCTCTGATTAGATGTCATGCGAAGTACCTCTGCATTTGCATCTTTACTGCATCATGGCCCTAAAGGTATATCTCCCTCTCCTTCTAGCAAAAGAAAAGAAAAAAAGAAAAACAAGAAAAGAAAAAAAACCAAAGAGGATTATAATGAGAACAATGCCAAATTAGGGCATGGTTCAGGGCCATGTCTGGACTCTCCATGTCATGGCTTACCTGAACAGCCCACGTCACTGGGGCCAGCACTCTCACAAACTCCCAAGGATGACAGTGACTTGAATAACTTGCAAAGACTATCCAGCAAAAAAGCCCTGGTGATATGGAAGGCTGTAACTTTGTAATACATCTATTAAGTACACAAGCCAAAGGAATGCAACTTTCAGTACCTGCTTTCTGAAACTAAAGGTAGCTTCAGGTAACTAAGATTGAAGGTATGCACTAATTCCTGTGTTGATCTGACTCCCAAGAAGGTATAGGGACCATTTAAGACCAGCATTTATTGTTCAAGTTCCAAAAACATATGATGATTCTTCTACTTCAAGGAAAAAATGCCCCATTACGCACTAGTAACAATGTACATTGGAGCACAAATCACCATTTGTAGTATGAACATATTAGGAGAGCACATGTCATTATAGCCAAGCACTGGTGTTCATATTTTGTGAACATCAGCAGTAGCAAAAGAAATGCTTAGTTATAGGAGGAATGGAAGTTCAATGATTCAGTAACATAACAAGTCAGCTGCGAAATGAATATACACAAATGTATCACTAATATAATCTGCTACTGTAGAAAGTTTTATTCCAGTGGACAAAGTTTGTCTGGTGGACAACACCCTGTTGTTACTGAGTTAGCATAAATGAATAACAGTGTGTTTATGACCTATCAAAGGTGAAAAAGCTAAAAGTTACTCCTTTCACAAGCTGATTCCCCTGCCACAAACATACTACTTGTGTAGCTTTATTAAAGTAAAAAGTAAACCTTTGGTGGATACTTTTAAGGAGAGTTAAGGACAAGAATTTCAAACACCATTCATAATAAGTATATATCAGATCTTTATTTCTATGACCTATCAATTAAATAGTGGTTTATCAAGACCCTTTGAATACCAGCCTATGTAAATATATTGAGATGCAAAAGAGAGATACATGCTTAACTCTCCTCTATCTTTTAGCCTATGAATCACCTCTTGTTTCCAAAATGTGAGCTATGCTCAACAGTTCTTTTACTGCAGTGTCTGCTCCTTATCTGTACCGTGTTTAAATCACTGTATAAATTGCAGAATAATTTAGGTTGGGAGAGATCTCTGAAGGTCATCTTGTGCCAACCTCCTGATAAAAACAAGACTAACTTGTAAGTTAGACAGAGATATGATCTATGAATCATGTACAATAATCACAGTGACTCCTCAAGCCACCAGAAATTCATCAAGTGATCGATAAACAGTTCCCAACCACAAATAAAATAAACTCTCCCATTTTGGTCCCCTGCTTATGTCCTGTTACATCTGAATAGGATCAAGAACAGAAGCAAAGGTCTTTGCAAAAGCACAGCTGTCAACCTGTGACTCAAATGCAGTTCAGCAGCATTTTAAGAAACCTGGTTTGAGACAACCAGGCTAAGGAGGAGGCAGCATATCAAGGATAGATAACTGCCAGAACCCAGAGGAGGAAGCTGGATAGCATAGTGGGGGGAGGACTGTGGGTGAACGTCAACAGAGCATTTCTCTGGGGCAAGGAAGCACAGCTTAGCTGGCTAACACATGGTTCCTTAAAACCCACTTAGTATGGCTTCCACGGTTCCTGGTGTCATGGTTTAACTCCAGCTAGCAACTACGTACCACAAGACTGCTCACTCCCTTCCTCCCTGCCCCTGGTGGGATGGGGAGGAGAACGAGAAAAAAAGAACAAGACTCATGGATTGAGATAAGAACAGTTTAATAATCAAAACAAAGCAAAATATCGTACTACTACTAACAATAACAATAATAAGAAAAATAAATATTGTAATGAAAAGGAGAGAGACAGAGAAATGAAACTCAAGAAAGATAAGTGATGCACAATGCTCACCAACTGCTGACAGATGCTCAGCCCGTCCTGGTGCAGCCATTGGCACCTCCCAGCCAATTCCCCCCAGTTTATATACTGGGCATGACGTTCTATTGTATGGAATATCCCTTTGGTCAGGTTGGGTTCACTGTCCTGGCCACAAGAAGGAGAGGCTTCTTGTGCCTCTCTTCACTGGCAGAGCACGAGACACTGAAAAGTCCTTGAGTCAGGGTAAGCACTACTTAGCAACAGCCAAAACATCAGTGTGTAATCAACATTATTCTCAACCTAAATCCAAAACACAGTACTGTCACAGCTCCTAGGATGAAAATGAGCTCTATCCCAGCTGAAACCCGGACACCTGGTGACCCAGAGATCTCACTGCATGAAGACACATCCGTACTCACGACAGCCTTGCTGCAGCTGTTTATACACCCCCTTAGCTGGGGCCTCACTGCGGGGCCGCAGGGAGAAAAGCGATTGAGTTACAACAAGCTCCATCCTCAAGCACAGAGCAGAGAATGAACATTTACTATCTAGCACAGACAATCTGTCAAACTGTAAATTAATATAATTACTTCGGAGTAGCATAATTCATATATACATACACACAGATACACATATTTAAGTAAGAAGTGTAGCACCTCAATATGTCCCGGTAAGTTTGGCCTTGTCTCTTTGGACTCGACATAGGCATCGAGGCTACAATGAGGAGCTATGCCAAGTGCAACAGGCTGTACACTATTTAGCAGTTTGACCATTCTACGCTGTAGTTTGTCACGGTTCCCACATACAGAAGTTAAGTTAAAAAGCTTGAAAACAGTCACTCTGGACAGTGTTGAAAGCAGCCCACATTAGAAGGTGTGTCCAAAAGAGAGAAGCAAATTTTGCTGTTAACACTTTGACCATACTGAAAAATTAAGTAACTGCTTCTCCATCACCAATGGCAGCAACAAGAACATTCTGAACAAATTCCAGGTATGTTAACAAATCACAATGCTTAACATGACCCACTGCTCAAAATCCCTTGTGGTTGTAGCAGTTACTGGCAAACTGAAAATACTTTTCCTTCCACACTTCCTCTCTGTAGTACAGCTGAATGACCTTGGTGGTGGGAGAAGGTCAAAGTAGATGAGAAAAGAGACTTTAAAAACACTGATCAACTATTTGATTTTGGACACCAGGCCAATTTAATTAAAAACATTTAAGTCTTGGAACTTAAAAGAAGATAAAGGAGTTCCAAGAACAACTATTCAAGCCCACCCAGTCCCCCCAAAAATCCCTTCTTGCAAGCCAAGGAAGCAATAGAATGAACAATCTCAAAAACATCAAACTACCGAAACCAATCAAACAAACCAAGCAACCAACTCACAGAAGAAAAAGAATGGAGGAAGGGATGGTGGGGATCTTGCCTTTAACTTCACATACCCCTCGCTTTGCCCTGTGTATTGCCAACTGACATAAACCACTTCACACTTTTGCAGGTCACCTTTATGATTTGGTTTATTTGTAATTTTGCTTTTTCCCAGACTCTTTTGGTCTCCTGTTCTCCATGAATAAGCAAAAACTGTCAATAGGATGGAAGTCAGTTCAGATGGCTTCCCCATACTCTGGAGTGGTGACTTACAAACTTTTGTCAGGTCTCAGCATTTTTATTTTGTTTCGACAGACAAACATCTTTACCTTTACATTGACTGCTTTACCCTTGAGAAAAATAATCTCAATTTTAAACAGAAGTTTACTGTATGCCACATGTGCTGGACTCAGGGTATGTCTCTAAATCAAGATAAGCAGCTGGTCTAGGAGCCACAGAGTATACATTAAATAGCATAAAGGAATAGTTGCCCTAAGGACAGCAAGCCCAGTCTCAGCATGGCTGCAGCTGCCTCCCAGGAACCTCTGCATCAACCTATGCCCACTTTTGCTCACCTTATTACTCTTGAACTTATTTCACCCTCTCTCTGCCTCCACAGCTATCCCCATGTTAAAACATAATATATTTAGAACTGGAAACAATTTTTATTTTCAACAGTTAACCTCAAATCCCAAACCTCTTGCAGCACCCACATAAAACATTAATATAATTAATTTCCTCTATTTCCTCTTTCTATCATAACTCATTACTGGTTTACACCTAAGTTGCATCTTCTCATGTGCTTGCAAACAGTACAGTAACAGCATTCTTGTACCTCTGCCCACTGGCTAAATGATAAAGTCAAGAAAATTTGCATGTGCAAAAAGTAGCAAAGTGAGGAATAAGTGAAGTACCTGAAAACCCTGTGCTGGTCTAGTGCTACACTCCTTCACTTCCATGCAGGCTGATGGGTATTTTACCACAAGTACTTTATCAACGGCTCTAGGGCGGCACAAAGGTGACTTAAACAGAAAGTTTCTTCAAACCTGTTTGATAAATATTGAAATAACGGAGAAAATAAAGGAAGTAACTTCTAAAAGTAGGCTTGAAGCACTTTTCCTGAATGCTGATTCTGCTCAAATAGGTTTATTTTTTTTCTGCTGCAAGAGTATTTATTTTATAAATAAAATAAATGTTTCAAAAGGTAGTAGTTCTGGTCTGATAAACAGCAATGTAAAAATGGCATCTTTGCACTCAGCAGACCTGCTGCTGGTGTGCAGTCAGGAGTGATTGCTGCTGACTAGTGAGATAGATAAAGTTCTACTATTTTCATGCTTGTTTGAAAGAGGATATCATTGCCATTGTTGTGCAGCAAACTGAATACTGTTGTCTTCTATATAAAGCCAAGTTCTTCATTAATTTTCAATTACATATCTGGGCAGTTCTTGCCCACCACTCAATAAGAGGTAATGGGATACAGAGACAATATCCGAGCACGCCTCACTCTGCACAAACTTTATGATGCAAAAATGCTCAGGAAGGGACATCAGCCTAAAAGACTGGGAGGTGCTTAACCCAGAGCCAAACAGAAATTCCAGCCTCATGAAGCTACTTTTAAATAAGCACTTTCCAGATTCAAGAGCTGCATTTTTTTATGGAATGCTACGGATCCAAGCAATGCAAAAAGTGGGGGGAAATGAGACTAAAAAAAAATCAGTAAGTGCATTGATGTAAAAGATTTAACAAAGAGTTTTCACAGCCAAAGTTCAATGTCGTGAGTGTAGGCTGCAGGTATAAAATAAAATACAATCTGCAGATATGGATGAATACCAGCTCATCATTTCAAGGAACTATATAGGCTAGAAAAAACCTATTTTATGATATTACCAGAACATAAGTACATTTTGTTTTACAGGACTGGTTAGTAATAGAAAAGAAGCAGGTAATGGAAGTTCTCTGCATTCAAATTGGCAAATTACCACATTTTAGAAACTATTAACAAACACATCCTTGAAAGTGAGGGTTTAAAATATTTTGGAGTAATTTTGGCAATACTTAGAATAAATAAACAGTAACAGTGTCTGCTCTTTGAAACCCTAAAGTCAGAGAGTTCTTCTGAAAGAAGGAACAGATAGGAAAACAAGAAGATCTGCTTCCAGAGCCTCCCAGCACTCATAGACAAAATACATCACCATTATTTTCTTACCATTATCTGACTTAAAGCTCCTGAAAGCTAACTATTTCTCTTAAATCAAATACAGCGTACATGTATTTCCATCTGGAAGTGCTTGATATTTCTCAGCATCTCAGTAAGCAGGATATAAGATGATATTGTGCGTCACATTGCCATTTTTTTCAAAAAGTCCCCCCAAAAGTAATTATATCAAGCCTGAAATTTCTTATAAAGAAGCCAAGCAGTATTTTTCACTTTTAGCTAAGAAGTTCTGCCATATTGATTTCCTTGTTTCCATATTCATTTCCTTAGAAGAAAAGCCTCAATGAAGTAGTTAAGATTCCAATAAACTGTTTATCTTAATGAACAGACACAGAGACTGAATTAGTAGGCAATATCACTTCTAAAAAAACATTACTAAAACCACTCCATTTGTGCTAGTAACTATGTACATGCTGGTGAGATGTCAGAGACATTTCATTTCATGACACAAAAGAACAAGACAAAAACTTAGAGCAGAGAACAGAAACAAATCCACTAAAGGTTTCATGTTGTTACTGATAGTCAAAACTTTCCAGATTTAAGAGGATGGTTAACACCAAGAAAATATTTTTCTTGCATTGAAAGAGTCTGAAAATGCTGCCAAAGAAGATCAAGGGAGCTTGTTCTCTGTTTTTGTTGTATCTTTAGGTCTGACACTTTAAATAGAGTTTTTGGCACACAATAAAATAAACTAAATCAACTTCTCCCAAATTCCTGGCTTTTTATGACTCAAGCTGCCAGGTCTTTTAGTTACGCCAAGCTTATGAAAGAATTTAATAATGTTCAAGTTAACCTGGCATAAAAGGCTGGGTCCTTATCAGGTGAACATCAGCACAGCTGTCAGTTCAGGAGCTCCACAGCCATTGCACCCTGAGGCTCATAAAATCTGTCTCTGGGCCAGGACCGAATCCTGCCAGTGCTCACCTCCAAGCCAAAGTAGCTCTGGGGAGAGGAGGGAGGGCTTCTCCCACCTCTTCACCTTCCTCCATCTGTTTATTACTACTGCTATGTCCTTCTTTACCCTGACAATACAGGCAGCTGTTTGAACTGCTCAAAGATGTGCTGTGAGGTTGTATCCCAGGGAAGGCACTAAAAGGCAGGTGGTAAAACTGCAGGCTTGCAACACATGTTGATCCAACCACAGGCCTGGGATGTACCGCTTTGGGACAGGAGAAATTCTTGTTTCAAACACCTCTCTGCCAATACATAGGAGCACCACCTGTGAAACTCACATATATATACATTCCAAGAATTTGCACACCAGAAACAGTTATAGTAACTTATTTTCACAATATTCATATGGTGACATTTGGTTTAAAAATAAATGCATATTTTGGCGAGAAACGACCATGAAAGCAAAATGTACCATTCATTATTCCACTATTTCAAAGAGCAGGAAAATCACTTCTATCTATCCCTCCCAAGGCAGTTTTGGGATTATCCGTGGTCCTCTGAGGCCTCACACCAACTGCAGCTCCGTTAGTCCAGGCTGCCACATCTTATCTTTTTGAAACATTTGACATCTGGCTTCTTTTACACCTCCTGAATCAGAAAGTGCAGCACATCTTCCACCACAGCAGGTAGAAGATTTCTCTCCATGCTTTTCTTTGTCTCACGCAAGACTTTGCAAGCACGTGCTCTCAGTCAGCAGGCAAGTGTCAGGCTGGTACTGGGAAGATGTCCTTTTGTATCCCTGACAGTCCACTAGTAGCATTTGGTGCTCTCTTGTTTTACAAGGAATCACCGAGATGCAATTTTTTTTGCCAGTTACTATGACTCAAGTAGAAGATAGAGGAAAACCTTCAGAGAGTATCAGCAGATTTTCCCCCAAATTTATGAACTGTTTCTTGTTTGGGCTTGATGAGCATAACCTTCTAAGTGCTGGTGTTTCTTTACCTGCTAAACCAACATACAGTGCAAGTAGCTCTTGTGTTTGCATGGATCACATGCATACAATGAAGAAATACATCAAAAATCTTTCATATGAGCCTGTCTGTCCACACAGCAGCACATGGAGATTTTTTGGTCCAGTCCTAAAAGCAGCAATCCTTGGGCATCACTGTGTTGCTGCTTGTGCTGGCTAGATATCTTACCCTGTTGCTACACGCACTATTTTGGTAAATGCAACAGAGCATCCCCTTTGGAAGGGACCTGCCTTCAACTCTGCAGCCAAATACCACACACAGCAGGAGCAGATGGATTCTTACTGGACAGGTGCCTACCAGAGTGCAATTGCATCACTGTGTCAAACCATTTTCTACAGAGGAGCTTACATAAAAGATACAGATCAAGAAATCCAAATCATCATATAAACCTTGCACACAGCTGAGCCAGCATGTTAAAAAACATAAGGGACATCAGCACTTCTGTTTTCAAACCCCCTTCTACCTCTGGCCAACATCTTCTGTACCACTCCCCTAAGCAGCTCCCTCTATCATCACCTTTTTCTCCACTCCTTTTACTGCTCACTTGCCATGGAGAATCAGGCAATGAAGCAAGGTGTTGCCCATGCAGTAAGTATCTTTTCAATTCCATCTCTCCAGACTTTAAAAGCTGTTCTCTCACCTATATTTCCAAACCTCAGTTGATTTTTGCTTTCTGAAATGGCTGTGCATAAAGCTTTATGGGGCTCTGTGGTTGCTAAAACACCTCAGAGCCTTTGCCCTTTGCTATTCAGTTATTCAGTAAGAATTTGGGTACTTTCCTATCCTTCCTAGGGAACGGGGCAGGGGGAGAAGTTCATGAAAGCCACTTTTTTTCCTGATGTTTAACTAACCCACCATCTGTCTAGGAACCACAGCAAGGGACAGTCACTCAAACGACGCCTCCCTAGCAGGCACAGAACCCCCATGAAGGACACGGAGAGGATGGACATAAAGACTACGTGGCTCATGTGCAACCAGTACAAGAGCTTCTGCTAAAGCTTCTGCTGTCCCCCTGGACAAAAAAAAAAAAAACAAAAAAAAAAACCCACACAATTAAACCAAACCAACCAACCAACCAAAAAACATGTTTAAAAGGTTTCATAACAGAATTTTCAATCTTGAAACAGGAAAACTTTTCAGCATAAAGATTTGAAATTTAATTCCTTTTGCAAAAGCAACTGGTTTGGAGATATGACTGCTGAATATACATAGTTCCCCTCACCCCACATCACTTTGAACAGATTCTCAATGAGCTTTGGCTCTGGATGGGTAGTTTCTCCATTTAAAACATCCACTGATCTGCAACAATGTTCTCATTTGTATTACTGTTTACAAAGTTAAAAAAGCTATGTGTTCTAATTCATAAGCAGCGGGATAATTCTAGATTTTTCAAGCATTTGTTAGTACAAACAGAATTAAAACACATTTAAGCTCAGATGCAAACAGAGATTTTAGTAGACACTAACAACCTAGGTAGCAAAATAAATAACAAAATTTTTTCTAAGCTAACCCTGATGTTTGGACAGGTGTTTGGGATTTAAAGGACATGATGGTTACTAAAGTATTCACGACTGTGCATTGAAACTGTCACTAACTTATAATACTTTTCCCTCCCTCCTGATTTGGATAAAAACAGAAACAAAATAGCCCCTTGCTGTTCTCAGAGTTATGACCGTGGCTGATCACAGAATTGAATAACTGGACTGATTTTTTTCTTCTGAAAACACATAAGTGATTAACAGCCCCCTGCACTTTGATACAGTGCTGAAAGGAGGTCTCTCCTGAAGCAGAGACGGATCTTCAGTTTCTTTTTACAAGCAAAGAAAAAAAAAAGGAACAAGAAATGGAAGAAGAAAGGGTGCTTTCAGTTTTGTTTCTGCATGCCTCTTTCACTGCAACTTAAATTTGCATATCCTTTTCCTAAGAAGAGAATGGATGACTGGAAAACCAGTACCGTGTTATACATTAACAAAAATAATTAAGGTCAAAAACTTATTCATAAGACTCTCTCTCTCTACTCATTTCTACTCCTAGAGAGGCTGCTACAAGTTAGACTTCCTCAGTGCTCTTCGTTATGGCTGTAATCCTGCACTTTCTTTTGCATGGTTTCCACTACTCTCGCTCTCCTCAAATTATGAGTAAAACTAAAGGACAACAAAGGTGGGTTTATGAGCACCGAAAAAAAAAAGAGTTCAACCTGGACCCAGTTAGGAGTATGGCTCATGGGGAACATTTCATTGATTTGCATCCCTTATTCATCCCTCCTTTATTTCAATATAAACCAACTCTGCTAAGCCAGAACATAACCAGGACCCATCATAAAGGATTTGTCTCTAAACTCACTTAATTAGTCAGGTGAATCACCAAATGGCCCTGTACCATTGTTTTTCTCTTTTTATATCAACTTGTAGCTTAAGACTCCAGCCAATGCCCTGTACTCTTGATGTTTTATATATTGTGACTTACTAACTACATGGTTTGAGGTACATGCAAGTCACCTGAAAAACTCAGGCAGGCAGAGCTGAAAACCACTGACACTTTTGACTGAGCATAATTTTTAAGGACTAAGCAGGAACAGAGGGATGACAGCATCAGCTTCAGTGTACTATAATCACTCAGTTTTAGAAGGCTGTTAAACCCATGAATGTCTACAAAAATCCATGTGGGACATTATAAAACAATCTGTGTATTGTAAAGTTATCAATTGTTATACTTAAATGAAAATAAATCAGAAACCACAGCACAGTGAGATACTTCAGAAAGTATCTCTTAACCAGCAGTGATACTTAACTGGTAGTAGTACTTAACTAGTGGTGATGGAAGCTTGATAACTATAAAGGCACACTAAGATGCTAAAATGGTACCTGATTAGTTCTTGGTGAACATCTAAACACTGACTGTTATTCTGGTCAATCCTAGTGCCTTGTGCATGTCAACACTAGGACTGCTTTCAGAATCCTTATAAACAAAAGAGGTTTGAAACAAAAGTGCTTGTAATGAGGAAGTGAAATAAGGACTGGCATCCGTACTGCATACTCGCTCCAAAGCATCTTCAGAGCATACTAATCTCTCAGATTCATAGCTGCATTATTCCAAGTCTTTCTTTCTCAGTGTTTTGTGGTTGAAAAAGAAAAAGAAAGAGATCAAGCTATTAAATCTAGCTTTTCCTGTTTCACTCTCTTTAATTATGTATTGAAAGGAATTCAAACTGGATGAGTTTGATACAAGCATTGTTCAATGCCAAACATGAATGTAAATCCCAGGGCACAAAGCATGGTAACAAAAAGCAAAAAAATAAGCTTTCAGAAAGAAAGAAAAAGAAAAAAAGAGAGAAAAAAGAGAAAAGAATGTGGGTTTCCCACATGTTCAGGTCCCCCCAGTATTTAGCTACTTGAAAGCAGCCACTTAGCTCATGTTCAGAACTTATCTTTGGAAGCTCAGTTAGAGCTTTAACACAATAAACAAACACACAAAAATAAATCAAAGTCCTCTTTCTAAAGCAGAATAATTACAAACACTGCCATAAAAAGTCTGATGAAGTCCAAGTGGTATTCCTCCTTTGCACTGAAGAAAAGATACAATATTTTTAAAACTTAGAGGAGTCTTTTTCAGGCAAGGAGAAGAAGGAGGATGGGTGCTGTGGAGAATGGAATTGAGGGATGGAATTAATCCAAAAGTAGGACAGTCATCAGTGTTTCATCTGAAGTAGTCATCACTGCTCACCATCGCTGCTCCTGCAGCCTATTCCCAACCAATACCCTGAATTCATGTTAAAAGGCACTCAGAGGCAGGGAAGTTGCACCTGGGAATCCTTTAATGTGACTCAAGATGCACAGCACATAGCACTTACAGACTCAGGGCATTTTAAAAATACATAGAAAAATTCTAAAAAATTCTCAAAAACATCAAGTAGGGTTGTTTGCAATTTAATAGTTTTACTGAGATGGCAAAATATTAATCCTCTAAACTATTTAAAATAAATATTGTAAAATAAAATGTTAAAAGAAATTTTAAAGAACAAAATAAGGTTATGATAAGCTACAGTAAGATCTTACCTGAAGTGGAAAGCACAATTTGTATATTTAAAACACTTCCTACTACTATCAACATTTCTATCAAAATCCCAAACTTCAGCACCACTGAGGTTTTAACTCAGAATTCAAACTTCAATCATATTATCCAAATGTCAATATGGGATCTCCTGAAGATGTCCTTCTACAGCAATATCTTTTGAAATCTTATATCAATACTAAAAACACTACAAATCATGACAAGGAGACTGTGAAACAAATAGGGGAAGGGCAGCTTTCAACTGCAGCTTGAACCAGGTTTTGAGTATAAGGATTTTGAGCAAAAGGCCACTTACGCTGAATCACAGTCCTCATTCCTGGGGCTGGTTGAACACAGGAGGGGAAAAAACTTACAGCTGCTTCTTCAAGCACTAGGACTTAAAGGGGGTCCATCTTTAGCACCATTATATTCACAAAATTATTTATTAGCCACTTGGTCAAACACAGGCTAGGTGGGTCAACCCACTCCTTAATTAGATGACTAATTCTGAAGGTCAAACATGAATAAAGAGAAGGACACTGACATCCAAAGAATCAAATGACTGCTTCTAGCAAATGAACTGAGAAGTAAAACTGGTCAAAAGGTAGGACCTTAGCTTGGGGAGGGAAGAAAAAAAAAGAAATTAAAAAATGCAGGGCAATTAAGAGGGCTAATGCCAAAGCAGTGGAGTAATACTGCTTTTCAGTTCACTGTACTCCACTGATTTCCCACAGGCTGATTCCAGACGGTGAGAAGTTCCTGCCCCGCTTGCCACCTTCTCTCCTGGGAAAAGGGGAGCAGGTACTTGGAAGCATCCCTCTGTTCCCCTCCCAACAGCTCTCTTTTTCAGTCAAAGAGCCTGGCACTCTGACCCAACTGGCTCCTCTCTTGCTCCCCAACAGGACTAAAGCTGACAGGTGACAATACAGGTGTGGCCTGACATTTACATCTGTGAGTCACTGCCCTGTGACAATAACCACACAGCACAAACCCCTAATCTCTGCCTAAACATTCAGCTACTGAACCCAACCTGACCCTGCATTGCTCAAAACTCACATATGATTTTCTCCCATCCTCTGGCACCCTTTTTTTGCTGTCCTCTTAGGCAATTTAGTTGTGTGAGAAGAAAGCAATGGTGGGTAACTATCAAATTAACAGCTGTGTTTCCTCCACTGCAAGCAGTAAAGGATATACAACATAAGAGTCCTCAAAGTTCAGTTTGATAAGAGAACCTTAAAAATCAAAATTGAAACCACCATGATTTTCAACTCTCACTACGAAAATGACTGAGCCAAAGATAGAATGATTACAGATAGGTGGACCAGCCATAACCTTGTCTCTGCCGTTCACAAGATCAGAGTACAAAGTGTTCTATGCATTCAGGAAAGGGTTTTTGTTACTGGAATACATCAAGACACAGGATGAACAAGGTGTCATAAGTTACACTGGACTCAGGCCTTTTGTATTGCTCAATAATGCATTGATAAGCACTTTAACCCAACCATTTGCTGTTGGGAAAGAGAGAAAAAAAGGCAGAGCTTATCGTAGAAACATTAGCTTTCTTAACAAGAATGAATGTGGTTTGAAAAGATCAAATAATATCCACATATGTCAAATACAGGTTCTAATAACAGTTAGAGATAATGAATAAAATTAAAGTAGGTAATTTTTAGTCATTTAGAATCCAACAGGAGGCATATTTCTTCATAACTGCTTGTTAATATAATTAAAAGTATTTTCTGTATTTACAAATAATATCAATATCAAAGGTTTAAAAAAATAAAATGGGATCTTTTACCATACTTTAATTTTCTGGTTTTGTCTTAATAGCACTTGAGTAGTAAATGGCATATGAATATGTTAATGTTGTAATAATTTATATAGCACAGACATAACCACAAGTAATATGGCAGCTATAAATATTTTGATAGGAGAGACAGGGGTTTTTTTTCTTCTGCTACTTTACATCTTTAGTAATCCGCGATTACTATGGACATAGGTATGGAATTGAACATACAAAAGCTGCTCCGGCAACCACAGCAAGTGTCACACGTGTCATGTGCACAGCTCAATAAAAGTGCAGGCATCACTTTCAGGACTTCTCCTTGACCAGAGGCAACACTACTTTTTGTCACCTTGGAGATGTCCCAGACCCATTTGCACACATCATCTCTTAACCCGTTATCTTCCATCAAAAACAAAAAAATAAATTTCCAAGAGAGATGTGTCTCATTCTTACCCTTTGTTAGATTCACTGTGGACTCTCACTAATTCATACTTCAATGACTCCTTCTCCCAATCTCTAAAACTAGGAATAGTCGTGCCTGCTCTCATCGCCTCCTCTCTCAATGGTTATGAAAATTCAGAGTGAAATTCAGTATGGAAACATAACTTTGTTCTAGACCAGTACTCAAAACAAGAGATTCTTCACTATTTGAAAACAATTTCATTTTAATTTATGTATATAATCCACCAAAAAAAGAACCCAGATCAGATTTAAGTCAAGTCTTTTAACACAAAACTCAAAAAAATTTAAGTCTTCCACTGCTGGATATGCTTGCAACTGTACACACTGCCCCTAAGCCTTAACTACATGCTGAAAGTGGTTAGAATCAACACCCTTCATAACTTCTGGTACAAAATCCTAACACTTATAAAGGAAATCCTTAGGATTAAGATTATGTTTTCACGTCTAAAGTCAACCCACACTGGACTCTACTTTATTAGCAAAATAAAACAGAAGTGTGTAGATTTGTGGTTTGGTGTCAAGAAAATAACTTCAAATGAAGCCCAAGACTGTTGTGATAATCATACTTTTATCATCTCAGAGCAATCAGATTCTGAAGTTCTGCAAAATATAGGTGATACCAGTACTTTAAATTCCTAACAAAGATCTTCTTTTTTGTGACCCTTTAGGGATGATAAGCTATAAATGCTCACAGGGCAAACAGACTTAAGATTTATGAGTGTTGTACACCCTGCTCCTACTTTGACAAACAACAATTGAGATCATTAAAATCGTCAAACAGCAAACAACACATTCTTTCATAGTGAACACCACATTCTTTCAAACCTCCACCTTAAAAAAAAAAATGCTTCAAGACACAGGCATTGCTTACACTCAAGATGCTGCTTTACCTCTTCCCTAAATGACAAATGACTTTGCATATCAGCAAATGGGTATCAATCTTCTTTATGAGTGAAATACTGTATGACATTCCTTGTTGAGTTTTCCAAGGGGAGATTGACCAAGAATTATTTTCTTTATGAAGTAAGTGGTTACCTTGTTTCTGTCCAACACCTAACCATTGCATTCGCATTTTACAGCAGTGAACACCATTGTAAAAGGGAAGAAGATCGCAGCATGGCTACTCTCAGTTGTTTAACTGAAGCATCATGAATTTACTATCACCAAAGCAGTAAATCACTGAATATTTCAAAGCAGAGAAGGCAGTTTTACAAGGTAAACATCCAGACAATTACTACAGTCTTTTCAATCCCCCCCCAGTACCAAGGTCAATTTTATTGTTCTGTCATACCACAAGTGATAAGGACTTTTTAAAGGTATACTCGACTATTTATTGCAATTTTTAAAGCGTGTAACTTGAAAGGAAAAAAATATCCAAATTTACAAAGTAGAACAGAAAACATTGAGAATTTCTAGCAACATGAATGCTGCTGGGAGGGTTATGTTTTCCAACCTGCATTGAAAAAACTCAGTGCATAATTTTTTGAATACTGTTTATAACTAAAACCGAGCACATAAAATCACTAACATGTATCATGTCAAGACCCCATATTTGAACTGCACCTATTCAATCCCTATCAAACTTGACAAAAGGAATTGAATCTACGGAGATTCAATCTATAGGAGCAGTATATAATTCAGTACCATCCCTATTGCTACCTACATACACCATAAAGTTCACCTGACATTTTGTACC
Source organism: Pachyramphus minor (assembly GCA_013397135.1). Classification (NCBI taxonomy): domain Eukaryota; kingdom Metazoa; phylum Chordata; class Aves; order Passeriformes; family Tyrannidae; genus Pachyramphus; species Pachyramphus minor. Next base: position 494,283 of record VYXB01003816.1, read on the forward strand.
GATGACACATGGTCATGCTGTGTTATTTCAACAGCAAACATAGCACCCAACACCTGAGCACAGTACAATTCAGAACACCAAGTGACAGGCCACATGTATTCTGGATGCAACAAAGTCAGACAGGACACACACCCCCAAAGCTTTGCTTTGCCAGGTCACCCAAGTACTAAGGCAGGAGACTAAAGGGCTGGTTAAAAACATATAGGAAGTGAGCTCATGTGCAGAATTTTGAGGAAAAGCCCAGAGCAGATGGCAGCTGCTCAACCCAAAGCTGAAATGTCAAAATAGGAAAAGATTTCAGGAACTCATCACACTTACAGTTACCTGTGGGTGCAAACTTAATCTCTAAAATAAATTGTAAACAACATCTGAAAGGTTCTTCTGTTTCAATAATAAGAGTTCCTTTGCCAGTAAAAAGTGGAAATAATCCCAGTGAGGAGAGAGTGGAGAACCAATAACTATAGAAAGTAGGAATCAGGGAAAGGGGCTGTGGCTTACAGCTGCTTACAACAGCTATTTGTATTGTTCAAATTGATAATGAATTTTAAATGCATGTTTAACTGAAAATGTGAGACACTGCTTTTCTAAATGGTCACATGGTAGAAAGGTTCTCTGTTTGGTTTTTTAAGAAGACAACTAGCAATAATAAAGACAGAAGGAGTTCTGGTCTGAACTTCTTTGGACTTCCTCTGCTCCAAACAAGAGTAAGAAGCATGAGAAACAATTGAACAGCTTTTTTTTTTTTAAGCATACAAAAAAGATTTGTAAGATCTATAAGAATAATTCATTTACACAACAAGGAAAAGCTAAGAGCTTTACTTAAATGAGAAAAACAATGGGAAACAAATAAGCCAAAAATGTGCCCATCTTTGCAATACACAACTATAATGACTTGTGTTTGATCCATCTGCTTTAATATTTTGCATTTGTTAGCAGCCAATGACCACAACATCAAGCAGGTGATCTTTGTGATCTTCATTAAGAATTTTAGACAGATAAAGTCTGTTTCTCATCCTTAAGAGTGATCAGCACAAAAACCAAAGTAAGAATTATACCCTTCCTCTTTAAAAACAAACCTTGAACTGGTGTTTGCAGTCCAATGTTATAAAACTCTACAGGCGTATCAATCTTGACAGTATCCTGAACTTTGGTCTTCCTTTTCACAGAGGGAATTTGCATCTCCTTCTTTGCTATAGAGTGTATTTTTTCTGCATGTCACCTCTGTTGTAGGTATTGGCTGCAACCACCTGCATGTGCCTGGGTTCCTGAAGAAATCGGGGGAGCTCTACACTACCCAAAACAGGTTCACAGGAACATATCAATACTGTATAAGCTGTCAGTTGAATCAGATCCCTATTTATCAGCAATTAAGTCTACCAAGAAAGTAGCAGAGCAGCAGTATCCTCTTTACCCAAAATGCTATTTAGCCACAGAAGACAAAATGATGATGCTGCCCTGTGTTACACAAGGTACATATTGCATGACCTGTGCAAGAGCTATGGTATGTTACATGGGTTCTTGATTAAGCTGCAAAAAGGACAACAGACAGGGATGAAACTGGATAGATGGGTTCAAAGCCATATTGGATGGGGTCC
>VYXB01003816.1:495923-538433 GCA_013397135.1 Pachyramphus minor
CTTCCAACCCAAACCATTCTATCATATCTATCTATAACATTAGGAGCTTCACAATAAATTGGTGCCTTGCCACATATCCAGCTTCAAACAGAGCAGCCTGTGACATAAAATTGCAGGTTTGCCTTGACCTAACTGCAGAGGAGTGAAATGCAAATTACACCAGCAGGAAAGTGGCTATTGTTTGAAATCACAGATTACGATTCAGCCCTCTCTACTGACTAGTACACACATTTGAGTGAGCAATTGCAAAGAGGAGACCAAAGGCGCTGCAAGTGTGCACTCCCCTCCTTGAAGAAAACAAGAGATAATTCCTAATGCAGTTACTTATTTACTTGAGATGTGCTGCCCACAAACACAAGAAGATGGTAGGTATAGAAGAAATGGACATAGGTTTGTGTCTCCTTAAAATGCACATGTGCACCATCACAAACAGCTACAGCTACAGCTCAGTATAGGTGTGGTGGTTGTCAGTGAAGTGTTAATCTGCAGTGGCTTTTCTACTCGCCCAGAATAGTCATGCCACCGGTTTTTCTTTTTTACCAAGAGCAAATTTCATATGACCCAGTGAAATTTCACATGGTACAACTTTATCACAGTAGTGTTTGACTCAGGAAGAATTGAAAGTAAATTGTCTTCAGGAAAATAAATCTGGTCATTAATTTGGAAACAAATGTAACCTTTAGCTCATTGCTACTACATGACAGATGCTATTTGGTTACACAGTGTTTTTAGGGAATACAGACTGAATAAATAGCACGGAGTAGACTTTTACTTTTCCCTCTAAATCATCCCAGATGCAGTAGATAAGAGAGTAAGAAGAAACAGTAAGAAATTCTGCATTGCTTACAGCAGGCTATATTCCACCTCACTTACCAAAGGGAATTTCCAAAAAGTAAACTCTTATATTTGCAACTGGGGCTGCATCAAGTAGAAATCTTGCAGTAGGTATTGGCAACAATATATTATTGCAAACATTTTCATAATGTTACATTTTCTATACATCAACAGAGCTTTCATATATAATTTCTAAATAAATAAATAACGTGGAAGGAATTTACATCTCCAAATGACAGACTATTTTAGCTTCTCTTATAATAGCTACAATAGACTCTGAGGAAATTTAAAATGCTGGCATGGGATTACCTACTAAAATGTACTACATGAAAATCAGGTTGCTAGGAATTTCAAAATGTTTTGCTGTCTATCACATCCTATCTATACATACCACATTCAACCATTACAATTTCAGACCTTCACTAAGAAGTGCAGCAAGTAATAGATGACAAAGCTCTTCTGTCAGTGCTCTATGCTCCTTATGCCATTCCCAGCTCTGCATTTGCAAGAACAAAGTATCTGTTCTGTCATGGTTTAATCAAAACCAGCACACATACACACCTGATACAACTTAGATACTAGAATGCTACTTGCAACTACAAATACAACAAAATCAGAAAAAAACTTGAAATTTTACACAGCACTACTTGTACTGCTCATGCTATGAATTTATCTCAGTGTCATAAACCCGTATTCAGTCACAGATATTCACAAAATGTCTTATTCAGCTAGTTTCAAGTGAGAAACTAAAGATACAGATATCCAAACACCAATCAGTTTTTCTGCTTACAGCATACCATGGGGCCAAAAAGCTCATCTTTAAAAGTAGTTGAAAAAGCCAAAGGAAAAGAACCTTGTTTTAGAAATTAATCATTTCATCCCTAATTATCAGTACAGTGTAGACAAGGTATCAAGGATTTAATTCATAATCCTCTTTGATATCCACGCAGTGGTGGGCTTGGCATACCCTGCCTGCTCATACTGAACTGAAACATGGGACATTCCATCCGAATATGAGCAGAAAATTCTTCACTGTGAGGCTGACAGAGCACTGGAAACAGGTTGCTCAGAGAGGTTGCGAAGTCTCCTCTGGAGACATGGAGACATTCAACAGCTGCAATCCTGTGCAACCTGCTCTAGGTGACCCTGCTTTAGCAAGCAGATTGGACTGGATGATCTCCAGAGGTCCCTTCCAACACCAACTATTCAGCAATTCTGTGATCTTGGAGAGGGATGTGGGACCTCAGTGGGCTGATGCTGCACAAAGACACCCCCTAAGCTTCTTCATGGAGATGTCACACCATGTGGCTCTTTCTGGTGTGAGAATTCTGTCCCTTTCAGTAGGCTCTCCATGTCCACCTCCATTTCTTTATGTGGGAAGGAAAAGAGCTTTCCTCTTGCCTCTCCTGCCAACTCCTTCCATTCAGGCCCATCACATTAAGTTTGAAAAGCTGAAATCAGAATCCAGCACTTTTCAGAGGTTTGAGCGAGGAGGGTTCATCTATGGGTTCAGAGAACATGGCTTTTCACACACTGGTGCACAGCTTTTACCGCTCATTAGGTTAAATGGTGAAGGACTGAACACTTACTCTGCACAGATAATTTACAGATACTGCATGTTTATAATCCAAAGTCCCAAGTGCATGTGCAAATGAGAACCAAATCTTAATAACTGTATTTTAACACTATTAAGTATTTTAAAGGAAGATAACAAGATACTGTCAGCTAGTAAGCAATGGCATTCCCTCGCTAAGATTCCTGCTTAAACACATGCAGGAAAAACAACGTACTCTACAGAAAAAAAGAAGTGCATGATGTTTTGACTCCTTCTGTCAACCATATTTTCTTAACACAAGCCAACATCAATCAGTCTCTTCACCCAAAGTGGAATTCTCACCCTCTCTATGTGGAACACACTAATGAGTTTCCATTAAAAAAAAAATAATCATCTGTATTTACCAGGTATACAGCAAAAAACAGGCCCTCCAGTACATGCAGTGATGCTTTCTATATGTCAAAGAAAAGCCAAAGAGGTTCTTCTCTTACCATAGGATAACAGACACTTCACTTCAGAGACACTTCAACTGACATGAAATACAAGCTTACAAAGCCATCGTGGGTGTCCTGTTTTAGTGTATTATTACTTTTTTTTTTTTACCCTCTCTCTGCTTCTGCCAGCACTGAATGTAGTGTTAATTAAAGGGCTGGCTTGGCCCTGCACCAGCAATGCAGCAGCAATGCAGCTGCACTATTGAGCAGCGATGCTTGCAGACTGCGGAGCAGAAGCGAGGTGGAGAAGCTCATAGCAGCGAAACATGGATGGACTTCCCCCACTGCATCAGGTCTCCTGCTAGCACAGGCAATGCGAAATCACATTTATCTGATCACCAGCAATGATTAGTATCTGTGTCTGGAGACCACAACAGAGCCTAGAAATAAAATATGGTTCTTCTACTACTAAAAAAAGATTTTTGCACTGGCAAAGGAGGCTGTACCACTGCTCTGCTTCTCCAAGGAAAGTTTTCTTTCCTAAAGTGAAATGATGTAGGGAAAATGACATACTTGGGTGAGTAATCTTGTGCCTGTAAGGAATGCTTTTCCATAAAGCTATACACACATCCCAGCACAAGCCCACTCCTCGCCACAAAAGTCTTGGTAAGGAACAAACTGGGAGAAGGAAAACAAGAGAAGTTACCTCTGGATAAGACCAACAGAATGTAGGCCACGAATCAGCTGATTTCCATATCCAGTATGTAATTTACAGAGAATGTTACAGACTGAAGCTTTCACTTAAAATTACAAGAACAATTAATGCAGTCAGGAAACAACCATTTTTTACTCTCAAATGTTGCCTTAAATGCAGTTTGCAAAACAGCCTCTGGAGACACATTTCCCCCTCCTCTACTTGTAAATGAAAATAAAAAATTATGCTTTTGTACTGGGGAACAACAGCAACAACAACAACAAAGCTGTGTTGTCTCCTTTTGCTGATTTGAGTAAAATATGACTTTTCCTCAGCTCATCTTCTGCAGAACAATGCTACAATCAAAATTTGTAAAGAGCTGGCATTAAAGGGTCAGGATTAAAAACAAACAACAAGCACCACATGATTTCTACAAAGCTTACTGTAGGTCATCTCCTAATTTCAGCCTATATCTGAACACCAATCTGCATGTAGTGCAGAAGTGCTGCTTGTAACCACTGTACTCTCATCTCAGCAGGCTAAATCACAGATGAGGCTGCAGGGGTATCCCAGAACCCATCCAAGCACACTTTGTTTTGATTTGTCCTCTTCTTTTTGGCAAACAGCACCCAGATACTGCTCTGGTGTAATCAGGTCCCCTGACAATGTGAAACTCACACTTTAAAGAGCCCACTGACAGATGGATTCAATTTAATGCATGACTATGAACAGCTGCTGCTGATCACCGGCTTGTAGAGCGAACTCATTCATCACAAAATATTTCAAAAGACTGAGCTGAAATGGAACAAATGAATTTGAAGAAGTATGGGAGATACAATGTTAGCCTTGGAGAATGTGTCAGATGTCAAAAGCACAGCTATGAGACTGCTATTAATTTATTCCTGTAAATGCTGGCTCCACTCTAATAGCAGCATTCTCCCGATTCTCAAAAATCCAGGAGGGCAGCCTGAATAAGGTATTAAAAGATGTAATTAAATACTCCTTACTGAAGGTGATTTTAACTAAATGAGCCACTAAAGGGAGCTACAGAATGTTTAAATTCTGTGGGGGAAAACTTCAAGATGACAAGCCTCAAAAAACTGTTGGAGAGAGAGGAGGTTATTTCCCCTACTGCTCTAACTCAGCAAGAAGACCCATCAATCATGCAATGAATAGCCAGGGACCTGCCTTTGCCACCTTCATTTTGAATACTACAAGCAGCCTTACTGCTTTTAAAGTTTTCATCTTCCTGTTTGGTCCTTCAGTACGGCTGCAGTCCAGAGCAAGGCAACCTCCAAAGTCTGTAGCCTCACAAATGAAACCACCTGTTATGATGGTCTCTGAAGAGATGGGGAGCTGACACAGAGCTAATTCACAACATAATCTTGCAATGGTAAGGGAGAAAAAAAAAAAAAAAAAAAAAAGAAAAAGAAAGCCCTCGTGGATAACAATATTTTCCTCTTTCCTTCTAAAGAGTTCCTTTGCCAGTCTATTTCTCCACCTACTATCCTTCCTTAAGCCCAGGTGATGAGACAAAACTCAATGTCATAAATTTGCACAAATAAGGCGTATCAGCTATCCTGCAATGGAAAAAAGCTGCTCATTTGCCACCACCCAGTCTCCTGCTACCTGGTATGAAAGACACATGGGGAAATGACCAGTAGATTTACACCGTGTCAATAACTAGCTCTAAGACAACAGGGTTTTTATTTAACTTATTTTGGGGAGCAGCTGACCACTGCCAGGATATATGCTTTGATGTGGGAGTGAGAAGTCGTTCACTCAGCAGCACTGTTTTATTTGCCAGAACCAAGGCAGGAGCACACTCCCTTTCACACACCCTCTGCAAAGATTATTCATCACCACAGCAACCTCCAAACAAAGGTGGGAGCCAAGTCAAAGAGCCCTGTTCCTCTGACGACAGAGGATGAAGGGTGCTCTCTGCCTGCACCCTACGAGGGACTTGTTTGCTTGGGTTTGTTTTCATGTAATTGGATTTAATTTACTAATTTAACTTCCAGCAGCCCAGCACGCATGCCCAGAGCACAGAATGACCACACTTATGCATTAAACAAAAAAATTCTATAGCCCCACTTAAAAGGAGAGAGAAAAACCAGCTGATATGCAACTCCTTCTTGCCACACGGCTGAGCAAATGCCACACTCTATTAATTGTTCCAAACATCACCCCCAACGTAATATGAATAGCTGTAGTAAAATAAACACCCCACCTAAACCAAGAAAAGCTCAACCTGTTTAACTACCATTTCATCCTTCCTCTCCCCTCACCATTTCTTCTCTTCACGTCCTCTTTCACTCCACAGGAGATTAATGATTTTGGATATGTTATGAAAATCCAACCGAGACAGTAAAATAACTGCAAACTCAGCACAAATGAAAAGCAGAGTGTCATTTTTTTCCCTGAATCTGGAAAGAACAAACGCCAATGTTTCCCAAGTCACTTGAGGAAAAAGATTATGATCATTTTTAAATCTTTTCAACTACAAGCCAGAAGGAAAAAACACTGTCTGTAATGACAAGCTGTCAACACTCGGCAAGCAGTGTAGCTCTCATTTGTGACACTGATCTTTTGCCTGCAGAGCTGGGCACATGGGCACCAGCAGCCACACAACATGCAATGATAATACTCAAAATGCCCAGATTTCTCTATTTCTCATAAAGCACATCTCACATCTGAGCAGCCAGCTCTCAGGATTTAACAGATAATGTAACCATTTGTTTTGAAATACAGGATTAAAAAAAATCAAATAGTTCCTAGGAATTCTGTTTTTTAAATCAAAACCACAAGTTAATTGCAGCAGATAACAAAATCTCATTATCTCTCCTCCTGAGATTTCTTGACTCCTGTCAAGGAATAGAAATAAGTTAAATTTTGCTGTAGTGAAATCACCAGAAATACCCACCTAGCTTCAGTGATTCATGGATCTAAGCAAAACATATGCTAAGAAAAGAGTGGTTTGATTTATATCAATTGCTTAAACTAATGTTTTTCTTAAGTTTCAAAATAATCACTGATGGCTAACCACTAATCTTTGTGGACTTATGATGGTTTATTATTTCTGTCAGTGTGTTTCAGCATGCCAGCAATAATCACCTGAGACAGGAGGTTCATTTACCTGATTCTGCAATATTTATATTATCCAATCACTTTGGTGATTTGGTACTTGAAGGGAGCCTATAGGAGAGATGAGGATGGACCTTTTAGCACAGTTCATAGCAACAGGACAAGGGATAATGGTTTTAAACTAAAAGAAGAGTGCATTAGAAAAGATACAAGGAAGTTTTTTACAAATGAGGGTGGTGAACACATTGCCCAGAAAGGTCGTAGGTAGCCCATCCCTGGAAACATTCAAGGCCAGCTTGGACTGGGCTCTGAGCAACCTGATCTAGTTGAAGATGTCTGCCCATTGCTGGGGGGCTGAACTAGAGGGACTTTAAGGTCTCCCCTCCGATGCAAAATATTCTATGATTCTATTATAATACTGCTCAGACACTATAATTAAGAAGAAGTAGAAATGCAAAAAAAAAAGAAAAAAGGAAAAAAGCATATTTTTTTTTAAAGTATGAGAAAATTCATGTTACAGATGGAGGTTCAAACTGCAGTTTCAAGAGATCACACTGTATTTGCAGATAGAAAAAAGCAATACACTGGGATTGCAAGCAAAGTGCACAGCACCATTTAACCCCAAGTGCAGGACACTCTCCACGTACTTTGCACTCAAAGCTCTATGCTCTATAGTGCTCTCAGAAATAGAAGAAAAAAAACCCCCAAACCTGCCTTTGAGCTCACACACATTTCTTAAGTACAGCCACAGGCAAACCCATCACATTGGATGTCCTCATAGCCCAAGGTGATTTATGTCACAGCGTAATCACTACCTGACGTGATAAGCAGGCGTTGGCTGACTCAACCTTTATTTGTGCAGTGAATTTTCAATGTACCTTCCTGATATTCTTGGGGTTTGGAAGAAAACTCTCCACCTGGAGATGGTTTCCCACCCAGGTTACAGGGCAGCAAAGGTTTTTGCCTTCTCACACATGCTGGCACTCTGAGTCAGACTGGGACTTCAGATACAACAGACTTGTCTTAAATTTGTGTCCTCCTTGACCAAGACACAGACATGCTTCCATTGTAATTATTAGGCTTCTGGAAAAATCTGTGGTCTCTAATATCTAATAATTGAAAATCCTTACTGGTGGAAAAAAGTGCACCTACACAAGCAATAATGATTTTAAATAAAAAACATTGCTTCAATTACTACCTTGCTTTCTCTATTTATACGCACTCTGAAAATCAATTGCAACAATTTTAAAACCTTTCTCCTTCAAAGCTGCTGCCGTTAGGACTAAAGTTGTTATAATATTTAAGTCCTGGGGTTCAGAGCTCTCCTGTAATAGAAAGGAACTGCATATACCATCAGTGGCTCCCAAGATAGCAGCTGTTACGCTTGAACTGAAGCAATAAGAGCAGCAGCAATAAAAAGGAAAGAAACTTAAGGACAGGTATCTCCCAACTTCCAAAAATACAATGGCTACGTGACAACAACATCAAATTTGTTTTTCCAAACTTTCCATTAATTAAAGCCTACTTGTTTTAGCCTGGCTTAACAGGCTACTGGACCTTGAAATAATGTACTTGAGTTCCTTGTTCTGTCTTCGCCTCCTCCAGCATAGAGCCAGAATTACCCTCATAATTTTTCAGGCCAGAGTAATTTTCCAACTCTGTTGCTAATCAAGATAGCATGTATAGCTCAGTACAGCACTGACCTTCAGGTTTTTGTCCATATATTCCAACAAGCACTCTTAACAATATGTTATTTTGAGCCTGAAATAGCCAGACAAGAGCCCCAGATGTGTATTATCCCTCCTGCACCCATCCTTACAGGGGGCTCCTTGTACCTTCTCCAGAAGACACCTTCAAGTGGTTCTGCATAAAGCACCAACTATCAATTCTGATATTCATAGGGTGGTTCAGCACCTGAACAGTTGAGCTGTATGCTGAAATGGGACCCCATCCATGTACAGAGGGGCTACTTGCTCCAAATTCCACAGATATGTTTAAATGATTAGCTATAGTTAAGGGCACATATGTTGTTTTTAACAGCAAACGTGCACTTTGCAGACCAGGCTGCATCTCATCAATAATTCCTTGGTGCCACACTTCCAGGAAGACAGCAGTCAGCCCAGCACGACAGTCTTAAACAAAGCAGGGTGTTACAAGGTGTAAGGCAGCACTCCACACATTCTGTCAAAGAATAACAGCATTTCAGCTGCTGGAAGAAGCAGATTGACATTGTTTTATCAAGGAAAATCACAGATGGGAGAAACTGACTAGAAACCACCTTCCTCTCAAAAAAAAATTGCTGGCTGTTATCTTTAGTAGGGAGGGTATGTCTAGTATTGAAGTGAAAACAGGATCACGCCTCAGAGGTAAAACAAGCACACTCTTTTCTTTACAAAGTATTTTCAAAAGGAAGCTGGGGTTGAAGTTTGTCTGTGCACAGCCAGGCAGAGATTTAGATAGCAAAAAAAACCAAACACCAAAATCCATGCACTTACATAAAAGGCTTTGGGTAGTTTCATTTTCTATTCAGCTGCAAAGGAAGTGAACCAGCACGCACACACGCATTTTTAATCACCGTCATGCTGACAGCAGCCAGTCACTACTTCTATTATCAGAACCTCACAGCTTGCATTACCAGGCTACCAAGCCCTAAGGAAGAGGGCATAAAATCTCTTCTGATTAAAAAGGCACATTAAAAAGATACCATCTAGTATAACACACAAATGCTACAGATTTGAAGTTTAGCCTCATCAAGATGTTACTCGTTGAGTGGAGGGAAAGGAGAAAATAATCTATAAACATACAAACAAGGAGGAAGGATTTCCTAAGATTAGATGGTAACCTGGATCACTCATTTTCTGTAAACTCGTCAGTCACTCTCTGGGAAAGACAAACAAGGCAGGTCTTTGCATCCAGAAACTTACAGCTTGCAACAAAATGTCAGTTGTTAAAGAGCCAGAAAGCGAGAAGCTGCGCTTACATACAACTCACCAGTGATCACTTGAGCAAGTGCCACGTGCTTGGGATTAAAACTTCAGCCTGGGTAGATCCTATCCCTGCCACTGCTTGATTCACTTCAAGTGGCTGGCATGTCTCCAGAATCGCTCAGGAAACAGCTGCCCAACGGGTCAAATCACTGAAAAAACAGAAAAGAAACAGGTTCAGCTTTGCAATTCCACTGCACATTATATAATGAATTAAGACTTGTTAATCCCTGACTTCTTAAAATGAGATTTCCCTTACTGCATGATAGGGAGAAGTATAGTTCTGGTTAGATTTCATTCACTGCTGTCAACATATGAACTTTCTAAATATCAGTAATATCAAAAAAACCTTCTCTGTACAGCTAACAGGAACCTGTCAGGATAACTGGACAGCTTCCACCCTAAAACAATGCTGAATCTGACATTCAAGAGTTAGTCCTTTTCTATTTCATTTCTTTACTCATATCTACCCATTTGTTCTAGCCTATCTGTAATACAAGTCACCTCCAGCTTCATAGCTGCACCACTCCAGGCACTGACCAGTCCTTCAAATTTTAGCAAACCTACCGAGTTTACAGTGGAATTTTCTTATGAGTTACTCTCTTTAGGACATCATTGTGATTTTGATATTATCCCAATTCTATGACTTCTATGAGAGGTTCCTCTCCCTTTCCCCTCCAGGGCCAGCCTTGCAGTCACGTTTTCTGTTTTACAATAAATCCAATTTAAAATAATTAAAAAGTACAGATCGATTTGATATAGCAACAGAATTGGGAAAAAGCAGTAACAAAGTCAGTTCAGTAACAGAGCAAGTGACAACAGGTCAATACAGTCAATCCGAATTGATCCAGTAGTTGCATATTAATATAGGGAAAAAAGTACTGTATTGCGCTAATTTATGTACTAAACCTTATTAATTTGCTCACTAATACAGCTAGATTATAGTGGTGGTTTCTGTAAATCACCTATTTCTGTCAAAGCCTCAGCATTTTATTATTTGAAAGGGAAATAGACAATTAATGGTTTTCTGACCAGGAAACCTTCCCTGCAGAAAGGACAACACACAGGCACAACAACTTAAGGCAGCACAGGCTGCTTTCCACCCATACTCATTTCCCGGCCATGAGTCTCAGCCTTTCCCAGCTCACTGACCTCAGGCAACAACCTCTACCCTTCCATGCCCACCCTCTCCCTTGCAAAACATGGATAAAGGTGCCAGTCTTCTTAATGAAATACACTGCAAGCGCTGAGGAGCACTAAGAGCCAGGTATGGTTAGTAGGCACATCCAATGCTTGCCAATACCCTGGGTCAGTGCAAGTGGTTGACACTGATTTCAGAGGAATCAAGGTCTAAGGTTGAAAAAGCAACAGACCAAAGAGCCTTCAGGAACAATCACATTGAGACCTTTCCGCGTGCGTGTCTCAAAAGGGCAAGGGGGTATATGCCAAAGAGGAAAAAGGGGCATGTCCAAAAGTTACCTCTAAGTAGAATATGGAGTCCAATAACCTCCCCCTCTGAGACAGGGGAATATGTTTAGCTGCACGCAAACCCATATACAACTATATCTATGTATTTGTATGTACAAGCATAGGGTATTGCACCTGGGGAGGAATAAACCCAAGTACCAGCACAGGCTGGGGACTGACCTGCTAGACAGCAGCTCTGCTGACAAGGACTGGGAGTCTTGGTGAGTGACAAGTTGACCATGAGCTGTGTGACTTGTGGCCATGGGGGCCAATGGGATCCTGGGGTGCATCCGGAAGAGTGTGGCCAGCAGGCTGAGGGTGGTGATCCCGGTATTCCACCCTGGTGAGGCCACATCTGGAATATTGTGTTCAATTCTCCAAAGTTTAAGGAAGACAAGGAGCTACCAGGGAGGGTCCAGCAGAGGCCACCAAGATGATGAGGAGTCTGGAACATCTCTCTTAAGAGGAGAGCTGGGCCTGTTCAGTCTAGGGAAGACTGAGGGGACCTCATCAATATATATAAATATCTCAAAAATGGGTGCCAAGAGGGTGATGGTGCAGGATTCTTTTCAGTGGTGCCTATTGACAGGATGAGGAGCAATGGCCATAAACTAAAACACACAAGTTCCACCTCAGCATGAGGAAGAACTTCTTTACACTGAGGGTGGCAGAGCACTGGAACAGGTTTTTCCCAGGGAGGGTGTGGAGTCTCCATCTCTGGAGACATTTAAAACCCACCTGGGTATGTTCCTGTGTCAGCTGCTCTAGGTGACCCTGTCTTGGCAGATGGGTTGAACTACATAAGCTCCCGGGGTCTATTCCAACCCAAACTAGTAATTCTGTGTGATTCTGCAAGTAAAAGAAAAAAACAGGACAGCTTCTTACATAGAAATTAATTCTTCTCAGTAGAATGGAAGAGTAAAGAGTTCTGCTGAGAAAATATCCAACATTAGCACACTCATTGTTTCCAAGCTCCTTATCTCTGAAATTTTTGACAGGTTTTGGGATTCTCATCTGAAAGGCAATGTAAAATAGAAAAGGATTTCAGTGGTCAGTTTCCGAGCTCCTCCTTGCTAATGTGATTCTACTATTTGCAGCCCTGGACACGAACACAGTTAATGAATAATGACTTTGCAAACAAAATATCAGACAATGATGGGAGGAGGAGGGAAGGGTGAAATGACTGTGTGGGCAGCTTGGATTGGATTTGGCAACCATTAGAAAAATTGATGCCCTTTTAATCATAGGAAAAGGCTTTGCTGGAAAGATAAGACAGACATGACATTCAAAATACTTTAGTCTTTGGATTTAATTGTATGGAAATAGAAAGTTCAAAAAGTTGGGGGTTTTCATTGTGTTTTCTTTTTATAATAAAAAATATAACTCTCTTAACATTTACATCCAAATGTGCGTGTAAACCTTCAGCTCACTTCAAAGCTGTTGCAGGAGAGATTTGTTGTCATCACTCTCTGCACATATTAATTGCTACAAGTAGGACTGCCTCCTACAAGGTACAAAATGTCTTTCATTTCCCTTCTAGTAAGAGCCCAAGACAGTAGAAGTTACAATCACTTGAAGAATCAGTCCAATAACCTATTAACATCATTTTAGATCCTCCCCTAGCTGGTTCTACCAAATATACGAATCAAAAGAGGCCACTAAAGATTGCTCCCTGTTTAATTAAATTTGCACAGTGTTTCCTTCCCTGCTCTCATTCGCAATTCCGGGAGTTCATGCCAGCTTCTCACATGTGAGAAATGCCTACATAAGCACACAGCACTCCTTTAGTAACAGAGTATCTAACATACTTTAAAGAAGAAAAAGGAAAAAGGAATTTTTCTACAAAACTCACAATTCCTCAACTACAAAATAAATAAAAATCTCTCAGAGTTCTGGATGTTTTACTGCTTCTCTGTGCCTCTACAGCTCTTTTTCCTTAACACCAACAATCACACAGCCCATATTTACAAGATCATTTCTACAGTGAGATATAATCACTTTTAAAGAAGTGCTATTTTATAAACAACACTTACTATCCTACAATTTATAATCACCATTTCTATTACTCAGTATTTTTCATCAGCAGATCTCAAATAATGTTTAGAAGATTTTACTGACAAAGTGACAGCACAATTGTACAAGGCAGAATTTATCCAGGAAATAGGAACTGTGATACTTAAACTTGCAAAATAAGTGAGAGATAATTTAAAGTAAGGTATCCACAAAGAACAGTGTCTGTGCCAAGAGACTGTTTGTATTAGTTTTGCAAAGAGGGGACAGAATGTTCTTTTCCAAAGAACCACAAAACAAACTTCCTGAACCAATGTGAGCTTTCTTTTTGCTTGTATTTAATCCAAGTAAATGCGGCCTAGCCAAAACTTATTTAGCAAGGAGGAAAAAAAAAAGTCCAATAATTTGGCATAGCCTTGTCTTGAAAAAGTACAGTCATACCCTTCAAAGTGAGTAGAACTGGTCACCTGAACAGATCTAGAACCACGGTTGCTCTGGGAAATTAGTAATAATAGTCTGGAAGTGGGGTTTTTGACCATTTTTCTACAACCAATCTTTCCATAGCATTGTAAGCAGCTGTAATTAACCCTTTTTTTTTTTTTTTTCCTGCCTCCTTTTTCCTTTTTTCATGCTAGTCTCTTGATGCACACCAGCAGGGTTTGAGGTTGTGGAGAAAAGAGATGCAGCGTGTTGAGACGATAATGCAGCACAGCAAAAAGAACTTGAAATCATCACATTCCAGTTTATTTAACATAATATTTTATTTCTTTGTTTCAACTTTTACTTCCTTTGGTGTTTCAGGAGCTGATGGGTAAGTTTACAGGCAAAAGCTTCTTTGCAAGGCAAAGGGAAAAGCATTACTGATAAGGTCAAAAGAAACAAGATATCCTTTAGTGTGATGTTTTTGTAATCCCTGTTTAGAAAAAGTAATGAATTTAAAATTAAAAAAACCCTCTACCCTAGAGGAGGACACCGAGCCCCTCAAAAATCACATCAGTGTCTAACTAGGCAACAGTTCTGTTTACATGAACATTTGTGAAAATTTCTTCACTAAAACCAATCCCCATTTTGTAAAACTACTTCCAGAACCTCTAGAACTAGAGTTTTTCCCAACGTACCACAGGCACATCTGCCATATTTGCCACACAAACACCCCTCTCTTCTCACAGTCTGACAAGTTAATATGTTGCATCATTTTGTCAGAATTCAAAAAGAAATGGAAGCTGCCACAAAACTCATAGTGAGACACTTAAAAGATTATACATAATTATAACATAATTACTAACATTATTATAACAAAATTATTAACTTAATTATAAAATGCAGCACCACAATCTCAGTGTAGAACAGTTATCCTAAACAGACCAATAAAATACCACCCAAAACTGGGAAGGATACGAAAAAGAAGAAAAAGACAAATCTGATGGGCAGACAATAGAATCGCAAAATGTGTTTCATGTAATGTATACTGATGCAAAGTTTGGTAAATTTTAGTCAGGTGTCTAAAAGCTGTCCATCTTCATTGCCATGGGAGCTCAAAATTAACATACTTGTAATTATAATAATTATTACCACTTCATTTTGGATGTTTATACCTTCCTTGGTTCTGTATATTATTGCCTAACTTGGTTTATGAACAGTGGTTAGATTTCCATGACTACTTACTTGTCACTGGTTCCTCGTTTACTTTTACCTTTTTCGCAATTTGAGTTTCTTACAGCGTTGACAATGAGGTGAATTGGTATGATTTTTATTTTGAAATAGGGAACCATTTATATTAGTCTCAAGTTTTACAGTTTTTCATATATTCAACTTGGATCCACTTCTTCACTTGAGCACATAAAAGTTACACTGTCAAATACATTGACATATAAACCCTTATTCTCCCTACCAGAGGCATATACTGGTAGAATTCCTACAGCTATTCTTATTTAAATTGAAGTAAATAGAGATTATTAATATAAAACTCCAGAGGTTAAGTTCTGCCTTTCTAAAGTCAATATATAGTTGGTCTTACATTTCAACAGATCTGGGATTTCTTGTTAGCACAACAAAAGACAAATCTGTTTCTTTAGATATGTGCGTGTGGTAAGGAAACAAAACTGAGAGCAGCATATTATTCAGGAAGATTAGATTACTGTCTTCAAATACCATTACAGACTTTAAAAGGATGAGCACAGAGAGAATCACAGTGGGGAACAGACACATTGATGTTTGCAGCTCCAGCATAAATTCACTGCCTACTCCCACAAACGGACATCGTAAGATTGTGAATGTTCTTGAAAACTACATCAACTCTCAGACCTTTGACTGATGTAGTTTAAAAGATGTGTGGGAAGCATCACACATGGTATCAGAAAAAGGAGTAAGAAAAATAATCTGGATTTGGGAAAGGAGCAGGGGGGCTCAATAAAGGGAAGTTTTCTTGTAGTTGCTCAGAAGGGTGCTCAGAACAGAGACGCTGAGCCCTTGATTCTCAGACTTAACATTTGATGACTTGAAGAACATTCTACACACCAATTTCCAGATACAACCTTGTGACAAAACCATCCATCATATATCCTTGTTCACCCTTTGCATTCCCTCTGCACCATCCTACTACTGGCTTAGAAGGGGACATTGTTTGCTCTGTTCGGAGCAGCAGAAACTAGGTTGTGAAAAGTAACTGGGCTAGTTCTTCCAACTGACCTTTTTTGTTCAATTTTTCTGTTCAGCAAAGGAAAAAAAAAACAAACCACATGACATTCCACAGAAATAGGGAAACAACATCCATCCTTTGCATATCTCACACTAGAGATTACCAAAATGTCCACCGTGCTCAGTAGCAAAGAAAATTAACATTCCCAGCTGCCTCTTATCAAGTCCTTTTTTTGCTGGCCCTCTTGTAGAATGAGAGCTGAAATAATCCAGGCAACTGTTCCTCTGTGGCCTGACAAGTCAGGATCTCTTACTTTTTCAGAAAGGCAAAATGAACTACACAAAATTCCTAGCATCCACACTTAAATTTAACAAATAAAGAGGCTTATTCAGAAAACTTGCTAATCTTACCTTGTGTAAATTTATTATAGCTAATTTGTTATATGAGCTACATCTAAAGATGTAGAAGGAAGGCAGAAAAAAGGGAACCCGTTCACAAGCAGAAGCATGGGGCAGCAGCATGAAGGAGCAGTCAGTAACTAGATAGTTAAGAAGAAAACTCATGGCCAAAGGGTGAATGATTGAAAATTTGGTTCAGACTGGTATAAATTTAATACTGTGCACTTATTAGTGACAGCATTAGCACCCAGGTTAGGAATCTGGCTGTTCCTAACACTGTTACCACACTGCAAAACTGTGTCATCAGAACAATCTTGAATCTTTTCTGTTTATTAGGGAAAGCACAAATTCAGGCAGCCCTTTGAAATCACTTCCTCAAAGGAAAGCACAGAGGTTTCCACATCAATACACCTACAGAATTCCACCACATTATGGCCATTATCATAATAGAAGTTATTTTGAGCATGGCCTGTGGTAATAAATCAGTTTTAGTGCCAATAACTTTTTCTCTGTAGCTAAGAATCAGACGGAGTTTCCCCATCATGATGTAATCAGAAGCTGCTTTCTACCTGGATCAAAACTTAGATTCATTAAATTTTTATCTCAAGAGAAGATAGAAGTTTTAGGTGTTTCAGAGGCCATGTCTATGGCATGCTCTATCAAGCTCCCATTTTTTTTCCACGCTCAGGCACATTGAGTCACATTGTTTATATTCAATTATAAAACCAGATATGCTCCATCAGTATATGCCACCCTCTCCCTTAGAATCACAAACTGGCTCATTTTCTCAAATACCATTTCTTACCCATGCCTTTACACTTATCCCAAATCAGAGTTCCTGATGTTAGAGCTCATCTAGTCCCCTGGGATCAAAGCACTGCACTGTAAATGATGTTTTCCAGTCTCTTCTGATATTGCTAATCAAGGTCACAAAGTTTCTACTCTAACTCAAAGTAACCTGTTACACAGCTCAGCAGCTAATGACCTTCTTTCTTCTACTCCATCACTGGTACTGACCACAGTCTTTGAACTCATCATTATTTTCTGTATGACCTCTACCTTATGAATTAATGGTTTATTATAATTTAATGTGCTTCATTGTATCACATTCCAAGTTAAATCTCCCTAAAAATCAATGCAACTATGAAAAGCAAGGTTTGTAATAGCTTATATTAGTCTTGTAATGCATCTGGGGAAAAAAAATAAAAGAAAGGGGAAAAAAAATAAGAGAGTAAGAGAGCAAACCTGTTTTCAGGTCAACTATATGGTCTAACAATAAAAGCAATGTTATTTTGTCAAAAGAAGAATCAGGAACCTAATAGTCTGCAACAAGGACAAGGTGACAATTTTCTGCCACCCTGTTCCTTCCAAAGAATCTGTGATGCTCCCGCTGGAGCATGACTACTAATTCCTATTTAAAAAAAAAAAAAAAAAAAAAGAAAAAACAATTCAAACAAAAAGCAAAAAAGAACACAAACAAACAAAAAGAAAAAAAAAAAAGCCCCCCCTAAACACCAGATTCAAACAACAAAACACACTTCTGTAGTACTTATCACTACCACTTTACTACTTTTATTGTTAGTTCCTATTGTACTGACACACATCACCGTGAGCAATCCATGAGTCTGAAGCAGGAGTCTGGCCAGGGCAGATCTCATAATACTCTGGAAGGCAAGGATTTCTGGAGACCTTGTGCTAAATGCTGTCCTCAGATGCTGCATAACAACTATGACAGTTCCTTTGCTATTGAACACGGTCCCCTGCAGATGATGACAGGTATCAATGATGGCCAAGTACTCATTAGAAGCCCTACAAAGAACAACTATAAAATAATATTCCTTTAATCAATTTCTACCCAGCCACTCCCAAGCCCAAGCTAGGAAACAGTTTTCTAAAAGGTTCCACTTCTTAAAAAAAACCAGAAGAATGACAAAAACCACCACTTATCTCTAAAAAGGTTTTCTTGCTAATGTTTCCTTTATTGAAGCCTATTAAAAAGTAATGCTTTCAGTAATGTCTTGCAGTAATGCCCTTCTACAAGGGAAGGGTGTACAAAAAGGAAATCCTCATATCCCCCAACTTTTCTAAGTATCTCTCTTCCTCCGTTTTATAATTTTGGAACAAGAGTTTTTGTTCCTGATCTGATCCCAGACTCTTTTTGACTTTCTTATATCATCTCATCTGTGCTTTTATTTGACACACAAATATGGAGCTGATTCTGCAACATGGCACATAGAAGTACAAAAGACTAATGAGCATTCACTGTAGGCCAAGGGCAGGATTTACACCACAAACTAATAAACTCCTAACCCTGAGCTAATTGATCACACATGAAAACAAACATGCAAAATGCTCAACCTCCCTGCAAACTAGAAAAAAAAAAAATAACCCAAACCACCACAGTTACATGGATACTTTCCCCTGGTTCTGTATTAATCAATCTGCATACCCCTTCATTTCCACACTATTTTTTGGCCAGCAATTTGTGACCAAAACATGATAATTTAAATCAACGTTGCTTCTGGATGGAATACACAAAAGTCCCTTTTGGTCATGTAGATTTTTAATGTCCTCATTCTGTTTGTTGTGTAGCAAAAAAAGGTGAAAGTTATTAACTTTCCCCAAAATGCCTAAAATTTTTTCTTGCCAATACCAATAAAGTATTTTAATTGTGTTTGGTTTTGTTCACTGCATAGAGTCATGTATTATCATTACTGATGCTGAACACACTCAAACACAAAATCCTCCTGAACAAGCAAATCCTAATCCAATGTTTCATTATTTTAATCTTACCACCAGAATTCTTCTGGGGAAAATAGATAAATAAAATCAGAAATCTGCTCTAATCATTTAAAATAATGTTCATACCTTCTTATTTTATGTATCCAGAGATATCTTAGACTTGCAATTGGGGCCACAATATTACATTTGTGGCGATGAATCAAAAGATAAAACCCTAAGCTGGTAAACAAATTCAAGAAAAATGTGAATAAAACAGTGTTCACTGCAGGCTGAAAGAGGTTATGCCAATCTTTGCACGGAGCAAGAAACTCGAGGCGAAAACACAAAATGTAAGACACCAGTTTGTAATGGAAAGGCTGACAACACAGGTCACAAAATACATCTTACACATGTGTATTTACCAGGCTTAGAAAAAAGGGAGAAAGCTTTTGCTGTGTTCAGAGCAGGCTTAGTGCAAATCCCCAAAGCTGCTGAACACTTCTCATGTCTTTTATTCCTCACTATCCCTCTCCTTTCACAGAGCAGAAATCAGTCAATATCCCACTGGGTAGGACAATTCTGCTGCCATGGACAGGACAACTAATGTAACTTAAACAGAAGCTGCCTGTTTGGCAGTAAGGAAATCAAATTTTTCTGGTACCAGAAGCAAGAACACAGTTCAGCTGAAGTGGTGAATCTGTGACCAAGCCAACAAGTGCCCAGTCACAAGCTCTTATTAAGCATGCAGGTCTGTAAACACACAGAATATCTGTGTATGTTGTGATTTTAACTAAAAGTTAACATCTGTGTCATTGCAATTTATTAGCAAGTCTAATAAACCACAGCATAACAAACTGGGGACAACCCTTTTAACAGGTCCTGTTGCAATAGGAAAAGGGATTCCAGTTTTAACTTAAAAGAAGATCCATTTAGATTAGACATAAGAAAGAAGTTTTTTACAATGAGGGTGGTGAGACACTGGCACAGGTTGCCCAGAGAGATGGTGGATGCCCCATCCCTGCAAACATTCAAGGTTAGATTGGACAGGGCGCTGAGCAACCCGATACAGTCGAAGATGCCCCTGCTCAGTGCAGGAGGGTTGGACTAGGTGGCCTTTAAACGTCCCTCCCAACCCAAACTATTCTATGATTCTCTATCTTATACACAGAGCTGGTCTCAGTGACCTGCTCAGAATCTTACCAAAAGCAAGGAGAGAAGCTGGGTGCTCAGCAATCTTCTCAACCTCTCCTACAGCAAAACATATTTCCAGCGAAGAGGAAGATTTTGGCAACTCTCCTGGGAAGTTTCATTTCTTTGGAACATTACAAAAATCAGAAAGGAGGGACACTCCTTTTTTAAGCCTAATAAACAAAGCAACAGTTACCAGCCTAACTGGAAGCTGAACTTTACCAACTGTTTGCAGGAGATGTGATGAGGTGAGAAACTCTAGAAGTCTCTCCGGCATGTCAGGTAACCTACTGCATTATTTACATAGCCCAAGTAGTGTCATTTGTCTTTAACTTCAAAACAATTTGTGCATCCTTACTGGAGTTTAATAATAAATCCACAGATTCCCTCTGTTTGCCAGGATGAAATAAAGACTGTTAAAACAAAGGAAGAATGTACACAGGAGACAGAAGAGAGAGAGAGAGACCTTTTGATGCATCAAGATCATACTCCAGAGCAAACACTTCTAAGGAGGCTCAAAACACTGTTGTCAATGTCAGGCCATGTCAAACATCCCCCCAAACATAAACCAGCTACTTCAGGTTGCCCACTTGGAACACAAACCTATAAAACATATAAATTATGCCAGTGAATTATGCCAAATGCATCCCATGCTAAACTCCCTGCAAACTTGTAGGAATTGTTTTAGAACAAGATAGATGAAGAAATGGGCCAAGGGAAGAAGTAAATGACAGCTCATAATGAGACTGTTCCTACAAGACAGACCAAAACTAATACTGTCTTTTGAAGCTCTAGAACACTGAAATCTAATATAATGAAAAAAAAAAAAAAGAGAGAGAGATTAAAGAACACTAAATAACTAAATACACTATTCAGAATAAGAAATTAAGATATTTTGTTGCTTTGAAATAGGAGAATATTAGCCCAATGAAGATAAGTATTTAAAAAAAGATTCTACTGGATTTAAATCAAAAGAAACATTTTCCTCAGAAACAACAAATAGACCTCAAGATGCAAACCTGACATCTCTTTTATTAAAATGCAGAGATCCTCAGGAGATTAAATAATTCTACATGGTCTCACACATCTAAGTATTTCTAGTGCAGGATTTAAATGGAAGATTTAAATCAATTTGAGAAGACATACAAAACCCACACAACGTAAGTGGCTACCACCTTTATCACTTTTAGCTTTTTCTCTTTTCAGTGTATGGAAACATTCACTATAGGAATTTTGTTTCTAATACTAATATTACTATTAGCATTGCAAATTTCATCAAAATAACTTACAGACTTAGCTTGACAACATGGGCCTTATCAAAAAAGCTTTCAACCTAGTGGTCTGAAAAATACTCTTCCCCATGAAGACAAAAGCACAGCAGTCAGTGGATTACTGAAAGTTCATCTCCAGTCTAAAAATAAGTTAAAATGTATTTACAGAAACATGAATTTAAAATGTATTTATATTTTAACCAGGAAAAGTAAGACTGCTTGTCTAATTACACTTTCAAGTTTTAAACTCTACAATATTACAGTTTTCCTTCCCCCTCCCCTCCTATCAAAGGCTTAAATGTAATTAAGATTAATTTGATTTACCAGTTCTCTAGGAATTGGACAAACATAATTAATATATTAGGTTGAAAATTCAAATTTTTATTAACGGGCTCAGGGAACTCCACCGGGACCTTCAAGTCTTTAAAAAAGTTAATCCTCATGCAAGTGTTGTGGCTTCAAACACTGGGCTTTTCAGTAAAAACATGCTGAACTTTTTCCCCACCCAAAGGAAAACAAAGATGTGGTAATTCTCCACAAAGAATTAACAGAATAATAGCTGGACATATAGTGAAAAGGTTCTTTGTCTTGAAAGGCATAAATGTATTTCCCTGCATAAGAGATGATTGTGTTAACTGGAGCACTGCTTATTCTGTTACACTAAATATTGCCTCAGGACCTCAATGAACCATGACATGGCAAGGCTACATGCCAATTTATTAAGTTACTTCAGAAGAATGATGCTCAGAACAGGATTTTGAAGTTCTAAATCTTTCCTTATAGGAAATTAATGTAGATGCAGGATGACTCCAAGTACAGCAGCAGAATGAAGATTAAGTATTCAGTCAGTGTTCGTCATCTTCTACTTGAGACTAAGGCAGCTGCGCCACTGAGAGATGACACATTCCACCTACAACGTAAAAACACTTAAGTACTTTTCTGTAATAGCTCTAAGTTTTATCATCCACAGCATCCATAAATTAACTCAGTAAATATTTGCTTAGTAGCGATGCTGGGCCAGTGACTTGACAGGATTCCCTGATTTACCCTTGTGAAAGTAGTGAGACTAAGTCTGTAGAGCAAATAACACTAGAACAAATTCTCCTGGGAAAACCAGGCAGGAAGATGCTATATTTATAGAAATGGGAGCTAGAGTCACTTGGTAAATTTTTTTAAGCACTCATTATTTATACCAATATTGGCAATTGTGGGATGGCTGCAGAAGGGACCAAGGAAAAAGTTTTAACTGCAGTGTTGTCAACATGTAGCTGGGAACTTAAACACCTCCTCCTGCAGTGAGTAGCAGTAGCATGGCACAGCTTTGTCCCAGGAACGCTACAGATTTCCATGAAACTGTGTGCAGTCTCAAAACCAAACACAACAGGCACAGATGGATTACAAAAAGAAAAATACTACTGAGCTGTAAAAATACATCAGGAAAATAAGAATATTATGTTTAATCCCCTGTCTTCACGAGGGAAATAAAAGCGTTTTGCATATGAGACTTTCTCAGAGACATAACAATTCACAGAATTAAAAACATGACATATTTTCAGTCTATTTCTTTTCTATGTACTTGAAGTGCCTTTTTGTTTGCATTGCAATCACTGAATGCTGATACAACAAAGAGCCTGTCAGTCCTGTAAATCATATTTTTAAGTTCCAGTGAGACATGATTCTGTGTTATTCAGGTTACATGTGGATTCTTCTTGACACCGTGAAAGCTGGCAGTCCTCTTGCCAGGTGAGAAAATAATTATTTCCCCAGTTGGACAGTTCCTAAAAATCTAACTTTAGCTTGGCATATTGGTGGTTTTTTTTAAGAAATCTGCAAATCCTTTGTGATTTGACAGTTTCCAGTGCTATTTTCACTGTGAATTTCCTTGCAATACAGGTGCTGAAAATGACATTCCTCTGTCACAGCCTAATGGAAGACTTCTTGTCCAAGCCTGAGTCACAGCTAAGCACTTCCTGGGGCAAGCACTGGGACGCAGCAGCAGATGCAGGAGCTCTCCACTCAGCTTGCACCCACCAGGGAAGAAAAGATTGATACTAAATAGTCTGTACTACTTATTTTTCCCCTTTGCAAGCTGTTACAAACCCCACATTTCACTCCATTATGTTCCAGGTTAAACAAGATAGCACAACAAGGAGGGAGTTGGGCAAATGTTTCCCACTAAATTTGCATGAGGGAAGGCAAATATCTGTGGCCTTACACACTTACTCTCAATCAGTGCCCTGAGGGTATAAACTATACCTGTTCTACCAAACTAAATGGTTATTTGCATTCAAGTCAGGACTAGGATGCAAAGCATCAACAACAGATTTCTAATTATAACTGTGTAAAATATCACCCCACTCCCAACTATCAAACATCATAAAAGAGAAGAAAAAAAGAACTCGTGGACAGGCATAACAACTCCCTCTCCTCCACCTCCAGGAAAGGCAGAAAGTCAGCTGTGAGCTTTATTTTTTTAAATACACTTGCCTCCTCTTCAAGGAGACTTACAGAGAAAACAAATTACCTATGGCTTCCAAGCTGGTAACAGAACTGATCCGCAAACATGTTTCAGCATAAGACCTCAGGTCACCACCCTAAATTTCTCTGTATCTCTAGCCTTGAGCAAGTTCATCTTGTTTACTAAAATCGGTACAAAAATCCTCCCACCAAACCCACAACAAAACAAACAAAAAATAACCCAAAAATCTATAGAGGAATATTCTTCAAGGGCGAAGAAGAATTGGCAGTATTAACTGAGAACCAGATTCTTTCCTCTGCTTCTTGGGGAAAAAAAAATAAAAGAATCACCACCCCCACAATATCCCGTCAAATGGAAGCTATGGAGTTTTCCACTACCAGAATCAGGAAAACGGCCTCACTTACCACAAAGTCAAGGAAACCCACCACAATCAGGGCTCAAAGGCAGTTTTGCTCAAGACTCATCTGTTCTTTATTTTTTACCCCAAAGGCACCATAGCCATCACTCAATGCTGCAAATCAACTGGTGATGAGAAGTAGGCAATAGAAAACTAACGGTTGGAACTGAATAAATAGTTACAGACATCCAACATACCTAACAAAAAGCCTAAAAAACTGAATGTACAAAGCTAGCAGGACCTGACAATGGTGAGAACGACTCTTATAGAAAATTTTGGGCATTATCAACTAGTTCAGGCACATCCCAGCTGATTGTGCACATGAAGTATAGCAACAATAGGGGTTGTCATCCCTCCCAGCCTCTCCTCTCTCACCCAAATGTACTGCAGAATGTGAGACCCACTGCTGTCTACAAACAGCTCACAGATGGTGCTAAACCACTCAGCTAGATTGAAAAGAAACCCCAACCCAACACCATAATTCAATCCAGCTGCAAACTCAGAGAGGCACCCAGCTCATCATGTGTGATCCAGACTGTGCTCTGCTCTGCTCACTGCTTGGGGGCACCAACAGGGTTGGCCCACTGCCCTACCACAGAACGTGTGGTAAAACACCACCCAAAATAAGAGAGAATATCTTACACAGAAGAAAAAAAGCCACCACATTCTTGCATGTGGGAGATGATGGCTTCTTAAAAAAATCTCTTTTGATTTGAGTTCAGCAAAAAAAGCCTAAAAATCAAAGAGGAGAATTATTCTTACTAGATAATGTAAAAATACTTACACAATGGTTCCTTACATTTTATCCCCAGCAAGATTTCCTTCTTTCCTTTAAGTCCATGTGCAGCCCCTTCTACTTCTGTTATCTTCTTAGGAAAAGAGCAATGAAAAAGAGATGCTTAACTGCTCTGGACAAGGTCCAGCCTCTGGGGCACTAACTTTGAAGGCAAACTCTCACCTCTGTGGTGCTTCAGAAGGAAACACTGCCTTGGCAGGGCACAGGATGCCAGCTGCTTTAAAGCATGGGGAAGAGAAAGTGATTTTCAGGAGCAGAAACCCAGTGGTGCAGACAGCACCCATCCAGCCCCTGCAGTGTCCCCTTCCCACAGCCACTGCACTGATGGAGGCAGAGCCATAGCACCAGAAACCAACACCCTGCGCCAGACCCTCCATCACTGCCCATCAGCACTTGGGAAACTCTGAAGCAGCAGCTCCAGTAGCTCACTCAACACAGGAGTTGAATGAGAAGGAAATCACAAACAGGGTGCAGCAAAGGGAAGCAGAGACAGAGGGAGAGATTACTTTTTCTCAGTACACCAGAGATGATGTTTTTGTTAGCGTTCACAGAGTTTAAGCATTTGCAGAGGACTACTAGAAAGTTAAATGAAGTGTGCACACCTAACTCATGTCCCAAATGGGATATACAGTGACCAGTTACCATAGCAACTTTCCTTTCAAGGTCCAGGACAAACCACATTTCTGATGCTCCACACTGCTGCAATTACGAGAACAAAATACCCAAGGTAACTATTAATACAGTGCTATTTTAAGTGCCTGAAAAGCAAACAAAGCAAAATAAACAAAAATATTATACTTAAGATCATAAACCCTCCCCCCCCTGCCCAGGAGGTCTCCAGAAAAAAACCAAAACACACCTATACACAACCAGTATTCAAAAGCAAGAAACCAAGGAGTTGCGGGGGGGAGGGGGAAGAACAAGATAGTCTCCATGAATTTCAAATTTTACATTTAGAACACCACCATTAAATAAAAGCACACCCTTAAAAAACGTTACCTAGCATAAGAATTGTAAAAGTGTGTGATGCCTAGTGCAATACCTCAAAAGCTGATTAGGAAAGACTCTTCTTTAAGATCAGGTAATTACTTCATAGAGGAAATATAACTTTACTCAGAAGAGATCTTTCATTCACTAACTAGCATTAGTACTTTAATAAGAGTTTTAAGAGTTTTAATAAGATCAGTTTTAATCTGATCCAGTCTCACCACTGTGCTATAGAAATCAGTTTTGCTAATTGAAGCAGCATTCTCTTTCAAAACAGTAACCTGCAGACTACTTCCTACAATGGAAATGGCTTTCTTTACAAGCATGTCCAACTTGGTTACTTATACTGTGCCTTTTAGAAATTCCACATAGTTTTTCACGTCATAGAAGTGATTCCTCACTTCCTTTTATTCAGTGTTTAAGCCTGATGTGAAAAGATTCCATTAATTATTCAGAAGCATGTTCATTTTACTGATGGATGAAGTTGTATGCTATTTCTTTAAATATGACTGCAATACTGAAGTGTAGCACCAGCAAAAAACTTGGCAAAGTTTGCCTTCCTTTGGGATAAATAAGAAAAAAACCTGTATCTTGTTATGCTCACAATAAAAAAAAAAAAGTTGATGTTCCGGTAAATTATGACTCATTGAATTTTTTTTTGTTCTTAATTTTTGTAAAGGAATCTCACCAGGCTTTTCTAATTCAGTAAGTTTAAGGTTTGCAAAACTTCCTTTTCCTCCCAATATTATTATCTGTCAAGAAAGAGATTGAAGCCATTGCACCAGAGGTTGGCAGAACTGTAAGCTTACCTTAAAAAGGCTGGTAGTTAGGCAGGCAGTCACAACTCTTAGTTTGTTCCAGAGAAATAAATGGGTTATTGAGAGGTAGCACAGAAATCACAAATCCACTAGTAACATCTAGCCTGTCCTAACCATTCCCATCACCTTGAAAGTCACCTTGCACTCTCTATCAGCAACAAATCTCAGAGACGATCATTGTAATACTGCTCAGTCTGAAGTCTATTTAGGAAAAAAGGAAAAGTTTAAACTAGACAATTTTATAACTATATGATTTAAGTTCTGTTCAACTGACTGGGTAAGCATTTCAAAGTGTATGTTCTCTACAGGTTGCAGAAATGTTAACCAGTGACCTAACTGAATGATAGCATCAGAATTATGTCACATCTACAACCTGCTGAGAGAAGAGGAAAGGGGGAAAAAAGAATGAAAAAAAATCATAAATCATACTTTTTCAGGTCAGTTTTACAGTTTCTGAAATGCCTCGTATATTTTAGCACACTGCTAGTGTCAAATGGTGAAGGTACTGTCAGTCAAAAGACTCCTATTACAAGCAGGCTCTGGGTTTGTATTTAGGCATGGTAATGAGTGAAAAGACAGGAGGAAATAATCTCTGTACTGACAATATACTTAGACATAATACAGTGGAAAAATAATGAAGAAATTAAACTATACAGGTTTGCACACTACAGCCTTGTAACACAAGCAGCATCAATACTGAGTTAAGGGCCAGTTATAGCCAGAGTCACCCAGGGATTCCTTTTGTCTTTCTGCTCTTTTGGCTCACAGACCATTTAGATGAGAAAAGGGACTGTGCCAGCAGTGCTCACATATCCTGAATGCTTTGGGTCCTTTAAAGTTAAATGGAGGGTCACAGCCTTCATTCCCCAGGTCTGTATTTTTAGGAATCGTTTTGCATACCTTAAGTGTATGTGCAGACTCTCAAGAGCCATTACAGGAGCTTGATTTTGAGTCAGAGCTTTGCACCTGCTCTCTTAGAAATCTAAATTCTCAAATGCTCTTTCCTCCTCCCCAAAAAGAGTATTTCCAACTAAGGTTCCTCTTGAGAGAAAAATTTAATGTCTTCCATGGTATAATCTTCAGCTAAAGCATTGTACCCTCTGATTAAACTATTATCTTAGAGCACTGTATTTTCTTGAATTGCTTTTAGCAACCTGTAGGCAAAGCACCAATTTGAGCTGCAATGCAGGTCTCACCGCTAACTGTCCAAGCCCTCATCACTAGAGTCACCTCTCCCTTTACTCACAGGAATATTTAAATTTGAATGCTGGTGCTTCACGTTTCATCCCCGCTAGATGAACCAGCATATCCATTTCCAGCACTAACAAGTTTAAATGAGTAGTGACAGTTTCCAGTCATGCAGAAACATAGGCAGACTCAGATGTCATTCTCAAAATGGTAACTGATTTGAGAGAGAGCCTCACAGTCAAGTTGCTAAACTAGAGCTCTGCTTTTAAATGATGCATTCAAATCCATGGCAGATCAAGGGGTCTGATAGCACAAGGATTATTAGAAAAAGCCCCCCACCATATTTAGTGAGTTAGCTAACACGTTAGAATCCTCCAAAAGATAAAGCAATTTCAGTTTCAAACAAAAGCACTTGCCTTTGTGAGAAAAGACAACTTATTATTATTTCAAGATAAAATCACAGTACTGCTGGAGGTGAGCCAGTTTATTGTTTTCACAAGACTTAGCAGACTGAACTAAGATAAGAGAAGAATCCCAGGGCTTTGCAAAAGAGGGATAAAAGCTACAAGCTCTGGTTTTGCCAAGTGGCAGCACTCATATCCCCACTCCAGGCTACTGTTTGCTACCACTGTCAGAGGCTCACCTGTTATCAGTACCGGAGATTTAATTTTCAAGGATCGTTGAGGTAGTGATTTTGGCTTTCACTGTCTAGTAGCTGGCAACAGAGATTTGAAGCCAGTGCAAAAGATCTGGAGACTCTAAAAATATATGGAAACAAACCCTCCATCCATATGCTTCATCCATGCAGTGAGCACTATGAAAAACACAGGGGTCATAGGCAAGAAAACCAACGATGTTTGTTCAATTTTCCATTT
Organism: Pachyramphus minor; assembly: GCA_013397135.1. Classification (NCBI taxonomy): domain Eukaryota; kingdom Metazoa; phylum Chordata; class Aves; order Passeriformes; family Tyrannidae; genus Pachyramphus; species Pachyramphus minor. The sequence goes on from VYXB01003816.1 coordinate 524,742, forward strand.
AACTGTCAGCCTTTATAGGGCTAAGTCCAGCTAAAGACTTGAGTGAAAACAAATTGAAGTGCCTTATGGCTGGGCACCCTAGAAGCTCTTCTAGCTCTCAACAGTCAGATCCTGAAGTTTTTAGTGGAGATGAAGTGAGCCTTCAACATTACCATTCTGCTTATTCCACCACTTCACCTCCACATCACTTACCACTGCTAATACACCCCCCTCTACAATGCCAATACTCAAATATGACAGCTGATTCTTCAACAAAGCAAGTGGCTGGAGATTTTGATGTATTTCATTTGAGAAAAGCTTAGACAAGTTTACAGTAAGCTTCTTAGCTTTGTTTGTGGCCGTAGCAAGTAAAGTTGAGACAAGCTGCCAAATTTAATTCATTAGAAATCCCGAATAGCCAACCATGCAGAGATCTCAGCTGTACATAAAATTAATAGCCACAAAAAAAAGTTAGTCCTCAAGTTTACTTCAGTAAGGCACAGGAAGCATCCAAAAGACATCATCCATCATTAAGCACTTACATCCCTGCTCATCGGATACCTACAGCTAAACAGAGTAAAATCAGAATCGACATATATCAAACAATGTATTGTAGCACTTTCTGCTTTTCTTCTCTATACAGTCTAAAGTATAAAAATTTTAAGATTTCTTTGTAGTACATACCCCAGTGACATACCAATGAGATAGTGTAATTCCTGAGGACTGCAGAAGAACATTAAGGAACATTAAAGAGAGACAGAGGAGGCCATTAGGTTGTTTTAGATGCTCTCTCTCTCCTTTATCTCATCTCAGATAAACAGAGGGTTTCTGTTGGTTTATTTGCTTTTATGTCTGGAGTTAGATATTGCCTAGCAGAATTTTCATGAAAACATAATGTTCATTTAAAATAGTACACACTTCAAACAGAAGACGTGTCTCACAGTAGGATGAGGACAGAAAAAAAAACAAAACCAAGACTGGTGACAAATTCTTTCAAATTGTTTCCAAATGATCTAAGTTTCCATTAATAAAACAAGCACACAAATTTTCTTGGGGTTTGTTTTGTTGTGGGATGTTAGTTTTTTACTTTGAGATTTTTGAGCCTCAGTCTCACGATGATTTAAGTTAAACAGGTGTACAGACAATTTGTTCCATTAATATCAGCGAAACAAATAGGTATTTAGAGATCAAGGTTCTGATTTGGCATCAATCCTCTCACCCACAGTTGAGCCAAATCCTTCACAAACATCACTACCAAGGTTTTTCCCGAACTTTTCCAAATGGGCTGAAAAATACCTTCAAACCAGTAAAGGGAAGTCTTAGGCAATACTTGGTAATTTCTGAAACTAAAGATTTCTCTTTGCTCCATCCAGCAAAGGGGAGAAGACTTCTTGCTAAGACACAAATATTTGAGTACTACTGCACACTAGATCCATATGTACATCAGATTCACAATACATGAATTGTATCACTGCCTGGAATACATTGGCTGCAGAAGACAGCAGAATGTACATTATATGCAATATATACATTATGAGATGCGGTTTTCATGTGAAAGACACTAGATCTAGATCAAAACAAAATATATAGCTGTTGTAAAATTGTAAAGGAAGTGAAAGATTATTGGTGCAGAATACATACACACACTGCCTTAAAGGCAGAAATGAGGGAAAAGCAAGAGAGGGCAAAAGACCTGCTTTTTTTTTTTCTGCCAGAGCAACCACTCAGTGCATTTCTAGGAGCTATAGGGGGAATATCTGTCTAGAGTGGAGAGTGTGCACTTAGACTGAGAAGGCTAATCAAATACAGTTTCTAACCAGTGAGTGCAGTATCACCAACCCAATGCCTATTTGAAAAAGAAAAAAAATTCTGTACAACAAAAATGACCCCAAGCTCCAGATCTGCATAATTCTTAAGGTCAGTTGATCCCTGAAGGCACATGTCTATCACAAGCTAAGAACAGGGGAATTACTGGAAGTCTCTGCTGTTTTATGTCATCATGGCAGGAACACTGCCTCAGAACATTTCCTCATTACTGGAAGCTAGAGTCCCATGCAGGGAGCCCATAAAGAGCAAGGTCATCTGTAAAATAACCATGCGCTTTTCTTTACATCCTAAAGAAGTCACTGCACTAAAGTTCCGTGAGGGAGGTTATAAAACCAAGCAGGACTCGCATCACTTGTGACACATTCCCACGCAAATCCAATTTTTGGACTCAATGTACTAAATTGCCTAAAGTGACATCTGCAAATCTTGTTTGGTAGAAGCTATAAGGGAGATGTAACCATCGAGAAAAAGTGTTATTGCTGGCATTACTGGAAGTACAAGCACAGCATGCATCTGGACATCCCAGTCTCTGTACAGCACAAGCTCCATGGTCTAGGAGGTAGGAAGGCCCCAAATCCCTCAAAAGTCAAAGTGATCCCACACAAGAACCTCCACAACACTCCCATGGATTCCCCCCACAGAGTAATATAGCCTTTAAATATAACAAACTGCTTTGCAAAGAAGTGGCTTGGTCTGCCATGAGAGCAAAAAATTACTATGTAGAGAAGGTTACAGTGGTTCAGAAACTAGTTTGAGTTTACACAATTTATACAGTGAAGTATGAAGAGAAAGAAGTAGAGATTCCAGGAGCAGCTGTTTTTAGCCTATGAGGCTTTTGAGGAAAGGGTCTGTATCTAGAGAAGGAAATCTGGATTGCATCTGCTATTTTCACATATACATACATATATATATATGTACACAAACAATAGCATCTAGAGGGTTGCACCACATACTGGCATTCACACAATTCAAACACAGAAGGACTGAAAATTCACTAATGTACCTGATAGAAAATGCCAGTTTGTCAGGGGCAGGTAGTTTAAATTACTGTGTCTATCGTCCTCTGAGAGGAAGGATAAGAAAACTTCATTAATATTTTTCTATCAGGAAAAGAAGGCCAAAACTCTCCTCCTTCATACTCTCCAGAGGTCAAACTAGATTTGTAATGATCTCTTGTGGCTTTAACTAGGTTTATAGATTAGCCGACTTCAAACTGACACAATGTTTAAATAATAACATTTTCTTGAAATTGAGTGCCTAGTACAAGCCTCCAATCATTGGCTAGGCTCTGGAGGAACTTTGGCTGTAGAAATATTTGTAATAAACCAAAGGAAAAATCCTAGGTAGACATTCCAAAATTGAATACTGTTGACTCCATCTACCTGAAAAGCAAATGATGTACACTTAAAACATCTTCTGTATGGCCTGCTTTAGCTAGGTGCAGATCTCCATGAAAACACGCAGATGGAGGATGTGTCTATAGTACAGACACCATTCCAAGGGTTGGGTACTGGACCCAATCAGCCACAGCAGCAAGGATTTCCATCCTCAGCCAAGAGGCATGGAGACCACCATGTTCCATGCAAATGGAGCCGGTTTCTGGTACTGGGAGAGTACAATTAAAATCAACTTTAATATGCCTGCACTGTCCTGACACCTCTGCTGTAGACTCTGATAATTTAATTCAAAGCCTGTTACCATACAATAACTGCCAGAGGTCACATCATCATGGGTCAGATGAATTCATTAAGTGAACCAATCCATATGTTGCCTTTTTGCTCCCTTTTCAAGTACATGGCCAAAGGAGAGATGTGTTGTCATCTGCTCAAAGGAGCTGTTCCTTGTCAGCTACACCACTGTTTAACTTGTCACAAGTACAAGCAAAACAATACAACACAGCAAACCTCACCAACTTGTATGAACAGCTTGGAAGTCCACTGGATATCACTTAATTCCATGAGCCAGTAAATACATGAACAATAGGAATCAGATTACTTTGCTCATATGTTTTGACAACAGCAATTTCATTTTATTTATTAAGATAATTCATAAAGCACCATCAAATGCAGTGCAGAATCTCTTGTAAAAATAATTACAATCTAGTAATGCAAGATCTCATTGAAGCACACCATTAATTCCTTGACAGTTAGGGAATGAGCCAAAGACTTTGTGCAAATGAAGGATTAGCAAGGTTTCAACACACATTTCCTTGCACTTAAAATGTGCAAGGAGCAAACCTTATTAAACAGCACTTCATATTATGCTTTAAAATGATAGCCCCTGAGGCAGATTTTTGTACTTCAAAAGATAGCTAGTATACTGCTATACATTACAGCCTAGGATAACAGAAAAATAAATTCCTATCTAATTCCTGTATAGAGGGAACATAAAATAGTTGGTGTTTCCTACAGCTGTCAAGAAAACCTAAACTTTTATGCACAATGAGGTGTCAGCAGTCTCACACAATAAAGAGAGGACAGCTTTAATCCAATGCCTCGAATTGTCTTCCACTTGGCTATTGAAAATATTTTGAGCAGCCTAAATAATCTTTTCTGAACCTAACATCCAGCATTTGGGATGTCTCCAGATGAGCCTCAGGGTTATAGGTGTTTAAACTGCTTCTATTTCTATGCAGAACAACTTTGTGGTTGTACATTTTTGGGCTGTTTTTAAAGTAAGATTTCCCTAACATTAAAAAAAAAAAAAAAAGTCTGGTGCGTTTTCTTCTCACTATTTAATAATGTTCAAAGTTGTCTGAAAATTTGCTTACACATAAAGGACTGAATCAGCTACCTGCTTTGCATCATCTAGGTTTTAAAAGTCCTTGCAGCACAGACAGTATGAAATGATGACACCCATGATCCAAATTTATGTGATTTCTCTAATGCGTTAACTCAGGTCTTCACAGTTAGAACTGATGCAGAAGCTATTAGGAAATAAGCATTTTACTGAATATTAAGATACAATTAGACCCAGATAAACTGCCTATAGAAAGTAGACTGCCCACTTAGTAAACTAGAACCCCTTAAAAACCACCAGAAATATCTGCCAATGTTAAAATCAAGATCTCATAACAAGCAATTAAGGATGCTGAAAGAATTTGCAGAAGATGTTGCATTCTTCCAAACTTTTCCATCTTATCTCAGATGTTTACAGTAAAAAGAACAGACAAGCTTTCTTCAAGCAGCACAATATTCTTCTTATAATGTGACTAAGTAACCCCCTCTGATCCTCAGGAGACGTTAGCAAAATAATTGTTCCCCCGCACTCCTCCTCTGTTATTACTTCTTTTTTTTCCCACTCTTATTACTTCAGGCAGAAATAACTTGGAGATACTATCATCAATTTACCAAAACAGAATTCCCCTGCGTTTATTTTAAGTTAGACTTTTACAATTACATTGTACATTAGAGCTAAATCTAATGATTTTCAACTTAGTTGAAGCTGACTGGTTCACTAAGTCTACAGTTTAATTCTTCCCTCTCTCTCTTATTTTGCTAACTAGAAGAGAAATCAATCTACTTTCAAGCTTGTTGGAATCAATCTTCTTTTCTCTTTCTTACAATTTATAAGCCAGAGGCTTAAAAAGTGTCCATATCCGCTTTTAACAAGCTGGTTATGTGAGATAAGCACAAGAACATTAATAAAAATAGCTCAGCTTTAAGTCATGAATGTTTTACAAAAGTAGACCTAAAAGAAAATCCAAAAGGCTAATTGTGATTTATACTATGTTTCTTTTCCTATACTACCAATTATTCATCATCTCTAAAAGATACCTTCTTTTATATGCCAATGTCATGAATGCAAATTCTGCCAGCTCATTCCTAATCAGGTGAGACACTGAGGAGCACAGACCACCCCCTAGTTTGTCCTGGGACCTATAAATGCTGGAATAATGCAGGAGAAGTTTATTCTTTCCCAGTTACGGACTTTTACCTTTTTTTTTTTTTGTTCTTAGTTTTTTAATTTTTTTCGAGCAAGCTCCACAAAGATTTCATAGCTCTCTCACACACTGTACCTCAGTATGGTCTACACCATCACTTTACTACCACCCTCAGTGTCTCCAGTGTTCACAAAACCTGTACCTAGAACAGCAGCAATAGAACCACCAGTACTGAAGATTTTATTACTGCAATTATAAAAAAGCAGCTGGTGGAAATAATAATACTACTTAGCATTTATATGATGCTTTATATCTTCAAAAGGCCATATAAACATTTGGTAATTAAACCTCACAGAACTCCTGAGAGACCGATATTTTTTTTTGTTTATTAATAGGAAAACTGAGGCAAAGAGACAAAACAGCTGTTTTCAAAATCTAGATTTTTAGATTATTTTAAAAAGGAAATGGAGATGTCTGGACAGTCAGAACTTTCAGAGTTATAAAAGTACAGCTTAAAATACTCAAAGAATCTAATGGGACAAACTCTCATGCTCTGAGCATCCACCCCCTCAAAAAAAAAAAAAAATAAAATCAGCAAACCCTGTCCCTGGGAAGACACAGCTCCCTACTGCCAGCTGCCCTAAGCGCTCACCGCTGTGGAGCACAAAAGACTGGATTGCACAGGTCAGTGGGGCCATTTCTCCTGACAGACCCCCAGCCCAGAAGTCCGAGTCCCTCTGCAAAAGTCAAACTCTTGACAAGCTGCACAAAATTGTGATTTCAAGTGGTCGCCACCAAGACTGGGACTCAACAGCAACTTGGTTCTCCTTCAGGGGAACACTCCGCTCTTAAGGAAGATATGAACTCTCCTGTTTCCTTGCATGTTGACATTCAGCTTTCATATAAAAGTGAGAAAAACTGTAAAACCTAAGTAGAAAACAAAAAATTCCACCACATCCTGAAGGTACTTTGGAGATCTTACATTCATATTCAGTGAGACATTTACTGAACAGACTTTTTTACGTGTATTAGACACCTCACTCACATAGGGAAAACAAATGCCTACACACAGTCTAACAGCTCCCATTCACTCTTGAGCTCTAGAACTGCTTCAAGAGAGCTTAAAATTGTTGCCTAGACAAAATACGCAGCATTCAACCTTTAAAGAAGATGCTACTTATAAAACTCTAACCCACAAAGACTTGACTAAAACAATAATTTCACAGACAATATTCCCCACTGGGATCAATAGGTCTGAAATGCTTTTCAGAAGACACTGGAATAAAGACTAATGACACAAAAGCGGAAAAATAGTTGGTTTGTGAGTAAGAAAAAAGCTTTACTGCAAGGAGTGGCATGAAGTGCGTTCTCCAAAGGTGAACATGAAGCACTGTGCAATTAAAGAGTGATGCAAAACAAAAAGAATAGGGAAAACTTAGGCATTAAAGAAAGTAATAGAAAGGAAAAAAATAAGCAAACAATAAGAGACTAAAGCTATATCAAGACTCAAATGCAGGATGGACCAGAATATGGAAGATGGTGGAGAACCATGACGCAGGCAAGTGAAGAAGGAAGGAAAACAGTAATATCTGAGCCAGGGGGCAGGCTGAGTAAGGAAAAGCGAGACCAAAGCTGAAGGTAAGGCTCCAAATCCAGCAGTACTTTATCCCTAAAGCAACCATGAGAAGGGAAACTGTGACTGCAATGGAGAAGCTGTGTTTGTTTCTTGGCAGAGGTAGGACATTTGTCACACTGGGCTGACTTACCTAATGGACACCAAGGTACAAAGTCCAGATTCCTTACGCTGTCCTGCCCTCTGTATGTGAGATAGCAGCACGAGGCTAATTACCAGTTAGCTGGGATTTATTACCCATAACGAAGTCTGCAGCTAAACAGAAACAGATCCCAGCCTCCCACCCTACAAGTCTTTATCCTTGAATACAGGAAGAAAAAGAAACAGAAAGATGAAACAAACATCACACTAAGGTTGTGAAAGCACAGGAAGATCACTGAGCAATAAATAATTCTAGAAGTGAAGAGAATAAGAAATTCCACTTTGGGGAAAGCGAGTCTGAGATGACATGGAAAAAGAAAACATATATTTAAATACAGAGCCTGCTACCCAATTCTGAATGTGAAACATAGATGTATATTTATATCTCCAACTGAAGGCAGTATAATGCACTCGCTGGCTTCTCAAGACATGTACCAAGCTGAAAATTACTTCAGATACACAAGTATAAATGGTTGAATTTTCTATGCCATTTTCAAAATTGCACAGAAGATCATCAAGCTGAATTTTATTACAACTTGATATCACAAACTCCTCATGATGTAACTCAGCTTCATTGCATTATCTTTGCTAGATCATTGTCAAATGCACTCAGCTACATGAAAGACTCAACATACAAGATGAATGTGTCACTCTTTGTACAAAGGTTCACATTCATATGCTCTGAATAACAAAACTGTGCATTCAAAAATATTTTATGATGTAACTGGGATTCTGACCAATCTGATGAATCCCTGCATTAATCAGATACCTAACTCCCCAAAACACTAAGTGTTAATTCCCTTATGGATGAGAAAATTAAAGCTTTCTCCAGGCTAGTTACTCCAAATTATAATTCACACTTTAAACAAAGAGATCTTTGACTCGGGAAATAGAGAAGACAACACCTCAGATACACTGTGAAACCAGCAAAAAGAGCTACAGCATCAGAAGAAGAAGAGAGAATGAGAATGAAGAGCAGAGTCTTCAGACTTCATGAAAGGAGCATTCAGAGGGATGAATTAAGCCCTCTCAATTACCCCAGAATGAAAGAAAGTGCTCATTAAACAAAGTTCATGTTTCAGGTGAAATAAAATTCACTAGGAGCATTACGGGAACAAATCACAGCAGCATCAAAGTTTACTTAAAGTTAAAACATTGATAAATTTGGGGTAACCTAAGGTATCTGCAAGTATTGAAGGGCAAATGGACTTCTGTGATCTCATGTATTTCACATGATTTTTAGATCATGATTTATGCTCCTGTTTTGGGACAACGGGGTATGTTAAATACCATTTCCTAATGGGTCTGGGCCTATCCAATGAGCAAGAAACAGGTACTGCAAACATCTCACTTTCAGCTTCAATTTGCACTTGAGACAATTTCCGGAAGGTGAGCGGGGAGGAAAAGGGAATACCGATGGGAGAAGCAGCAAGCCTAGTGCCTGTTTTTCTACTTGGTCCATCTTTAAAAATGCTTTTAAATGCAGGAGCAGAAATGAAAGTAATACACACAAATCTCCAGGAGTCATCACCTTATTTTCCAGTTACAAACATTCCTGGGCTACAGACATTAAGAGTTACAGTGAAACTCTTGCAGTAGATTTAGTCTGTAGCATCCAGCAAGCTACAGAAAACTCCAGACCCCCACCCCAAGAACCAGCTCTGGCAGCTTCACAATTAAATCATCTGAACACAGTTCCCCTACGCTTATGGAAGTCTTGAAAGAAACTGGGTGTTCCCTTACCTACAGTGGTAATCTATGAAATCCAGAAAATACCTAAGCTGTAACATTTTGGATTATTGAAAGACAAATCCTCTATCTCATCTAAACCCAATGCATTCTTAAAACAAACAAACAAACAAACAAACAAGCAAACGAAAAAAAACACAACAAAACACTCACAAATCAAAACACAAATCAAATCTCCCCAAAAAATAAATACCACATTATCTGTACAAACCCCACTTTTAGTAGGGCTGAACATTCATAACACCTACCCTCACTCAACAGATACCATTCCTAAAGTTAACAATTATTTTTCTAAATATCCTGTTGAAATACTCAAAGGTTTCACAGTATTACATGAACAAGGGTTCACCATTTTACAACTCAGAGTTTTATACTGTTTGGTTTTGATCTTCTGCTTTCCTCTGTACAGAGGAAAATATATATATCCCCTGTATATATATTTTCTGCTTTCCTCTCTTTATAGAGAACATCACAATTTCCATGGCTGGTCAAGATGACAACGTGAGTGAGGCTTTAAGAACAAAGGCAAGTAGAATCCCCTGTCACCACAGTAATGAAGATGCCTGTCACACATCAGAAAACCACACAACAGAAAATCCCACAGAAATGGATAACTTCATGGAAAATACTAACTCTGAACCTTTCATGCTAGAGACGTCTGCTAACTTTGTCTATGCAAAATGCATAAGGTTGCTGAAGTCTATTCATAAATAGACAAAGATAATAAATGCAAAGAAAGTCATTTGTAATTTGCTATTTCCATGTTCTATCTCAACCCTGTGGAGATTCACAGCATGCCTAACTTTAATTACCATGACAGTGGCATAGAGAGGAAAGGGAAGGAAGGACTGGAAGCATTTAACTAGTAGCAATTCAAGACCCTGAGTTGGCTAATATTTAAAAATTTTACTAAAACTGACCTTACAATCAAAGGCATGTGTTAGTGATTGTGGGCTCATGGTCACAGCTCAAAATGAAAACAGATCCTAAAAAGCTAATGCTAACAACATTTCCATTTGTGATTCATTTTTTATCCTCCCAGTGTCCATGACACTCAATTAGAAATGAGAAAATAAAAAGTGTTCCTCCCCACAAAACAGATGTGAAGGTTGTTTCTTCCCACATCATCATGGTCTTTCCAAGAAGGCTGTGACTAACTTTGCCAGGGAACAAGCAATTATGCAGGATCTCTGAGTATCAAGAGCTATAAAAGACACCTTAACATTCCATTTCAGTGACTAAAGAGCTCTGTTTTATAAACAGTTATGCAAATGTTTTCTACACACACTCCAAACAGTCTCACCAACTCAGATAAAACTTTCTACAACTTTATACCTAAGTTCCTCCATGGGAACCACAGGGAGAAACTCAGCAGTCGTTCAGGACTGAAGTTCCCAGCAAAATGTAAAATTCAGATGACAGATATCATCTAACTTGGGATCCAGGGTGGAAAACTGAAATTCCTAGGTATCAGAGTTAAATCAAGATCTGTACAAAACTGAGAAATTCATTGAATGAATAAATTGATGGATAAATCAGAATTCAACTCTGGAGTTAAGACAAAATGGCACCAGATACATCCCTCTCCAAAAGCAGGAATCCTAGTTTCTGGTAATCCAAAGGATTTAATACGGAAAAAAATACAGAACTAGTACTGAGAACAAGATATGAGTCTTATATATTGAATTTTCACCTTGAAAAATATACCAACTGCACTGTTAATTTCATGGGTATTGTGTGAGTATGGCCCTACCATGAGGAAAAAGGGTACTTCAGGCATCACAACATTCAGTGAAAAGCCTTCTAACCATGAGCTGTTGATTAGCCTCCTTGGGAATCCAGCTCAGGACTAGAATGATGCAAACTGAATCCCCATGGACAAAGGGGACACAGAACCAGATGCTGTTAAGTGAGCTAGCAAGAAGAAATCCTGGTTTCAAAGGACATGTGAGAAAGAGACCTATCCACATGCAGAAAACACACAAGCAAACAAACTTTCTGATTCCTTTTGGATGGAGATATAAGAATGGGGCCATGCACACTGCACCAGAAGCACCACAGCTAAGAGGAGTTAAAAGTCTTTTCTTTCTGGCCACTACCCCACTTCAGAGAGAGAAGACTCTGGATGGGTCACACACCAAAGGGTTTCCTTTTTTTGTCTGGCACAGCTAAAAGATGTGTCTTCAAGAAAATCTCACACCATTGACAAGTCATTCACCACAGGAGAAGAGATGCAGGAGCTGTAATTAGGAGCATAAGAGCAACAGGTGGTAGACACTGAAATCGAAGTTAGCAAACACTTTATCAGTGCAGTCTTCATCATGTGGACTTCAAGTCTTCTCTTATCTTACCACAGTAATTTAGAAGTTCTTATATATTTAACCTATTTTAATAGTAACTGATCCTCCAATTACTTGACTTCAGATGTTAGATTTTAATAAGGTTTTACCCATAGGACAAAAAAAAATACAACACTTAATGTGACTGGTTTGCCATTTACAGCTGGACTCTGGACAGAAAGAAAATAAACCATACTTTCAGAATTGAGTTGTCAGCAAGTGCAAAAATTCTGTATTTTTTTTCCCATCTGTGCATTTCACAGCAGAAGTAACTTTAGACTAACCTTGTCCTTTCTATTACTGCTATAAATAACACAGCACCTAATCACTACTGGGTGTTGTTGCTTGTGGGGTGTTACCTCCCTCCAAATAAATCTAATGGGATGCTTTGACTGCTTTCAAAATTACATGCAATCAGAAACATACATTTTGAGCTATGAGAAGGCATAACTCAATACTGCAGCCATTATGAGTGTTTGACAATACAAGCCAGCTGGACAATTACAGTCCGAAGACACTGATATTTCCATAGTCTCTCCCAATAAAAGCAACCAGCAGCTGCAACCTGCTTCTGTGGAGCCTTGAGCACAGTATCTCATTACCTGGTGATACCTGAATGCTAATGATGCTACACTCACTGTGAACTGTGAATCAAGAGGAGATATGCTGCATCTCCCTTACACCTTGGAAACCCTGTAAGCTCTTTGCAATCCCCACTGCTCGCTGAGAGGATACAAACTCACTTCAAGCCGGGCCTAGGAGAGGCTTCTTCTCAAAGGGCAAGGGTAGCAGCATTTCCACGGAAAAGAGATGGGACACACAATGCTGATTCAGTATTTCCAGTTGCTAACAACAAAAATAGTCATTTTTATGTTCTCCCATGTAAGCAACTTTTGTAGCTGACATATAGACATTGCACAATCACAAAGAAGAAGGAATACTCAATATGAAGGGAGGAGGACCATATTTTTTATGATAGAGAGACATAATTAATACATGATCTATGCTGCAAAGGCATGTAAGATCCATCATTTGGTTAATATTTCAGCAGACACAACGCAGAGCAGCAATACTTTTGTCTTCAGTACTTCACCTCAAGTAAACAAAGCAGACTACACGAAAGGTCATACCATGGCATGTCTGTAACTCTGGAGGGTAGGAGACCCGTGAGCCAAGGTAAAGCACAATTTTTGAATGGAAGGACTGGTTCCCAAACAACATCCTTAAGAAAAACTTGTTCCCAACCTTTCTTCTATTGCCTGCTACTCACTGGCTTGAAACTACGGTTTAGTGTAAGCTGCGTCTCGCTTTTCATGGATACAATGCAGCCCTACTGAGGTTACAAGGGGACAGGAACACCTTAGATCATGCCGCAAAATGCCACGAACCTGTTTTCCACCGTGTGCCCTGGTCACCTGCGCGCTGGCAGGGAGTGCATGTCATGGCGATGAGAGGGGCACGAGGAGGAAAAACGCCAGGGAAAGTTACCAGATAGAGGGAAAGGGCTAAACAGCGGGGGAGAAGAAAGACAGAGAGCACCAAAGAAACGCAGGCACGCAACAGGAATATCCCACCTGAAAGCTCCCCTTCGCCCAATACCAGCAATACAGATGGAAAAGCCAGCTCAAACACCGAGGAAGAAATACCACAATAAGGACTGAAAGAGAAGTCACCTGGTCGAAGGTGAGGCAGGAGGAGGAGGAGGAGGGCACCGGCACCGATGGTGCCTTCCCCGGGCAGCGGCAGATCCTCAGCCCGGTGGGAGCCCGGCGGGCAAGGTGCGGCGGCGTTACCGCAGCGGGAGGGGGAAAACACACGCACACCTACACACACACATGCACGGAGAGGGACGCGACTATAAAGCCACGGCGGGGGAACGGCGGCAGCAGGGAGCGCCCTGCCCAGAGGCCAGGAGGGGGTTCTCGGCCACCCCTGCCCGAGCGGCCGCGGGTCCGCGGACAGGCCGGGTCAGCGCCCCGCAATTCGCCCCTTCCCACCCCGGGCGCTGCCCCGGCGGCTTTGGGCGTCGCGGAACAAAAGGGGGGGCTCGGTGCCCGGCGGGGAAATCCTCTGCCGCTCCGCCAGCCCCTTACCTTCCCCCGAGTCCTCCTCCCACCCCGCAGGGCTCCGGGCGGCACGGC
>VYXB01003816.1:538476-572502 GCA_013397135.1 Pachyramphus minor
CCCGGCTCCTGCCCCGGCCCCGGCTCCTGCCCCGGCCCCGGCTCCGGCCTCAGCCCCGGCCCCGCGGGCTGTGCGGGTTCGCCTCGCCTCTGCCGCTCACCGAGCGCTCACGCAAAGCAAAGGTGCTGAGAGCAGCTCCCCGGAGCGGCGCTGAAATATGGGAGTTGTTTAAAGTCATCGTAAGCCTTCCAAAAAAATTAAATAAAAAGCCACATGATAAACCTACCAAGGCTCCGAAGCAAAATCCTTCCCCGAAGAAGTAAGTGTATCTAAACCACCTTTGCAACTAGTGGACGACGAGAGTATAAGTCTCTCATCCTCACTTGAAATCCAGGATGAAATCTCCCAACTGTTTATGTTGTTTCCATCTGGTACCACATTCCTCCCGACTCTGACAACTTACACGTGTATTTCACTAAGCACAGGGGAATAGTCCCGTGTCAAGGTACTATTGGCACGTTTACAGGTAGCCAAAGTCCTCACGCTACAGCCATGATTTCTATAACAAGCCACTCCCCTCCTAAAATCTGGTTGTTCGAGGAAACCTCAGTTTTCACTGATTCCACTTTCAAACAAACTTTTGCCTTTTGTGACTCCAGAGAAAAGCTTGAAAACAGAAATCTTTTGTCAGCATCAGACATAAGAAAAGAACCTCCCTTCAGGTAGTATATAGGAGAGCTAATCTGATTTTCGAGATTCTGTTCCTGATTTTTGATAGAATTCAATTGCCAATCCTGAAAGACTTACACACCTGTTTAATTATGTTCCTGAGGCTCCTTCCAGGCTTCACTAAGATTCCTCATGAAGATCAGAATCTTACCTAGACTAAACAGCCATTTCCATTGAGCCACTGCTATCCCAGTATGGATAGCTTTACAAAGTTTCTGTGATTCCAGGCCCTCTTCAAGGAACCTGCCGAGGAAAAGTATAAACTAATGGAAGAGCAGCTGCTTGCTGAAATTTCCACTCAGTTCCAAGAAAAGAGGCTTGGCAGGTCCTTGCTTTTTATAACATTCTGTGACTCATTTGCAGAGGCAGGTGAAGTCATATCCATCACTGCCAGAGTCATGCCACTGACGGCTTCTTCAGGAAGGACGTGGATTTTTACCAGTTTTTTGAAAGAGGAAAGGACCATATTGCTCAGCTTCTGTTTGCAGCTGTTTGGTTGTTGAATCTCTTCTTCTAGTCCATCCTTGCCCTGGTGTTTGCCAACAAATCTTCCTGAAATAAGGTCTGAACTCTACAAACTGTGTTATTGTGCCAGGTTCCTTGGCAGGGTCTGGGCTGAAGGCAGTGGGCAGCAGGCAGGCATGAGACTCACTGAGGAATCCTGTGAACCAGACAGGAGAGAGTAACCCGAGCTTGCAGGTCAGGCTGGAAGAGGTGGGGCAACACTCCACAATTGCTTAGGAGTTCACCTTAACCCTGCTTCCAAAAAAAAAAAAAAAAAAAAAAGGAAAACCTGTTCATACNAAAAAAGCAAAGGAAAACCAGTTCAGGCAACTTCCCATTCATGGCTCAGAGCTGGTAGAGTCCCTTGTCATGCTGCATCTTCTTCCAATGGTTCTGTCTCTGCTATTTTTTCTGGTCCAGAAAGCCCTCCACAAAACAGGAAAAAACTTGTGAAATAACTCCACTTCTATGTACCTAAAAAAGCACTGAAATGTGCAGATACCACACACTTACCTAGTTTGTTTCCAACAAACCTGAAGAATCAGATTATGGAGAGGCCACCAAGGTAGTTTGTGGGAATGAAGCTTACAGGAACACTGACATCTAAACTGACATTTCCAAACTGTCCATGATATATGGCATACACATATATCTTCCTAGGTAAACAATAACAGTAATTTTTACGTGAAAGTGCTTACCCCATGAGAGGTGGAAGGAATACAAGAGATGCTCTTAAAGAAAAGGCTGGGGACTGCTTCAGTCCTTGTCAGGGATAAACTGTGCCTCTCTTCCCCCTTCTTTCCTGGATAGCAGCCCAAGCCCACCCCCTGCTCCAATTCCCTTTAACAAAGGACAGAACACAAATGCAGAAGACCACTGTGGGCTGATATTTTTTGGTTTCATTTGGGAAGAAAATATTTTAAAGGAACAGAGACAATAAAGAGAAATGTGGAAAGAAAGTGGGATGTGAGAATGAGAAAAGGGAAACCAGAAGGATAAATGGGAGAGAGAAAGATTTGGGGAAGAATAAATTCTATTTCTGCTCTTTATGGCCTTTTCTTCGGGATGTGTACATTGGTATGTAGGTATGGACATTTATAAAATTATTTTATATGATTAAGAAGTTAATATTACTGCAGATAGGAAGCCAGAACATTGTAACACAGGGGATGAAGAAGGTATTTCGTCAATGTTTGTCTGTTTGGGGAAAAGACAAAATATGCCAAAGAATTTCCTTCTGTTGTAGAGCAACCTAAAGATACTCTCCGTGCTGGGAACCTGCAGAATGACTTACATGCAATGAAAGACTTACACAACGGTCTGGCAGGCCCAGCAGAGTCTGTTTGCTGACACCCCCACTTCCTGCATGGAATTTGGCCAAGCACCAAGGCCCCAGCCAGTAGCAATCTCCTTTGCAGGTGTACCCGTGATGGAAGGCACAGTGTGGGGAACAAACCTGCAGGCCCATGGGGAGCACCACTGCTCAGGCTCTACTGAAAATGGATGGGCAGGGGTTCCATTTGTACAGTACTGGCTGCAGCAAGCCTGGGGATTTAAGATTAACTGCTTGATACTGGAATTTCCACTCTCATTGAAAACAGACACCACTGTATCCATAGAGTTTTCAGAAGAAAAATATGCACAGCAAGCCTGATTCTTTCATTGATTTTAAGGCATGTGCAGCTCAGTGAGAAACAGCAGAATTGTTCCTTATTTAGGTCATAAAAATGCAAGGTAAATCCAGAGGAATTCAGAGCAAATGTGAGAAACAAAAGAGATTGGCTGTTGGTCCATGCTCCCCCATCCTTTATGCTGTGGAAAAGAAGAAAGATTGCAAATACAGAAACTATTTATTTGTTGCTTTTGTAAAATTATAGAAAACATTTTGCTCAAGGCTAAATATGGTACTATCTAGAAAACTATGCAGGTAAGAGGATTTGAAAAATAAGCATAGAGATTCTTCTAATCCCAAAGTTATTTTGTAGTTTGATTGGGAGTTCTGGTTTTAAAATATTCTGCTTAAATATGTCATCCTTTTTGTTATAAATATATATAGTTATTTTATATATTTATATATTCATTTTTAGAAGACACTAAGTGAATGTAATTAAATGTTTTGAATTCAGATTTACTATTTGAATAGCAAATCTATGAGTAACATAATGAACACAAAACTAGTGAGGTTTAAATATGTTCAGGATATTCTGTAAACTTCTACATTAACTAGGAAGCTGAGGTTTGCCACCCAAAAATTAGCTTTGGGCAAACCCTCTAGTATGTTTGGATTTGATTCTCCCACAACCACCCCCAAAAGAAAAAAAAAAAAAAAAAGATTAAAGATTATTAAAAGATCTCTCCCCATTAGTGAATTCCTTTATTGGAGAGCTTGTGCTTAGCTGATTAATATGAAAGTACATAGGCTAATTGCATTTTTTTTTAATAACCTTTCTGGGGAAGGTTGATTCAGGCACACAAAGTAACGTAGACCAGAGAACTACCCATAATCTAAATGTGGAAAGGAAGGAGGAACCCAGTATGTCTGTAACCTTCTCCTCACAGAGACTGAACTTCAGACTCAGTTCTGAATCAGAGGGAAAACTCCTGACTGACTCATGTACTGTGTCCCAGGTACAGAGCCAAAGCAGCACAAAGAATTCCCAGTCTCATTTCCACCCAAGAAATGATTCTTTGGAAGAGATATATCTGCTGAGAAGAAGGTGTCTGTCAGAGTGCAGTCACGGTGTGGAACTCCATGGAGGTTCCCAGTGACTGTGATAGATAAGATTGCCTCAAAGAGCTGTCGAGAATCACTGTGCCCAAGTTATATAAGGGACCACTCTGTACTGCAGAAAATTTAGGTGTTTTAAAAGAAAAAAAAAAAATCAGTCATTTGCTTGTGGTCCTTGTTGTGCCTGCATTCCAAGTCAGAGAGCATGAAGTTCCATCTCCATGGTATAACTGGGTGTTTTAGTCTCCATTTTACTTTATTTGGAGTTTGCATCAGTAAACATACACCTTCCCTATTTTTCCCATGGTCTAGCTGCCAGGGCTTATCAGATTTATATTCCTTTCTCCTGATTATTGTTGCAGCCGTGATGGAGATTATTTGACTGAGTTGAATAGGGTAAATGAACTTCATCCTGAGCACAAAACTCTTCATCATGAAGCTGCCACCACCGATGAATTAAAAATTTGCCACCCAGCCATTTCAACTGCTAATGCATCAACTACAAACCACATAAATTTATGGGTGGGATTGAAGCTAAATGTGTGATGATAAAAAGCCTTCCAGTAAGACAAAGCTCTGTGACGTTATGAATTATTTGTCGGCTCGTTCTGCAGGATCCTACATGGATTGCAATCAGCCAGTGAAGTAATGCAGAGGGCCTTTCTCCCACTGGAGCCATAGGGAGTGTTGCCATTTATTTTGGCAGGAATAGAATCAGACCCAAATCCTTAAATTGTGCATTACTTAATATCTGGACTGAATGCTGGATAGCTGAGACTTGGATTTGGAAGTCAAGGCCCCTGTCCAGAAAGAAACCTGAGGTGTAAGAAAAACCATATCTGAACCACTGACATCATTTGGGCAGAGCTCAGCATGTTCATGATTACCGGAGTTTTATCTGTCCCCTCTCAAGAGCTGCACTGTGTTTGATGAATGAGACTCTAATTGAATTTAAGCAAATAAATTGCAGGTTACAAAGCCAACTCAAATGTTGTTATGCATTTTGATGCTTCCATATTCCTGTCTTACAGAGACAAAAATGGAATAAGACACAGACAATCAGTCGTTTTATATCTACACTCTGCTCTTTATGGGGAAGTATGACAGATGTGTTGTATTACAATTGTATCTTTATTGTAGAGGATAGAGCATTAAAACTCAGATATTTCACTTTTCTTATATCTCAGATTCAAAAGAGAAGAAAGAGGGCTGGCACAAAGAAAAATGAATAACTGCTAGAAACAATTTCTTTTGTTTTGCCAGAATTTGTAGAAGTTTCTGTTTTTTCTTTCCTCTTCTGGGGTTTTGAAATATACTTCTCTAGTGGAGGAGGGGGAACAATCTTAACCATATAGCTCGTCCCAAAGCCTTCAGAGTTCTTCAGTCAAGCATCTAAAATCAATACATTTCTTTAGTAATCACAAGGTGTTGATAAGAAAGAGGCTGACATTTATGTGGATTGGGGGTTAATAGATTTCATGTTTCCTAACAGAAATGTCAGAGAGGGAGGCTTTTTTCTTCTAACAAATGACAAGGATTTGAGGCAATCACAAGACTAAGTTAAGCTTCTGAGAAACATATCAAATATCATTACCACAATACTAAAATCATTCAAAATTGCTTTCTAAACTGTATTTTTGTTGTGAATTGTGATGAACTTTAATTTTGAAAATTATAGTCCTGGTTCCTGTTTTTAAGGAGAGAAGGGCCTGGTTCAACTGTCTGACCTGTTTAGAGACTGTGTAGGTCACCTAAAATACTGCTTTTGCATATACTTGCTTAGTTCTGATTGCATAATTATTTCATTAGTTAAGGGAAGTAATTAATAATGCTAATGACAATTTTTTGGTTACATAGTTCTTGCCACAGACCTCAAAATTGTCCACCAGCTTTAATGAATTTGGACAGAAAGCTTCATTGTACAGGAGGAATGGACAAAGAATGTCACAGTTATATTTTGAAACCTGCATTATGTTGTGTTTTTATTAAAGACTAAAATTACAGAATTTGAAAGATTTTGATCTCCCATCTAACCCTGGGAGACCAGAAATAAAAATAACAATAAATGCAAATAAAATAACTCTGTGTGTATGTGTGTATAGTTTTAAATACATTGACTTGCATGAGTTTTGGGCAGAAGAGTGTGACTCATTATTTATGGTCATACCACACTGGCAGAGCTGAAGAGGCTCCATCACGCTGTGATGTTGCATCCAGTGCCCACGGAAGCAGAGCTGTAGTGGGACCCAGGAACCCAAGCTTCCTTCATGGTGCTCTGGCCATTACAGTGCCTTCTACAAAAATGGGGCAATGTCTCTGAATTTGATTTCACACAGAGTCAGTCACAGGTGTGGTCCTGGGAGTTATGACTGAGAAAGGTTTGGCACAATTGAGGCTGCAGATATAGTCAGAAACTCAACCAGACTCTACAAGCTTTTTCTTTCCCTTGGAAAGTGCCCATGAGATCGTTTAATTTCCATACAGTTTTCAGATAAACATATGTAATGTCCAAGTTAATAGTTGCTTAAGTCTATGACAGATGTGTGCATTTCTTGAAGTTATGATTTTGCCTTAAGGCACCCCAAACTCTGTGGTAATATCAGCATTTGAAACACACATACTACCAAATCAAACAGGACCTTCCCTGAGCTTGTTACAAGTAAGGGAAGGCTAATAATAATAATTAAAAGGGAGATTAAATCCTGCTGTTATTTGATCATTAGTCAGCCAGTGATGGATTTCATACTTGAGGTAGTCACATCTGTTTGCTTGGATATGCTGGGGCAAGGAGATGCCACCTAACACAGCAGATGTTCTGCAGCCCTCCTGGAGCCCACAAAGTGTGGATGAAGCCCCCAGAGGCAGTCTGACCCTGAGCAAGGAGTCTAAGGGCTACTGTCAGGTACTGAATAAAAATCTGCCTGGAAGAAGCAGTTAACCCAACACAGCTCATCAGGTGGACTGCAATGACTTCTTAACTAGCATAATACACAACAGCATAAGGCAAAGTGAGAACAAAAATACAGCCATACAAACTTATGCCCTAGAAAAGCAAGGTTCATTTATTTGAGTTGAATTTTGCCCAGTCTCTATTCAGACTACAGAAGTCACTGCAGAGCAGTGGATGAGATATGGAAAGAATAGAATATAAAAGATGTGCCAGTCAATACATACTTTTAAAGCAATTTTTGAACCTTTACTATGGATGCCTGGGATAGTATTCTATTTTAATTGCCTCACATATTTATCTCCCGACTTGTCTCCTGGTTCCATCACCTTTGTCTGGGATATTGCCTCAAAGACCTATGAACCTCTTTTTCAGAAACCTATGTTTCTCCTCAGACAGCTTCAAGTAAATGAAGGAGTTGAGGATAATGACTCTACACTCTAATTCACCAAAATATGCCAAACTCTATGGGACATACTGTGTATATATCTACACTGACTGTGGGAAGCATCTTATACAGTTTACAACATATGATTGTTCTTGTGTGCATTCTCCTTTGTCCACCATGTCAGGAGTTTTTAATTTAAATTTATTCTTCCAAAGGCTATTTCATATCACTAGCTTATTATATTCTCTTACCTTGAAAGTTCACTGCAGGTATGTGCATTCAGAAACAAAAAGTTTCCCCTTTTACTAAATAAATAAGCAAAGCCTTGGTATGTAGTTTTCAGATAATATTTAGAGATGTTCTTCCAGAGGTCTGAACAACCTTTTGTACTCCAAAATTATCCTGCCTAGGAAAGAGGGGTGAGAGATTTTAGAGGACATCCACCAATGCATATTATTCCAGAGAGAAATCTTGCAAACATGTGGGTTTTAGCGCAAGGGCTTATGAAAATTCATAGTGTTTGGTACCCTCTCTCACTGATGCAGCAACATTAGGAGCACCACGAATCATGTGGCACCCATCTTGGGAAGCACTGAACAGAAATGGCTGGGGCATGGAAAAAGTACTCAGGAAAACTCCCGGATGGAGGCCACTGCCTTACACCAGACCTGAATAGTGCAGGAGTCTTGGAGAGTACCATCCCTTAAGGGCCATCCTGCCATCAGCTTGTTCAGCTTTTTTCATCTGAATTTAACTTTCACTTAGTTCTAGAGCTGAGTAAAATCATACAGCAGAATCATGTGGTATAACCATATGGCATATTAATTTTTACACAGATAATAGTAATGAGCTGATAGTCTGTGTGTTATGACATATTTATAACCCTGGTAAAATGAAGCAGGAGGACAGCCAAAGCCTCCAAAGTGGCGGCAGGGGATACAGCCCAGTGAAGTACAGGCACAGGACGATACTAAAGATTTCAGGGTGATAAACCATTGACCCCTGATGAATGGGCCAGGGTCAGACATGGCCCCAGGAAGAACTGTGAGGATAGGGATGGGTCAGGATGTTGGCCCGTGTTTGAGCCTGGCTCCCGGGCCCCATGGCTGGTCAGGGCAGGGCTGTGGGGGAGCTGGAGACCAGCCCTGTTGCAGCACCTCTGGGGGGACCTCTGGCCCCGGGGGGCTGAAATGAGGTCCTGGGCAGGGACAGCGAGGGCTGGTGGTGTTCCCAGGGACATGACACATGGGACACTGATGCCTTGCTGCAAATGCACTACTTGCTTTTGTTTCTAAGGAAGACTTGTGCCATTGCCCCTGGGACACAGTGAGGCAGTGGAAAGAAGCATAACACCAGAGAATGAGGGGTAGATTTGTGAGGTTAGTTTCCTTGTATCACAATTTTTAAACATTTAATTAATAGGACTTATTTTACATTAATTAGGTAATTTGGACTGTGAATATTTGTGTATCATAACTGTACTACTACTAATTAACTGTGTGTTGTGTATTAGTTAGCATGTTAAGATTTTAATTAGGC
Source organism: Pachyramphus minor (assembly GCA_013397135.1). Lineage (NCBI taxonomy): Eukaryota > Metazoa > Chordata > Aves > Passeriformes > Tyrannidae > Pachyramphus > Pachyramphus minor. Next base: position 547,252 of record VYXB01003816.1, read on the forward strand.
TAAAAGATTTCTGGCTTGTATGTTCCTCCTTTGTCAATAATAAGATTTTGCACATAAAACCCTCTCCATCAGTCCTCCCCATTCTCCCTTTCATTTTTATTGAGATGCCTCATCACTTCCCCTTACAAAGGGGGCCCCCCTTTATAAGTAAGTGCAGTCAATGACACAGTGATGGGCCTAAAGCATTTTTGTCCTTTCTAGGGGAAGTAAGAGGTCAGGTATTTGACCACTCTGTGCCAGAGGTCCAAAAACCAGAGGTGTGCTGTTCAAGACCAACAGCCCCTGACTTTGATATGCCCTTCATTGGCACATCATGAATGAGAATCCAAGGAGCACAAGGACTTCTCCTTTCCTCCATGACCCTAGACACAAGGGGGTGATGAGGGGAAGGGGTACAGGATGGGGAAAATCATCATTCCACGTTGTGACAGGCACATCAGCAGAAAGGGTCCCATGCAGAAACTTAGCTTCATGCTCCATCCCTGCCTCTGCACCCAACACCACAGAAAGCGGGAGAAACGTGAGCTGCCCTCTCCTCCTGACCCTTCAGAGGGGTGCTTTTCAATGAGCTGAAGGAAGAAACTGAGCTTACACAAATGATAATCATCCTACTTGTTTACAGAAACATTTTCCCACATCTTTTACAGTTTCATTTTAAAAAGGGTGAGCTTTTCAAGGCTGGGACTTGTCCTCACATATATGTGTATCCAGTGCCTAGCACGGCCAGGACTTTGTGCTGAGAAAGGTCTCTGTATCCTACCAAATCAGGCAGAACAGTAACAAAAATAATGTCAGTCCTTCCTCTTTATATGAGCCTATGTTAAAAGAATAAGCAAGTACTTGGCCAATTTCTTTTTCCTCTGGAGTGGTGTCAGCCAGTAGAATTCACACTGCAAAGGGCACCCAGACTGCTGTTGAATTTAAAAAAGGGGGGTTGAATGGTCTCGATCAGGCGATCCTTGTGGCTGGTGCAGCTGTATGGAGACAAAAGGAAAAACTGAGAAGGATTGAAACTCTTACAGAGTGACACAGATGCTTTAACCCTTAGAATGCACAAAGTATGAATTAGAAACACATTCATGATGCAGATATTTCTGGACTATAAGAAAAATAGGAAGAAAAGGAATTTAATTAATCCCCAAGTATAATAAACAAGCAAACATTTACTGGAAATAGAATAGATAAGTTGGGAAACTCCCTGGAGGGACCATAAGAGCTTTCAGAGTCACAACTGTAAGACAGCAATACATGCCAGATATGTAGATAGGCATTCCTAGCTTACCTGGTGTAGCAGAAACCTATTTCAAGGATTTGTAAATCCACAGAATTTGTGAATTTGTGGGACCTGAAGAAAATATTGTAGGCATACAACTGTTTTTTCCTTGCATTTAAAACTCGGGGTGTGTATTTTTTTTGTTTTGATAGAGGTGAGGAAAGTGAACCGCAAATGTCTGGAACACTCCTCCTTCTCAGTCTGAAAACAAAAGCAAAGCCAACACAAATGAAATAGTCAATGGGATTTCCACCTAAGACCCCAAATCTCTTTTAAAACCAAAAATGTTTAACTACTCTTATTTCTTTAAACTTCTGGTTCTTTTCTCTCTGTCTTTATTGCAAAGTGAAACTTATTCCTGATTTGATAGCAATTGTACAAATCATTTTGTTCTCTTCTTTTTAAGCATATTCATACATTGTACAAGCTGCAGGAAACTCCAATAATTTTGTTGAAACACTGCTCCTAATTTTCCCTCAAAATAGAGGCTCCATGACACTTTAAATGGTGCTGTATCTGCATTAAAAAGAAGCTCTCCTTCTAAGGTGTATTATAGGTATGTCATAGCCAAATGGAATGAGGGTAAGAATAAGCATATCTCAGATTTCTTTTCCTTTTTAAATGAAGACAGACTTTTGTAGTCCTAAAAGAAAGCGCAGGTCCGTCACCAAGGAGTGTGAGCGGGCAGGTTCTGTTTTTACACATGCACCCTCCAGAGAGCAGCTCTCACCAGCCAGGCACTATGGCCAGCTTTGCATTCCCCTCTTATCCTCTGCCTCCAAATTCCACCCTGCCCTCTGCAAAAAGTGAGTTGTTACATAAAGGAGAGTGAGACACAGTGAAGATTTATTTAGGTGTAATTACAAAACAGTCTGAGATCCTGAGACAAGAAGTGTGATGAAACTGAATCCAAAGTCCTCTGAATCCAAAAGGATATCCTCAATTTATGGGACAATGGAGTAGGCCCATATATACTGCAAAATTACTACTGAACTTTACAGAGTTAATGACTGTGGCAACAGATAAATCAGGGTGCACACAGTACTATGAAACTAGAATTAATTATCCTTTCATGCATCTTTGCACTGAATTATTTCAAAGAGATATTCTTGTTATCCTCATTTAAGTTATAGGTTGTTAAATTACCATCATGAACATTGCAACAACTGAAAACAAATCAGGAACAATGGTTTGAGCTTCCCTTTCTGTGAGAACATGGCAAATGGCAAAGACTGTCTTTCAGTGCTGAGTTGAACATAACATATATAACATCTGACAGCAGCTCCAATCAAATCACTATAGCATGGACAGACAATACTCCCCCAGTGTCGGGCTCTCTGTGCTGAGAGCAATTTTCAATTAATTTTCCTCATTTACAAGGAAGATACTAGAGCAGATTTGAAGGAGTCCAAAAGCTTAGTGGTAAATGAAAAATTCTCTTGTGTACTTCATTCAATGTGCTTCTCCCAGGAAGCATGGGGAGAGACAGTTTGATAGCTTATTTCTTTAGGGGAGAGATAGACAGACGTGTCTGTCTCCATTTACTCGCAATTGAACACACACAATAGATCAGGTTGTCTTAACAGCGACATAGAAATTTTTGTGCAACCCCATGTGCAGCGTCCTTGAGGAGCTACTTGCCAAGAAAGTGGAAAGTTTTAAAGAAATTTTGTGGTTATGAGTGAATCTTCTCTGTATGGGGCTAACTCCCGTTGGACACTGATGTGACAAGCACTGGCACACGCTCCAGCATGTGAATTGAAAGAGTTTTCCTATCTCAAACAGATACGAACTTGTCTAATCCACACTGGGAACTTTTTTTTTCCCATTCATCAGCTTGCCTAGAGTAGTGATTCCAGCTCATGGCCACTCATGGCCAAATCTGAGATTTGGTGGACCTGATTCCTTTTTACCCTGCTATAGCAGTGTAGTTTAACCATTGCACTTATTTATATGAATATTTTGTTTATCTATTTGCGCTCACTTGAAAGCCCTTAACAACTGCAAGAATTGGGATAAAGAGATTTTAACATAAGTGATAACTAGCAAAATTACAGATTCAGATAATAATTCAGTTTGGGAGGGATCTCTAGAGGTCATCTAATACAACCTGTTGCTCAAAGCACAGCTAACATCTAAGTTAGCTCAGGTTGTTCAGATACAGTTGAGTCCTCAGTATCTCCACGAAATGAAAATTCCACAACCCACTTATGTCTGTGTTTCCGTGTTAACCAACTCCATGGTGATTTTTTTTTTCCTTGGAATTTCCCACGTTCCAACCTGTGTGCCCATCACTTCTCATTCTTCCTTTGTGCACCCCTGAGCCATGTCTGACTGTCTCCTCCACACACTTTTGTTAGATGTCAATAATGTCTCCTCTAGACTTTATCTTCTTAAGGCTGAAGAAACCCAGCTTTCTCAGACTTCTATTTGTTCATCACAGCATCCAAATCAGTCATCTTAGTGGCCATTCACTAGATTCATTTCAGTTTCTCCATATTGCTCTTGTATTCAGACACCCTGCTCTAGGACATGGCTTCTCAAGCACTACCAGAGAAGCAGAATCAGTTGTTGTGATCTGCAGATACTTCCTGGTTACAACTGCCCAGTACATGCTCAGCCTCCATCTCCTCTAGTGCATGTTCAAACCTGCCTTTCTACCAGGACCCTCAAGTCCTTCATGGCCCAGTCAGTCCCCAGTTTTGTTCCCACTCTGTAACCCTAGAGCTATTTCATGTTTGGTTGTATTTTTCAAGCATTCTTATATTAAATTTAGCAGCTGTTTTGCATTTTGCATTTGATTTTAAGGAACCTGGATTGGGGTAAATGTATGTCCACAGCTACATGTCTAGCTGATGCATAACCGTGGTTTGAGTGCTTTCTAGCATTTCTGTTCCACAATAACATAGCAGTAATAATATGGTAATGCCTGCAAAATCTGAGAGTGTGTAAATGAAAAATAATGAGAAAAAGATAATACATGGCATGTTCTTCCTAATAATATGTTATAATAATACATCTTAACAACACAATTATTTATTATGCTGTCTGTTATTATTATAGTAACCCTGTAATCCTAATAAAGAACCCAGCAGTGTAATAAAGCAGTTGATAGAAATCTTCAGGAACTGAAAGAATTCTTATCAAGGTAAGCTGTTTTGGACTGACTATTGTATCCATTTAACTGTAACCATTCCAACTCTTCTATCTGTGGGTGTTTTACTGTCTTTTTATGGAATATGAAGAATTATTTACATAGTTTAATATGATTCTCTGGGTATGAATAAAATTATTTTGCTTGTTCAAAATATGTTTATCCTAGTGAAAAAATACCCATATTTCTGAATAACAGCTACAACAGAATGAAGGTCTCTTTAGTTCTTCAACAGGAAGGCTTTCCTCTTATCAACATCTTTTCATAAAGTTTTATTTTCATATTAGGAAGATTTCATTGCTGCTATTAAACAAGTCTTTATGGGCTAAGGGTTGGAGAAAAGTGAGACAAAACTTGATGAACTGATGACAAGATTGAAGTCTTGACTGTGGATTTCACAATATTGGAAATAAATAGCTCACAGTCCCCCATCATCATTTGTCAGCAAGTGATTTGCTACACTTTTTATCCTTACTGATGTATTTTATTGAGTTTACAATGTTATACTGACCTTATCCTTGTTCTAGTCATCAATTTCTATCCTTAGGATATTTAAGAACAGTAAATCTTAAAAGTTACTGCAGTAGACCTTTCTCTTCAGAGGATTTATTATTTTATACTAGAGAAATGTGATTTTTAATGACCCACATTTTTAATTATTTCTCACTTATAGGCAGTTTTGACCATATAGGAATAAAAATGAAATACAGGTCTCCTCCTGGATATCAGGAGACAAGCAATAAACTCCAACAGCTAACTACTAAAACTATAACTGTTTGCATTAACTTAAACTGTGGGAATATGCCAAAGAAATTGCATTTGGTTTCTCACTAAGTTGCATAAATTTTAGTATGCTTTATTTCACCTTACTGGGTCTCATTCGTGGTTTTGGTTTATTTTGTTTGCAGCCCTGTACTGATATATGGAATTAGAAAAAGTTGACTGTCAGATATGTTTTTGAAGGTCATAACAGGGAGTAATTTAGAATTGCCTTTTCCTACCACTGAGTTATCTTTTGGACTCATATGAAGAGCTGCAAATACCTTCTTTTTTTCTACCAATAGCCAACATTTGGTTAGCTCAAGGATTACTCTTGTATCCTGTGGATTTCAGGCCTGTGTTGTCACAGCTGCACTTACTGCAAAAGGAAGTTTGTCATTAAGTTAGAGATACAAAACAGAAAAGAATTTATTTAGCTTATAGAGTTATAAAGCCAGAAAGTATCAGGCTTCTAAACTGAAGTATTATCTGTACTTTTAGGACACTAAAAGCACAGAGCAGTGCAGTGTAGAGGAATTTGGACATTGAACAGTCCAGAGGATGCTCTCATATACAGAAGCTCAGCTATTCTGTATTTTTCAAAGCTACCTTTTTCACTTCCAATACTACATAATGTATAGTTGCTTTTATGGTCACAATACTGAGGCTTGTGTGGCTGCCTGTCATATCTATCTACATCAGCATTATAGCTCCTGGACAGGGAGATTTCTCTTTCAACTTCATTAAGTACTTTTTGGGCATCTTTAAACAAGGGGATCAGAGTGAGAGCAGCACCTCTGCAGCAGAGTTCTTTCAGCGTCAGAAAGTTTTCCTGACTCCTTTCACACTACCCTGTGCAGCAGGGAGCCGTGATGACACAGAAGCAAGAAACACAGACACTAGTAGTATGCACTCACAAGTCAAGGTTTATTTTTCCATTTTAAAAATGATGTGCATATTTCAGTCAGTGCTCTTTCCAGTGAGTTCTTTATGGAATTTTATATGCATAAGAGGGACATGCATATTAGCTATCAGTGAGTGTAGGTATATAGATACTGCTAACTAGATAAGTTTCTCAAATATATGAACACTTAATAAGCTCACTCAAGACCAAAACCCAGACTTCAACTCCCACCACACTCAGGAGTCCAAATATAAAGACTTAACTAGTGAGTTTAAAAGGTCAGAGTTTGCAATTGAATGGTACATTGCAATCTCCCTGTTCATTTTGAAAATCTCCTAATGTCTAGTCAATATTTGAGTCCTACACCTAAGACAGGAAAAAAAATACTGTGGTTGCAAAAGACAGACAATCCACTGTTAAGTCCCATCACTCTCCTACAACTGCTACCACTGTCTTCTACTGAATTCTGGACTCACACAGCTGTTCAGAGGAACAAATCATTATGTATCCTTGACCTTAGTCATTGCCACTTTGGGAGCCCTAACAGTTCCTCCTTTTCAACTTTGTACAGCCTAATCCTTGCTGTCTGAGTCCCAGACAGCCCCTCAGCTCCTGCTGAGTGCAGCAGCCAGCTGGAGAGCGGGAAGTTAAGGGTGGGATGGGGTAAGAGCATGGGGGCAGCTTCCTAGGGCTTAAACACTTGTAAGGGTTAAAAAGGAGGCAGAGGAATAAACCAAAGACATGAACATTTGATGTTGGATAAGAGCCTATTTGTTTTTAATACACCAGAGAAATAGCTGAAGCACAGAACAGCCATGTGAAAAATATGAAGTTCCTTGCAGAGCTGACCTTGGCAGCAAAGCAACACATGCCTGAGAGACGATACCAGTTCTGCATCCAATTTCTGTGAGACTCAAAACAAAAACAAAACAATGTTAGAAAAAAAGCTGTCCTTCTCTTCATTTGCAAGGATTTGAAACAGATCTCTCTTGAAATAAATCTGCAAAATATATTCATACTAATATTAAAAACAACACATATTTTTGCAACAGGATTTATTATCCTGGACTGTGTTGAGTGTGAATCAGAACAGTCTCTAAAATAAAATCAGAAATCCAATCTAGAGATACTTTAGACCATATTATTTAAATTGTTCTGTCTAAAAATTTTCTGGAAAAATACGGATCTCACCAAGAATGCTAAACTTCATTTGGGTACATTTTGAAACAAGAAAAAATGTTTCAAAACAAAACCACAAAAATAGCTTATATAGGTAAGATATGGCTGTGTTCTCTTGACTAGACAAAAATCAAATGGATTTGCAACAAATGTAGAATAAAAAATTAGACCAATTCTATTTTATTCTCATATGTCTTTCAGTCTCATACAAATATCATTTAACTATATTCAAAACATAATGAAAGAGACAGCAATTATCTGTGCCATTCCATTGTAGGAAATAGAAGGACAGATAACACACTTCCCTTACATACTTATTCCTGCTATAAAAATAAATTAAAAGACCATATGCAAAATTCCTATCTGGTCTGGTGTCTATATTTCAGGTACTTGCTATGTCAGATTTTGAGGTTAAATTCTTCTATTAATTTCTAACATCCTTTGCCAAAACACAGTATGAATATCAATATATATTGCCACATTTTCCTCATTAATGATTCCACACAAGCAAGCCATTCATGAGACATGGTGAGAACTTAATGTAGCACAAGCTGGTAGTTCCCAAGCACAGTATATGATCTATCTGGAACAGGCAGAGGCATTTGATACCAAATTCCAGGGAGATAACATTGACACAGAAACCTGAACACAAGACCAGTATTTTTAGTTGCAGAACCAGAAGCTGGAGGTTCACAGTGACCTTGCAGCCCTCTGTGATGTTGTGGCACAGGCGGCAGCTATGCCAGAACATCTTCTTCCAGCAGTCAGACCAAGCACACGGAGCCCAGGGAGGAGCAGGTACAGGACAACTGCAGGCACGCTGGCATTGCCTTTGTTGTTATTTTCAAATGTTACTTATTTTTTTGTATCAGTTTAAGATGAGATGTTCCAAGAAACTGATGTCCTTAATTTAACCACAAAACAGAAACAGAATGGACACAGAGCCTGCCTGAAGTGACGATAATGTGTTGAAGGGATAGGGATTTCTCTTTCCATATGCATTGAATTGTTGAGAAACCACCTGCTAGTGGGCTAATCAAACTGTTCTGCAACTGGATAACCCTCAACACCACTTGAAAGTTTTATAATTTTATTCATAATTTCATTCATTACGTGAAGATAAACAAATACATCTACAGGCTTTGAAGTCAAGGTCCCATTCTGATATACACTTAATATACATTCTCATTCCTGTTATTTTCTTTGTGAAGTGCTCTGCTACAAGAGCAAAGATGACAGAATCTGTCCCACTGTAACAATCTGTTAATTCTAAACTGAAAGGATCTAAATGAACCCATTTTTACAGATGCTATATGAGGCAGAGTATGTGATTTGACAAATCACACAGAAAACACAAGAAAAAGGTGAAAATAAATGGCAGTTCTTCTGACATCTAGTTGAGTCTATGCAGCCTTCCCCAACTGATAACAGCCAGGTTTTTACTGATAGCAGGTAACAAAAACCACTGTTCACTAAGAAATTATCAGAAATCATGAATTCAAAATGGGTAAACTATCTGTTATTGTTAATGTTATTTGTGTCGTCCTGGTTCCCAGAGAATAAAAATCCCATGACACTGAGAGCATGGGAAAGATTGAAAATAACTCCCTTTACAAGTGAATCACAAAGCCGGAATCTTTGAAATGTCTTTGAGAAAAGACCATTTCATGTTTAAATTATCAAAAGTTCTCTAAGAAAAATTTGGTATCTAGAACAGAATCTTTGGCAAAATTGCTAGTTGTAAACATCACAAATTATGCAATTTAGCTGTGAAGTATTAAATGAAGATATTTTTAGTTTCTCTGTAACTTTGAGCCCTTAAGGTGCACTTGGGTTCATGGGGGAATTTTTCCTCTGTGAGACCTAATGACTTTATAAAAGTGAAGTTTGTGATTCTTCAGGGTCTGAAATATCAAGTAAAAACATGAAATCCTGAAAGTCTGAAAATGAAGCTGCAACAGTCTGTAGTGTTATTTCACTGTTTCTGTCCAACAATGAGGGTGAGTGTGAAAGCATGCAGCTTTGGGAAAAAAAGGCAGTCTTTGCTTTCTTTGCTTTCTCTCTTAAACTTTCATTCAAATATCAACAGGCAGAGTTCTCCCATTGGCCTACTACAGGGCAGAAAAATAACTGCAAAATGAATGCAACAAGAGTTGTGGGGTCGGTAATTGGTTATTTTTGCTTAACACTTCCCCTTTTTTCCTCCCTCCTCATTAAAAAAATTGAGCAACCTGTAGGCTGCTGTATGGATCAGGTGATCTTCAAGCTGGTACCTGACTCCTATCATTGCCTCTTGGAACACCACTGGTTGCTTATAAAGGAAAGAAAAATCTATTTTTCTGCTTATAAAGGAAAGATAAATCTATTTTTCTGCAAGAGTCCCTTTGCACAATGTAGCCGTTCTACTGCAAATGTAAATCTTGCATCAAACCATTGCTTGAGCAATCTCAGCATGAATCATCAGCTGCAGGGGATTATCTCCATCAGGATATGTGGAAAGGCACAAGACACCATTTTTGAGGGAGTTGAATATGTAACATAAATCTTTCTCTTTTAGGAAAGATTTACTTTGTAATTCAAATCAACTTAATTCTACTGGAAAAAAGTCTTTCACAAGAAAGGTCTGCAGATGAATCAAAAATACTTTAAATCTGGGAAATAATAGTATCTATTTCCAAATGGCAAACTCCAGAATGTCTGTCAAAAGTATCCCAAAATGGGCAGCAGTTTTCTTTTTAATTACTGTACAAGTACTTTTCATTGATTGCAGGTTTGTTCATTCTAGATTGTAAAATAAATCTGAGTAATCTTAGCTCACAGTTCTAAGTTTCTGACATAAAAATACGATTTTATACTAAAAAGACGAGGGGAATATTACACAGGGAAAACAGGTAACTTTGGAAAGGATATGAGGAGTGATTTTATGGTTCAGGATTGCTGAGTATGTGACCTCCTTGAGGAGACACTCAGCAGTGAACACCCCCTGCCAAAACCATCTGTCTTCAGCCTTAGTGTACTTTGTCCTGGACACTCTGAGCTGCTTTTCCAAGAGGATGCGGCTCTGTAGCTGTCATGCAGACAGTGATGCCCTGCCAATACAAATAGATTAAAACTTGGTGATGGCTTTGAAGATTAGGCAGCCAGAGCAGATTTGAAGCTAAATAGATCAGTTCAGAGAAATGACATAGATTAGCTGCAGCTCTTAATCCCCCTGAAAATTAGACAGTGCATTCTTCAGCAGTAAATCTGGGTGTTGTCTTTACCTTTGGACAACCCTTGTAACTGATGGACTACTGTAGTCAGGATCTTTACTGGCGAAATACAGGGAAGTGGGATCAAATTTAAGGATGAGCTTTTGCCGTGCTGCCCCTGAACTAATAAACTGGTTGATATTTCTGATCACAGTAACATCTGGATGGAAGGAAGAAAATATATCTTAACTACACAGATCAGCTCTGGGAGGCAGCTGCTGTTATTTTGGCATTAATCCAAATAACTGGTTCTTCATTGAAGCATTAAATACGGTGGAATTTTCCATGCTGAATCCTTCTGTGGAAAACTATATATCCAAACAATTATACTTGATTTAGAGTTGATACCACTCAATTTTCCCCAAGTGGTATCATGTAACTACTGAAGCAGGATTTCTGTCCAGGACAGCTTGGTGAAAAAGGACTTCTTGCTCCTTACTGATCTCACAGTGTTTTTGGTAGGGTATGCTAGTTTTACCTGGGGTAGAGTTAATTTTCTTCACAGTAGCTGGTATGGGGCTGTGTTTTAGATTTATGCTGGAAACAGTGTTGACAATATAGAGATGTTTTCGTTATTGCTGAGCATGGCTTCCACAGCATCAAGCATGTTCTCATATCGCTCTGCCAGTGAGAAGGATGGAAGTATCCAAAAATTTGGGAGGGGACAGAGCTGGGATCAGTGACTCCAAGTGACCCATACACATGGGTCATGTTCAGCATGTAAAGTTGGGGGAAGAAGGAGGAAGTAGTGGACATTCAAAGTGATGGTGTTTGTCTTACCAAGTCACTGTTACACTCCTGGGTATGGCTGAACACCTGTCTGCCCATGGGAAGGAGTGAACAAAACAAGTTCCTTTGGTTGTGCATGAGATTTTTGCTTTACCTATTAAATTGTCTTTATGGCACTCCACATGTTTTCTCACTGTTACTCTCCTGATTCTCTCCCTCATCCCACCATCAGGGAGGATGAACCAGTGGCTGCATGGTGCTTGGTTCTGGTCTGGGTTTAAACCGCAACACAGGGAATGACTGATTCCTGTGTAGTACTGAGTAGACAAACTGTACGTTATCCTGTTCCACTTTATGATTTAAATGGGTTTTCTGCTTCAATGGTCAGAAAATCTACCAAAATGTCATCAAAATACTGAATATCCACATGCAGTTTTGTCATAGTTTTACTTGTTCTAAAAAAAACGAGCTGGGATTTTTTTTCTCTCTCTCTTTCCCCTACATCACTGTAAAAGAAAGATGTTGAATGAGGGAGGGGGAGGGTGGTTTTTTTGGGTGGGGTGATTGACACACAAAAGAACTGGCGCAGCCGGCATTCCAGATCGATGGCCCTCAGAAGACTGGGTGGGGGGTAAGTTTTTTTCCTCTCCTGGGGAAAAGGCAGGCACTTCACTTTTGCCCTGACTCAGGGAGGGGATGTGTGTGGAGGATTCCGTGGTTTGTTTTGTTTCTCGGCGGGGTCATCTGGATGCTTCTGGCCCTGGTTCGCTTCCGTTCTCCTGTGCCCTGTTCTGCCCCCAGCCCAGACTTGCTCAGGTTTCATTGGAAAGGCTTGGCCCTTCTGCGAAGGAACCTTTGGGGGAGTCTCGGCCAGAGCCAGCCACAGACAGCGTGAGTCTGCGGAAATAACCCTTTTCCCCCTTTCCCGTTCCCCTTCCCAGAGGGGGATTTGATCTCCATTTTCGGCTTCTCCCGCCCCGGGGCCCCCACGCGGCCACCGCCAGAGCCCAACAGCGCCCCCTGCCGGCCACGACGGAGCAACTGCAGGGTCTGCGCCTCCAGAGATCCAACAGCGCCCCCTGCCGGTCGGGGTGAGAATTGCGCCAAAGGCGGAGAGCACGGAACTGGTTCCTTTTTGGAGGGGACTTTGGGTTCAGGAGTATTGTTTGGTTGGTTTTGTGTTCTTTTGTTGTTCTGCCAATACACATATATCCTTTGATAAAGGGCTGTTATCTTTTCTTTCTCCATACTTCCTCAATTGGAGGCTCTTAATTTCGGATTTACGATTGCTTGGAGGGAGGAGCTTGGTCTTCCTCATAAATCATCCTCCTTAGCAAAGACTTCAGTCTCTTTAAACTGAGACAAGTTTCTATTCGGTGCTACAGGAAAGTCTTGCCCTTTCTGTCCATCATTGCTAGCCTCTCTGTATCTTATTAGTAACCAGTTAAAATCCAAGAGCAGAATCCAATTTGCAAACCTTACTATTTCCTGAGAATGACTTTTGTCTAAAAACACAAGAGTCAAACACTGTAATAAATGGGGAAGCTTTCAGTATCCATTATTATCTTGAGGCTCCTATTGCTTCCATGAAATTCATGGTGGACTTATTTCTCTGAAGGAAGTTTCTAATTTCCTGTCATAAATATATGCTTCCTTGGCAGTCAGAAGACACGCCAGGATGGTTTTGCAGATTGTCATGTTTTGGAGCCTAAATGTGACAGGATCGTTGTACGTGTAAAAGTAATTCAGAGAGGTGGGAATCCTCTGTCCCCTGCAAGTGCCACTCCTACTTGGCTGATACTGTCTGTAGAGCAGGATGGATAGTCATGCCACATACCACTGCTGTGCTTGGATTACACTGTTAGTACAACAGGGCAATAAACTACAATATCTGCTTAAATAAAAAGTGACACTTTTCTTTAAGGTGACCTAGCTTTGCAAACAATGTTATTGTTTGCAATAACATTGCTGTGTGTCTTCTGCAAGAAGAAATTTTTGTCTTTATGTCTTAGCTCAGCTGAGACTGCCCACAAAGCAGCTAGACAAAATTACTTTTCTTAATCGGTCGATGTCTGAGGGAGATGAACAAAAAACCCTTGCTGACTCACTGAATGCTTGCCACCCAATCCTCAAACGTTGTAACCACTGCTAATGGCCCGTTCTTCTCAGTCCATTTGCTTAATATTTGAAGTTGATGGGAGATCTTGATGGAAGATGTTTCTGGTAGGTTTTTGGAGGGTGCTTTAGAACACCTAGCTTACAGATGCCTTTGTTCATTTCCAACAGTCTAATGCAAGATACATGGCACCATGTGAAATGCAAAACCAATAGGAGAGAAGAAAGGACCTGACAGAAAGCAAAATTTGCAGCAGGAGTTCCTGGTCAAAGCTCTCTGGGAGAGAGATGGTGGTTAAGGCAAAGATGTTTTATAAGTAGGAGAGTAAGTGGGACCCAAACACAGTCCTAGGAAAGCCATTGAATGACTTCACAGAATGAAATTTTTTGTATGATAATGTAGAAAAGACGAAGAAAAGTAGGTAAATTACATTTGCCTGCTCATATACAGAGACCACCCAAAGTACCAAAGGAACATCGCAAATGTCCACAAAGATGTATCATTATATTGCACAATTTGTAACACAGAATCTGACCTCATCTTTCAAAGAAAATGACTTTTATTGACTCCTTCTATTGACTAGACTAACAGCTGGTAGTGGTATGAATCAGTCCAAGTCCGACCCTGGTCAGAGTGTATGGCAAAACCAGGAAAAAGAGAATTCAATCTCTAGTCTTAACTACAGAGTTGTTCTTGCAGAGTACTAAATAAGGAGTCTGCAAACTTTTCTTCATCAGTCCAAACAGTGGCTGCCAATGGCAGTGCCAGATCTCATTTAATCTTGCATTTCTGAGCCACAAATATATGTCCTACACTTTGAGAACTTTCACACTAGACTTGCAAAACATGGTCTGAAAAATCACTTTCCCCATCTTGCCCCATAATAGTTAGAAAAATCTGCTGATTGATTCCTAGGTCTGTTTGGCTGATTATAATTCCCCAACCTACCCTTATGTGATTCACACCCATACATCTGCTCTAGCTTCAGCATATAATTGTTATTCCATACAGACAGCCCAGTATTTATTCAAACAAGGGTGCTCTTGTGTATTTCTCCTTTTTTAGCTTCTCTGAAAAGCGTAAATCAGTCACAATATATTACACTGTATGTGTGTGTTTGTGTGGGAATAAAAATTAATTTTATTATCCTCTCAAAGGCAGCAGTTGATTACTAAAACAGAATAAATAAAAGAAGTATGTTAATGGAGTACTGTACATTTACATCAGAGAGAGGACATTCCAGCCTTCTCTAAAATACTGTGTTAAAAAAAATGACAGTTTCTGTTATTTTTAACATTGTTTTCTATATTATAAATCAAATATTTGCTCTCCTGAAGATCTGTTGCTACAGTACAAAATAATCTAGGCTGTGACTGTGACTGCAAGTCTTTGCCTCCTATGCTACCATTCTGTCCTGGGAGAAACAGAAAAGATGGAATGAGCTTGTGGAATGAGCAGGTTGGTACTGTTTGGATTATCTTCATAAAAGAAGCTGAAATGAGTTTAAAAACATTTACAGTCTGCCAGAGTCAGATGATTTGGTTCCCAAGAGTTTGTGTGAACTGTTGTTTCATGGGCTTTTTTGGCTTGTGCATGTGTTAGGACTTGGGAGAGTTCAATGAACCCCCATCTCAAAGCAAAAATATTTAATCTTAATTTTCTAGTGAAGATGGGCTTTAAAAGCTAAATTTAGTTGGTTGAAAAATATTTTAGAAGTGATTTTAGACTCATTTAACTCGCTTTGTGAAATAATCCATATATAGACTTGAAGAGCTGGGAGTTTGGCTTTTGATTCAATGCATTATAGAAGTAGGGATGTACTTGTAAAAAATTTTCCAACTACATTCTTAATGCCAGGTCATGTGGAATCTGAGCTACTTGCAGTAACATCTGTTAAGAAAAAATCACAGCATTGTTTTTTTATAGAAGTATAAAGAATCTCAGCAAAGGAATGAATACAGGTTTTATCCTGAAACCCTTGTGCTTCCTATCAATGTTTTCCATGTTACTTGCAGTCAGATCAAGAGCATATGAAAATATTATGGTTTTTTTTATCTACTCAGTCACTTTATAGCTCTGAACAAACATCTAGTAACTGTGTTTTCGCCTCACACTCACTTCCCTTGGAGTACTCCAATTCCAAGTTTCACAAATGGAATTAAAGCAGCAGCTGGCACTCCTGAGATTAAGAGACTCCTATGCAGCGAACTGAAAGCCACAAAAAGCAGCTTTCATCTGAGTCTTCTGCATTGTCATCAGCTTCCGTGTGGAAAAACGGGTGACGGGAATACACTTGATATCCAAGCAATAAGGATAATGTCTAGCAAACTAGCTGTAGCTTTCATGGAGGAACTGGTAAGAGGCAGAAGGGAGTGGTAGCATAAAAAACCTAGTTAGGGGCCCCAGGATAAAAGCTTGGAGGCCTTCAGAAAGGTAGGAGTTACTTCAGTTATCACAGTGAACAAAATATTTCACTTCCAGCAACCAATTCACACTCAGCTCCAGTCAGGCAGTGACTGTAAGTGCTGGTGGTTTGACAGGTAAGATGGTCATCTGACAGTGGTTTAATGGAATATGTAGAATAAATCAATCTTTTTTGGTAGAAGCCAATGAATGTATTAATGCATAACTTGATAATTTTTTTTATAATCAATGTATTTTAACACTCAGAAGAAGAAGGAAAGTTGTTCAGATGATAGGATTAAACTCTCAAATGATGCTATCAGCAAGAGGGCTTTCTGATACTTTTGATGTTTGTTTTTTGAAGATGACTAAATGATAGCAAGTTTTGGTCTTTCAAGTTGGCACAGATTTGATTAAAGATCCACATATGGAAATCTCTGTAGCTCTTGCCAACTGTGGCAACAGCCCATTCTCAGGTGCTGGGCAGATTTTTAATGGATTTTTTTTTTTTGGCTGATCACTTAAATTACTCATATAATTTCTATGTGTTACCAGCTATTAGTTTCCAAATTCTCCTTCCATTTCTTACTTCACACATGGTTATTTGTTCTATGCTTTCAATAAGTGAGATACCAGAAGCCTATTATTGATTATAGAACTATATTAACATTAATTATTTTTAGTGTTATTATTAAGGTAAAAACACCAGTTGAAGGTCCCAGATGTGCCAGTGTGATATGGGGTTTTGCCTGTAATCTGTTTGCAGCTTTCAACTCTTAGGTGGTCAAAACATTTAAGGAATTTGCAGGAGCTGTAGAGTATTGCTGGTTCTGTAAAATGACTGTTTTCTTTGCCAGAAAACCCCAAAGCCTGCACTTGATTTAATTTTCACACTGGTCTCCCGTATTTTAGTAAACCAAGAGTGAACCAATTATCTCTGGGTAAGTCTCTGAGATGCCTGAACACACTGCTTTCTTTGGATTTACTGCCCCCACAAAGATGGGGCAATTCAAGTCTGTAAAACATAGGGACAAAAATTGAGGTAAAGGATTAGGTATAAAATCAGAGACAGGAAAGAGATGACAAGCAGAAAAACTAGAGAATGTTATTCTATCTGACACATAACTGGATATCTCTGCTCCAATACTCTTACAATGAATTCCTATGATATGCTCTGCTGTTTAGAGCCAACTACTCAGTTTCCATAGAAATGCGGTACTTGGAGATAAGGTGTAAGATAACTGTTTAATGACTTTTCCTTACATGGTTCTATACTTATGCCCTTAGAGTTACGCTTTGTTGTTAAACTTCAAAGGCTCTTGATGGGTGTGAAGCTGTCTTGGGAAGTTGAGATTTCTTCCTGCTTCATGCTCAGTCAGCTGATGAACATGTATAAGCAAAGATGATGGTTTCACCTGGAATCAAGCAATATGGGTGTCTAAAGACTATTTCTTCTTCTATTTTTATCCAGTCTGACAACCAGCCACTTCTACACCAAATCTAAACTTCTCTGTCATATGAAGTTGTTCATACTTCTATGTTAAATGCTATATAAAACCTGGGTCACACCAACATTTATGTGCAAATAAGACTTTTGATTTTAGTATCCTGTGGTGATGGCAGATGACTCATTACTAGTACAGACTGACTTGGACATGAGTGTGAGATGAAGGACATGACTGTGAGATGAAGTACATGACTGAGAGGAACTAAAGCCTCCCTTGAGCATGTCAAGCTGTTGCAGCGTCATCGTCAAGAAAGAAAAAAGAAACAAGAAACACACGTTTGGGGATCCTATTCTGTATTTTGCATGGCACAATTACATGATGTGCAGCACTGAACATGCAAGTGTCACAGAAGCTCAATTGGCAAGTACCTTCATTGCACTAACGAATTTCCAAATATTTGTTAAAGCCTGGTGAGTACAGTTCTACTCAAGAGTAATGAGGACATTTCCAATGTTTTCAACTCACTCCACTCTTAAGTACTTTCAGTTCCTTGAAGTAATATAATTGTTATGCATCTTGGGACAATAATCTTTGCTCCACAAAACCTCAATAAAAAAGGGAAACCTTTGGAAGTCTCTCTGTTCTGTCTCCTACTTGTAAAAGCAAAGTCATCGTTTTCTACTGTCAGTGCTATTAATTTCTTTCAAAGTTTGATTGTGGCAAAAGACCAAAACCCCACAACTGTAGTTACTCCAAGCATAATACCATGAGCCAAATTAATCCATGATCTAATACTGATGACATTGGTGGATTTAGTCCAGAGACAAATGCAGCTTAAAGTTGTTTTGAAATGGAACATATTCCCAAATCTCTGAAGAGCAACAATATTTGCTCTTCAAATATGAAGAGCAAAAGTTGAGGGGTTTATGGTCGTAGGGAGGAGATAATACTATGAATTGCTGTCTATGCAAAGGAATTGTACAGAATCTAGTAATTTCTCTAAATAACATAAATGTATGTCACATATGAATAGTCTCTCTTATCTTTTTCTTGCTATCCTCTCTTTTTAAGCTCACCTATTCTTCTGGTGTGCCCTAAAAGGGAAACACGCTCTACTACAAAGTACTTTCCATTTTATAAAAAAAGGAAGTTCTACTTTTCCAAATCTAATTTATTGTAAAAGTAGTATCATAAACACTTTGCTGTGTTCTACTTCTCTGTGATGTTCAACTACTAATATTAATGGTAAAAGAACTGCACTTACAAGTGACTGCTAAAAACCATAATCTGAACAAAATATGCATGACTGTTCAAAAAGGGATTAGAGAAGTCTTATCAACAAGCCTGACTAACACTACCTGGTCGTTCTCTTCTCTTGAATTCTGCAAAGCTTATATCTCTGAAAGCAAGGAAAAAAATACAATACATGTTGATGTAAAATGAATTCCGTATCTGCTGCCCTGTAGAGGTTTTGATATCTGCCATGGATTATATGAACAATTTTTACTGTGTTCTTTGCATTTGGTCTAGCTCTTTTCATTGCTGGAAGCATTCCCTACACTCGCCTGGCATTATTGAAATGCAAGGAAGTCACTGAAGGAATATCACTGACCTTGCTGCCACATCTGGTTGTGTGACTAAAGGGAGCAGATGTATTAGCCTTTTGAAAGATCCAATTTGATACTGAGTTACAGCAATCCTGCATCAGTCAGCATCATCTCTGATATACAGACTCAATAATACATAAAAGCATATGTGAGAAGACATCCAGAGCATGGAGGTGAAGGACTTGTAAAATTAAGCAGTGGAGCAAGATGTGTTTCTGAGGAATCAGGTCAATGTTTGAATGTAAAGCATGTACGGGTGACTCCCACCAGTCCTTCATGAGATAATGTTTTGCTTTAAACAAAATGACATTTTTGGAAGCCATTCTCACTCATCTTCAAAGGTTAAGGGCAGTACGTGTGGTGAAGGCACAGGAAATCATCATCATTCAAAGGAAAACAGGAATGGAAATAAAATCACAGAGGCTGAAAGGAAACTCCAGAATTAACCTCATTCAACCTTCTACTTAAAGGAGGGACAATGTAGACCAGGTTTCTCAGGGTACAGTCAAGTTTTGAGTAACTTCAAGACAGGACATTTCACCAACTCTCTGGGCACCTCTTCCAGCATTTGATCATTGTTGTGGTGAATATATTTTTTCTCTGCTTACATTTGCTTGTAATTTCTCATATTTCAATTTATGTCCCTTGCTCTCCTCTCCACACAACCAGTTATCTTCTTGTAGAAGGCAATATGGTTGGTCAGGTGTAATTTGTTGTTGGTCTAGAAACAGCACTACAACTTTCATAGGAACATAATGAGACTGACTGGCCTGCAGTTCACTGGATCCTTCTCTTGTCCTTCTTGAAGATGGGTGTGTTTACCTTTCTCCAGTGATGAAGAACCTCCTTCAATGCCCTGACTTCTAGAGTTATTACATAGCAGCCACACAACAGCACTGACTTGCTCCTTTAGAAGAGTTCTGTCTGGTCCCAGGAACTTGTCTATATCTGAGCAGTTCAAGCATTCCTAGGATAGCAGGACTGACACTGTCTGCTATGGTTGATATTTGGACGCTAATGTTTGAATTACTTTATTCTTTTAGAACAATAGATATAAATGTCTTGCATTGTGAAAAACATCTTTCAAGTAAAAACACAAAGCAGCCCCAACATTATGAATTAATTCAGCTAAGGTTCTTTCCTGGAAACTTGTATTACTGTTTCTTACAGCACAGTAAGCTCAGAGAGAAGTATTACAGATATAATGATCCTTAGAGAATACAGATTTTGCAAAACTGTTTCCTGGAAAGCAAGTAAACTGACAGATAATTTTAAGTCTCATTTACCAAAGCTTTTACAATTGGGCTTGGTTTTATTATGGATTGAAATTATTTTTGCAGAGATAAAATTTATTTAGCTAGCCTGAATAATCAAGTAGTTCCAATATGAGGCTGGAAAAAAGGTAGTAAAATAATACTATGCTACCCCTATATCTTCTCCCTTGCTCTGCAATCATGCTTTGAATGGTCTAGAAAGAAAGAAAACACAGAAATGGCTTATTTCAGCCAAAACTTAGTATCCAAAATACCCATAACATAGCTGTTTTCCCTTTGCCTGGGTTACAAAAATTCTAAGCATGGGAATAGATTTATATGTACCTCTCTTTTTCTCCATTTCCCATTCCCATCTCCCCCATTACTATTTCAAGACTGACTATCCTACCAAGCCATATGTGAGTTGCTGTAATCCTGTTTATGGACCTCTGTTCTTTCTCCAAGTGACTCCCATATGCATTGGCATCCTGCAATATTCTGTACTGTTAAATGGATTGATTAAGCACAGTCCTAGTACTGGATTTTGGAACACATGGACACTGTATTTTCTTTCTGTATGACTTCCCTGTATTAGCCCTGTCTTGGCCTTCTCAACAATGTTTTACATTTTTCAGCCTAAACCCTGGATATAAATATATTATCTTTATATTCCTTTATTTTCTGAGAGCTAACTTTAGCAACATTATATTCTGAAGACATTTGGGCAGAAACTGGGGGAATAATTTCCTTTTCTTGGATTTGTTTCTAATAATTTCTTCATTTGTTGTACCTTTGGTTTTGCAGTGACCCAGCTTTTCAGTGAAAATACTGACTACTTAAAAGTTTGTCCTTTTTCTTTCTTATCACTCTCCTATCTGGCCAAGCACTACCAACTTTTTCCTTTAAAAAGACAGAAAGGGACCTGAAGATGAGGGACAGAGAAGCTATTATAGCAGAGATAAAACAATTTAAAATATTCCTTATTGATTTTATCATTTTGTGGTTAGTTTCTATGGTTGGTGCATGCTCTGAATGTGCCAGATCTCTGCCCTCCAGATAGATGGAAAGGCTCCTGACAACATTAGGAACAATATTCTTTTCAGAAGAACAAAGCCTTTTGACAACCTAACACAAACACAGTGACCTTACCTCAAAGACAGGAAAAAAGGTACAAATGGAACTATGAGGTACATAGTTGGACTCTGAGGTAGGTCTCCTATTTCCTCTCCTACCCAACTTCCATGTGTTCTATTTCTCCTGCTAAACCACTAATCTTCTCTTCCTTGCTGCTGTCTCAAACTCCTCTTTACATTCTTCCCTATTCCTCTGCATCCCATTTCCCTGTCTAATGCCCTTGGCCTCTATTCCCACAAACTGTACTGTCATACATGCCCAACAGAACAATGTCTATGGTTCAGCACCCTTGACCTACGTTACAAGAAGTTGCAGGAAACAAGAAGAAATATGGTCACATCGCTGTGAAAGGCTGGTCTAGAAAGGGCTCCTTGACTAGAAGCACACTAATCTATTACTTCTGAAATATGATTACACCTGCCTTTTATCTTTCATCTTGTTATTCAGTGATAATTGACTGCTCAAGGCTGGCACTCGTTTTTAATTATTCCCCTGGTGAAAACACAGCATCACACTCTGCATTTGCTCACACATATCTGCATGCAGCACCAGTAACACATCATCCTTCAGCAAGCAGCTATTCCTTTTCTTTTTCTTTCTTTTTTTTCCCCCTGAAGTAGCAGTACAAATTAGTAGAGGACATTCCTCCAAATTAAAATTTAACAGAGAACATCACTGTGCATACAGAGTAAAATGAATGTTTCACCATTCATTAAAATGACTCATGTTTCAGGTTTGCTAACAAAGGGGCTGCCCTGCTGCTGTCTCTTGTGGCACACGGAGATTTCCATTTACCTATTTCACAGTTCATTTTAGAGAATTAAGCATCTAGTAACTTCTCAAGGGCTATGTCCACACAGCTGCTTAGTACAAGCTGAAATAACCATCGCTAAGTCACCTCACAGTAGATCTCAGCTAGATCATTAATGCACTAATAAATATGTAAGGAGCTCCACTCAGTGGCAGGAGAATGCATTTCCAACTGTGATATCCAACATAACATGAAAAGAAAGGAGTCTTTGGAAATGTAAATATGTATAATAAACACCCTCAATTTAATTGAGTCTCTGTATTATTTATTTAAATCAAAGCATTAGAATCATGACCTTTCACTATTCATTGTCAGCAACATTTCTGAGAGAATTGGAAAGATGTTGGTTAATCAAGCAGACACTCTTAACATGAATTACACATGTTAAGTTATTGAGAATCTTGCCCAGAAGCTGTATAATCTACAATTGGCATACTTGTTATTCTGTGCATTAATGGGGTAAATTACTCTATACAATTACAAGGCCCTGATTACATCCTGATAAGTTGAGGTTGATGGATCTTTAGCATTACAAAACAGTTATTTAGACAATAAACAGACAAATACAAATCTTAGAATAAAAATTTATTAATGACATTTCTTTTATTTGTAACATTATTGGAATCTGATACATAATCACCTTGTTTAATGATACATAATCACCTTGTTCAAAACAACACAACTCAGTATTACAACAATTTTTTTATTTTAAGCTTGCTAGACTTTAATTTGCAAGTAATGACATTTTTCATCTTACTTCTTTTTCTTGTACTGTCTCTGCACTTGCTTGAAAAACTGAGGTCTGTTTCATAGTTCCTATCTTCTCTAACAATTTCTGTACTAAAAGCAGTCCAGCCGGAGGGCACAGGATTAGTGTATTTCGAAAACAAACATGCTCAGGTTGTGGGGAATAACCTATTTACATGGAGGTGCTACCAGGGACATAAAAGGAGGGCATTAGTGGAGGAAATTTCAATTTATCTACAGCTAAAGACTCCAACAGAGGAAAACATCAGCTCTGAACATGCAGAGGAAGCACTTCTGATAGAAATTACCACATTAGGATGTTTCTCCTCAGCAAGAGCTTGCTGACAATGCTGGATCCATTCAGCACCATCTCTTGTTCCTGCTCTCTGTGTATTTGGCCCCTTCCCTTCTCACCCCGGCTCTTGCTTCTCTCTGGAACACTTCCTCCTGCACACACTTCTCATTCCACTTGCAGTCGTTCCGCAGCGAAGTGTTTCTCCTTCCCTAGCCACAAATGTGCTTCATGGTAGTATTGCTCCTCCTCATGCTCAGTTAAGCAATACAGCTACTTACTTGCAAATTGGAAATATTTTTGCCTTTCTCTGCCTATTATAGATTTTGTGTCTTACTAAGTGGATGTCATATTGTTGCTTTGTGCAGGCGAAAAATCATGCTCTATTTAATAGAGGACAAAATCAATCAAAGCTATAAAATCATTACCAATAAACCTCCCTAAACACAATATTCCTCTTCTTTCCGTTCCTCAACCTTGAATTTTAAACAGGTAATTTAAGGTGAATGTTTTTATCTGTACTGATTCATAGGATCTCTTTTATATTTTTTTCCACTCAAAAAGTTGATGAAATCATTTACCAGAAGAGATTTTTTTAAGTGTAAACCCAATCATCATTTCTGACAAGGAGACCTAACCCCATGTTTAGATAAGGTTTTGAAAAACATAAATCTAAACATAAAAGTAACAAAACTTTGTTTAGTTCTGTTTCAAATACAATTTAGATCTCTACTAATCTTTCTCCCTGGTTGCTGGCACATTCCTATAAATGTACTTTTTGGTGTGCAATGGCTCTACTCATAATCCAAACAGATGCATAGATAGGAATGAAGGAAAAATAATGAAGACTAGGACAAATAGAGAACATACAGGTAAGGTTTAGTACACTACAACGAATATACCATGACATTTTGGAAACCCTGCTATAATATAAAGTATAAAAAATGCATTTCACTTTCCTGCCCTGATGTTTTAGCCACTCTACTGAAGAAAATATTTTATACATTAAGCTCTTGAAGTATTCCCAAGGGTGGGATAAAATACAACAAAAATTTTCTCAATAACAGTTTTATCACAAGAAACACGTTTCAGAAATTCTATTTAAATATAACTTTTAATGTTAAAAGCTTTTGGAGATGCATTTGAATTTCCCATTATTTTAATCTGTGGTCTGAGACTTAAGAGATTCAGCTACAGGCCTGTGTCAAAGTACAGTAAAAGATTGGCATCACTGTTACGAAAAAAAATCCAGAAAATATTAAAGACACTGCAAAGATCTGTGTGGTGACCTGTGGCTCTGTGTGGAAAAACTGGAAATATCAGTTACAGCGTTAGTACATGAAATTACAAAATCATTAGGAGTTACTTTTAAGAACTCTTGAGTGGTAAATGAAATACGAGAAGAAAGTGAAATGTGGTGCCTATTCTTTAAACATAGAAGCCGTGAAAGACTGCAGTTATCCTAAACTTCAGTTATCTGTCAATGATTTAAATGCTTTTCCTAATTGCAAGACTTAAAAGGAGATGAGTAACTGTCAGTAAAATTCTGATTTTAGCCTGTTAAGACAAACACCACTTGCCTCGTCTTTATGGCTGGTGACACATCTTCCAATGTCATCCCTTAGATGCTTCTGAGGGCAAGCTCAGACACCACCATCAAGCTTGCCTCCCTTGTCTTTTATGTCAACCCAGCTGGGTGCTGCAATGTGTTCCCAAAATCCTTACATCCCTTCAGTGTTTTCCCCTCACCTTCCCGGCTGAAAAGGCTTATCAGACCCCGCAGTGAGCCGTGAGAGGAACCCACTCTACAGAAAGAACCGGGCTGCCTTTTCCAAGGAGTTTTTTGCTGCTGGTTGGGGAAGCGAGCAGAGGAGCACCATGGGGGCACAAAGAACTCTTCGGGACAGAGCTGGACACGGGGAGGTGGGCAGGGCAGTGCGGGAACCGGCATCGATTTTCGTGGAACACCAACGATTGAAAAGCCAGTTTGAGGCTGGGGCGGGCTGGGAACTGATGGAGAAGGCCTTCTAGTCGCAGCACAGGAGCACTGAGGCGCCCTGGAGTAGGCTGCTAATGAATGGAATGACACAGACGCTGCTTTCCCCGCAGGAAGCGGGATGACAGAAGGCATCGGAGCTCCCCTACCGGCGGGATAACTCCGCCCCGCCGGCGAGGCCGCGCCCCGCCCGTG
>VYXB01003816.1:581836-616879 GCA_013397135.1 Pachyramphus minor
CGCGGCGTGCGGGGCTCCCGGCGGCAGCCGCGGGGCGCGGCCGGGCCTGGGGCGGGCGGGGGAGCGCCGACCCACCTCGGTGTGTAGGAGCCAGGCTGTTGCACAGCCTTGTCTGTCTGAAAAGCCAAAACAGACCTACAAGTCCTGTAGGTCTTCTGACGTATTCCGGTGACATGTAACCGGGAGGCCGGCAGGAGGCTGGTTTGCCCTTTGGAACTCGATGTTGAACACAAGTTGAGGTTTCTTTGTCATTCAGGACTTTCGCCTGAGGGGTTCTGACCAGGGTGACAGGATGTAGGGTGGTCAGGGCTGTGGGGCTCCACAGCCCCAGTCCTGTCACAAAGCTGGGCTTGGTCCTCTCTTACACACCTTGCTGGTTCTCACGGAATAATTCTCCCTACCCTCTTTCTTCCCAAAGGATTCAAAACACTTAATTAGTTGGATTCATATTTGCAAACCTGGAAACTTCACCTCTTCTTATCATTCTCCTTGTTGCTTGCTCTCTGAAGAGTGATAGGGATTTTACAGGTTGTCCCCAGGCCTGAAAGTTGGCTCTGCCTCGTATAAAGCAGAGAGATGCCAAGAGTGAGTTTCTCTGCCGTTCTGGGGCAATTAGGAGAATTTCTCTTTGCTCGTTGCTTGGAAAAGAAAAAGGGCTACACCTTTCTCACTTCTCCACACAGCAAAACCCAGCTGCAGCAGTGGAAAGAATTGAAGGGATGAGCCTTCCTACAATTTGCCTTTAAGGTGTGATAATTTGGTGAGCATGAGTAAGTGGACAATTAAGTGGAGGAGATACAGGAGTGGCATCATGGAAGATGGAAACAAAGGGCAGCCTGTGTGGGACAAAGATATCTCTAGGCACGAGCAGAGTTCAGGAGGCCGTGCTGCATGTGGTGTCACGTGGCTGCACTCCTGTCACAAGAATAAAGCACAGGCACATTTTACAGAATTAACATGCAGTTTAAATTATTAACTTGTGGACGAGTGAGAGTTGACTGCGTTTTCATTCACTGAAATCATGGATGTGACGTAGCTCTTAAAAGTGACCTGTCTAATTGCTCCCTGATGTGCTTGTTTGTGGGCTCTTTGTAGGGACAGGTGAGTTTCAACCGTAGCCACCTGAACAGCATCTTTTTGCTGAAACAAACATGTTAATAACATAACAAAACTTCAGTGTCTGTTAGGAAAACAAGCTGCACAGAAGTTTGCAAATACACTCTGGTTATTTTAAACTAGGTGTGTGGTGTGCTTTTTCTTACTGTAAACTCAGTCTTACAATTAATTGTTGGTATGCCAACAATTCAAGTCCAGAAACTTGAATGTGAAGTCAGTTCACTTCTTAGCAAACAGTCGTCCTCCAAGAGGCATACGTGTAAGGAAGACCTTGCTGTCTAGGGGGAAATTTTTGGAAGAGATGGGAAACCTCACTAACATTTGGCTGGATCTTGCTGTGCAGCCACAGTCAAGGAAAAAGTGGTCAGTGTGCTGATTACGAGCACAACATAATCATTGGTTTTTTGCACCCAGTAAAATAATCTTTGAGTATGTTCCAAATACTTTCTATAACTCTATCTTCTCCTGTAAGTAGCCCTTCCCTGCCTAAGAGGCAGAGTCAACTAATGCTCAAGATTATCAACAGAGAGCACAGAGCAATGGATATCTTCAGAGCTGCACCATGTCGCCTCTTAGTGATTCACTTGGAAAGGCCACTGCCCTCAGTTTATCTGCAGAGACTTGTTGCCATCCCTTCCCAGTGATCTTCATTTAAACCAGTTGTGGTCAAAATGAGCTGGGTGAGATGTTTGGGACAGGTGTAGTAGGGAAATGGTGTGGTGACCACATTTAAGTGGCAGCTTCTAGCTGCTGCCTTATGCTGGCTTCTTTAATCTCCCTGCCAATAATATGTTAAATCCTTACCTTTATCTTTTGTGGTTGCTAACAATACACACTGCTTCTGTGATTTATACACTTCAGTTTTTGAAGGTTTTGCAAGCTTGTGGCAAGCAGCTTTAACAGTAATTCAAGTGATTTGTCCTGTATCTCACAAAGCATTGGGTGGGACTATAGTTTTCTAGCAGGGACATCTAGTGGTAAAATGTATTTTACTTTAAAATGTATTATTTGAGTCCTTTTCTTTGTCTATTTCTGTGCTTGCTACATGTGCTTGCTACATTATTTAAGCAGTAAATTTCTGATCCTGCCTTCAGAAAGCATCTATTTGTTTATCAACAGCAAGCCAAGCTCTTCACAAATCATGGAATCCAGTCCTTGCCCATGTGTTCGGGCATTTTTTTTTGTAAAATAAATATATTTTTGTAAAAGCCCTTGATCCTTCCCTCCTTTCCATCACTGTGCATTTGTAGAAGAAGAAGGGATAAAGAACAGGTATGTGTTCCACAGATAAAGACACTGATGTGCACAGTGAGAGGGTCACTAGCCTAATACAATGATACATTTGCCATCACAAAGTCATGTAAAGAAGCCAGATAAAGAATTTTACAAGTTTTTCATTCCACAGGGCCTGTTTGTGGAGTCATTCTTGTGTACTTGGGTTCACCACGATTCCTGCAGGGCCTGAAAGGAGTCTGCCTCTCCTGCTCTGCTCACAAGGTTGCTTGGTTATAATAGACCAGATGTTTCATGTTTTGTCATAGTTCAGATGCAACTCTTTAATGCCACTTCACAACAAAACAGTGAAACATGTCAGTGAATATCTGATTTATATGTGTAAGCTAGTAGCATACTCCTTTGGTTTGGGGATGCAGACATGGGTTTTCTGTTCCCTGCAGATGCAATTTTGGTGGAACCACTTCAGAAGTCATGGAGAAAGACATTTAGTAACCTTGGTTAGAGGCAGAAAATGACAAAATAGAAAGTTTAAAACCAGGCAGTGTTATCTACTATATTTATCATTTGTTATACTGGTAAAAGGGTAAATGGCCTGACCAGCCTAATTGCTTTCCATAGTAAAATGACTGGATATGTTGACAAGGGGAGAGCAGTGGATATCATTTACTTCAACTTCAGCAAGGCTTTTTACACTGTCTTGCAGTATTTTTTATCCATGTTGAGACATTTGGATGGACAGATACTGAAATCTTTGAAAATCTGGTCTGATGGTTGGGCTGAGAAGGTGATGGTCAATACTCTGCCTTGGGGCTGGTACCAAGCAGGGCATTACAGGCATCTAGCCTGGGACTTGTCCTGTTTAAAATTCTTTTCAGTGACTTGGAAGAGGCAGTGGCTTGTTTGCAAAAAAGTTTGCATAAAGTTTGCAAATGAGACTAAATTAGCCAGATTGTTTAGAGGAACCCAAACTGGCTGGGGAAATGGGTCAACAAATATCCAACAGGGCCGGAGACAGAGCCCTGCCCCAGGAAGGACAAGTCACACGGGGCCTCCTGGAGGAAATGCTGGGGGACATGGACAGTAGTTCACGGGGAGAGAGGGACTGTCCCTTCTGCCCAGCACTTGTTAGAGCGTGCCTGGAAGACTGTGTCCAGTTTTCTTGCCTCCCAATAGGAAAAGAGATTAATGATCTATCACAGCTTCAGCAGAGGGACACCACAGTGAGTCTAGGGCTGGAGCACTTGCCCTGTGAGGAAATGCTGATGGAGCTGGGGGGGTTCAGCCTGGGGAAGCAATGGCTTTTGGGGGTCCTGACAGCTGCCAGCTCATCCCTGCAGGGAGTGTATCTAGAAGGCAGAGCTGTGCTCTTCACAGCATTGCTTGATGAGATGAAGTAAGAGAGCAGGCAGAGAAGTTCATACTGGATATAAGGAAAAATGTGTTCATGCAGAACAGTCAGGTAGTGGCACAAGGTTGCCCAGAGAGGCTGCTGTGCAGTCTCCATCCTTGGGGACTCTCAAAACCCCATTGAGCAGAGCCCTCAGCAGCCTGATCTGAGCTCAGTGCTGATGCTGCATTCCACAGGTTGGACAAGTGACCTTCAGAGACCTTCCAACTCAAATTATTCTATGATTATATGGTTTTTTAATCTCTATATGTGTATGTATGTCTGTGTAAATATGTATATACATATATGAATGTATATTATGAGTAAGGAGTAATTAGTTACAGTTGTTTTGCAATGTTCTTGGATCTAAAAAGCCCAGAATCTATCTGTGTTGCTCAGGCCCTCTAATTGAAGGACCAGAAACACATTCATTATGTTTCAATTGATATTTTTAATTATAGTTGGTATTTCTGAGCCATGTGAGACCTAGCCCGTTGGTAAGTGGCATTTAGATAATGAAGTGTTGCATCCCTTTTAAGACAGCATAATTCTGTTCTAATACATTAATAGCTGGTTTTAGCCTGTACTGTGGCTCTGGTTCTTCACTATTCCTTTATAACACCTTTTTAATCTGCTGGATAATTTTAATCAAATTTGAAGGACAGGTAGATGTCTCTGAAATAAGGCAGGCACTGGGTGGAGTGACCAAATTAGTCCCTCTGTTGAGAGAAAGGCAGGCACACATCAGCATTTACATAAATTTTCATTGCAACTTGTTTGTTTGGGCTTTATGCAAGTAACATCCTGCTTTAGTCCATGGTTCTAAGGACTATGTCAGGACTGCTGAGTTACTGGAGTGAGGAGAGGTCTCAAGCCAGGGAAGAAGAGCAGGAACAACAGGGGATTTGGATCTGCAGGAAACCAGGCCCCTGTATCTGCAGCTGAGGAAAGACTTGTCAGTGTTTTTCAAAGTGCTTTGGAGGATACCATGATCCATAGTGTGATTTCACTAATGTCACAAGATAGTAGAGCTGATTTCTAGTTCAGGACTTGTGCTTTCATGTCCTGCATTAAGTATCTGAATGCAGATGACTTTGAGGCTGAACTTTTTTTCATATAAAGAAAAAAAATCCAAAAATATGGACCTCTTAGCAAGTGTCACTATGGAAAAATAAATAACTTTTGTCTCCACAAAACTGAATAACCCCCAAACCTCTAAACAGCTTACATGGTAAGACAACTGAAACAAGACCTGATCCTGAAGCCTTTTATCTCTCTTCAGTGGCTTTGCTCGGCTCTGCATGGCCAGCTGGGGTCAGCCTGTGTCCAGCTGAATTACCTCATTTTCCACCGAAGGTTCAGGACACAGTTTCACTCGCTTCTCCAGAAATAACAGCTTTCATCACTTCCCTTACTCATTTTATCGTGTGTTCATGGTAAGAGCAGGAGCACACATGCTGTTTCTGGCACAGAGAAGGAAATAATCAGTTGGGATGCAACTTCTTTTGGGGACAGTGCTGCCTTAAAATGCTTGTGAAACTACTGCCTCAGGCATTCTTGAGTTTTCTGTTTCACCATCTGAAGGGATGCCATTGACACATTTTTTTAAAGCTTTTGGAAAGCTTAGTTGGTTTTATGAAGAATGTGTTAGGTACCTTAGATATTTATGTAATTATCCTAATGAAGTGGTTTTATTTATTCTTTTCTGAGGAAATGCTTAGAATTTTCGGGTTCATGTTCTTCAAAGAGAGGAGATGAATTTCCTGTTAAGAAATTGAATATGAGTTTTTCAAATGTCTTCAGAGAAAAAAGTAAACTTGAAGAGTGATTACAGAATATTGGCTAATTAGCTGTAGTGTAACTGCTTTAATTACTTTTATCCCTGAAGCCACATGACTGTGCAGATGACTAGCAGATGACTTATTTAAAAAAAAAAAAAGACGTGTTCACACTGCAAGGTTAATGAGCCTAATTAAATATAGTTTTTCTTAGCCAGATACTAAATCATAAAGCTTGGGGGAGTGAGGAAGGGCAAGAATCCAAAGGCAGTCAGTTCTATTTCAAATAATGGTTTTATTCTGATTTTTAATGGAAAAAAATGCTGGAATTGTGATTGGTTTTGCTGAATAGAGATACTTACATCTAAAGATTTGGTGAGACCTCACATGGCAAACTTTGGAAGTCTATTTTGAGACGATTACACTGAGACATATTTGTTTTCACTTGCCCATTGCTTTAATTAATGTAGAAATGGGTTTGAATAAAAGGTCTATGTTAGATGGAAGTCTCCATCTGCTGCTGTGTATTACGAGAACCTTTGTCCTTCCTTGCTGTGCAATTTTTATGACACCATTTTATTTCCTGTAGGCTGCATACTGTCTCACATTAAGCTGGACAAAAAGGACGGAGTTCTGATTTTGTAATTTATTTTTTTTTTAAAATTTTCTGCCTGCTGTGCACAGTAGTTTGAGATCCCATAAAAATACTTGGAGATCCAAATTCTATGATCTTTCAAGGAAACTTGTGTCTCAGGCACCAAAATTAGATATTAGATGTTACTGACTTGCCATGTGGTGGTTACCTTTGTGACTAGCCTTGACTTACTGAAAACAGAAGGTAAAATGTGTTACACAGTGAAAGGGGCTTAAGCCAATGAATTTTATAATTTACAAATAACATTTGGTCAGCTGTTGCTGATAGCTGATACTTGGTAACTTTCACAGGTGACTTTGGTCAAAGCAAAAGTAGTAACTTATTTCACTTCCACAATTCTTCCACATCTTTTGCTGGTTGTGAGTTTACTCTTTTTTTTTTTTTTTTTTTTTTCCTACTTTTTCCAAATGGCATAATACTGTTTCCTTGAAGCTTAATTTAGTGTGCAGTGCTCTGTGTTCTGAAAAGATTCCTGAGACCTTCTGAGTAGCTCAAAAGTCAGGTGGGATAGATACAACAGCTGTTTGTACATTTCTACCCAGTCCAGCACATGATGAATCAGACTGAATCCTCTGCAAATAATGACTAATGCACAGTTAACCTCGTGGGGGAAATTTATGTTCTTTCATTTAAATTTTCATCTCAAACTTGAATTTTCCCTATGTAGGAGACCAGACACTGTCTTCATATTCTCCCAAACTCTTCTACAGAAGGATGGAATTTTTTATAAATTAATTCTTAGTTGTATTTATTGGTTGTCTTCAGTAATGTAGAAAGAATAGGTTAGAGCAGACTAACTGAAGGGATCCTTATTAGGGAATGAGAAGCTGATTTTCTTCATCTAAACTTTTTCCTTTGATTTTATCACATTTTTCAAAGGGGCTAAAAGGTTACTGTGCACCCCGTAGGGCTCAAAAGCTATAATAATAAATGGTATTATGATTAAATGATACTACCTAAGTACTTGGCACATAGTAGGAGAATCATAACACAGAGTTTGTGTTTTCTACTTTTATGTATGTATTCATTTATTTTTTAATGTATGTGTGTAATTTATTTAGTTGGTTTCCTCCCTCATGGACTTTGTCAGTATTCCCTGTAGTGGCCCTGTGAGAAGTGGTTCATGGGCACTGCTGATCACATAGGAACTTCAAGCTTAAGGCAGGGGATGCAGAGGTTTCAACAGTCTACATTTCAGCTGTCTGAATAGTTTGCATTTATTGATAGGCAAAAAGGAGGAAAATTCTAGCCATAGCTTTTGTAGCAATAGCTTTTCTCACCTGTTTTCCAGATGTCAGCTGAGCTTCCTGCTTTTGAGGCAGAATGGATAAGCCTGTAGCTTTGAAAACAGAGAGAAGTAAGAAGAGATTGTTGTTCACCTGGTTTGCAAAGTTGCAAACTACTTCTTTTCCTTGTTGCCATGCAGTGAGTCTGATCCTAAATTCTAAAGAAATCCATAAATTCTTTAGGATTCCTTTGAAATTCCTTCATTGATTTACTTTTCCTGCTTTTAGCCAAGATTTTGACCTTGTAGACATCACTCATTAATATTTTGTATGTAGTAATAGGAAAGCGGTAGCACAGTGGCTAACTGTGCTCAGAACAAGATTTTATTTAGCTTTTGTCCTGCATTTCCAGTGAGTCATCTTTACTCTGGTTTCTCTGTGGCTTTTTGTAAGTTAAGGAAAATGAGCTTTTATTTACACATACTTTGGCTAGTATATTAGTTTTCTGCCTTTTTTTTTTTTGGCTATTAAAGCTGTCAAGGGTAAGATTTCTGTACCAAATTAGTAATTTTGGCTATCAGCTTTTTTTTTTTTTTAAGTTTTAAACCTTTTCTTTAAATCAATGTGCTCCAAGGAAATGCAAATTTAATGCAGTGGTAAAGAAGATTCATAAAGATAACATGCTCTTAATAAAGTCAGTCACCCAGAATTATTATCTCCTAGTGTCTATGCCCATGTCCCTATTCTGACCTTACCTGGTGATGATATTTGATGATTGATGGGGGTGATTTGCTGATGATTGTTAGTTAATGCTTGTTGATGTGGTTTTCAGAGTATTTTCATGGAATGCTTGTATGATCAGTATTTAGAAAAATTATTTGTGTTTTGGGATATGAGAGATTTTAAAGATATTCTGATTTCTTTTTCCTGTCTAGTCCCATGAGTAGTTTGTATATATTAATATTAAAAATTACACTTTTGGTTCATCATACTAAGCAAAAATTCAAAGATTCAAGAGCCTGAACAGTCAGTTCTCCTTTCTCAGTCAGTTACCCTCTGTTACCTTCATTAAGCAGAGTCCAGTACTTGGTTCTTCTGGTTCTAGACAGTTTCATTACTTTAGTAAATGTTGAGCATCTGCTTCTGTTAGGGTTATTGTTCATGGACTGAAACTCATTGGAGTTGTGAGCCAGTCTCCCTTCAGTGGGCACCTGAAGGAATCATATGTGGAAGATGTTGCCCTGAATCCTCCCAGGTGCTTGGCAAGTTGAGCACTTCTCAGGCTGCTTCCAGAAGGGTGTGTTGCCCAGGAATTCAGTACTTTTGGAAACCTGCAGTCCTAGTAGCAAATTCAGTAACGTTAGCTCCAGATAATAACAACCTAAATGCTTTGTTATGCATGAGTTTGTCCAGGGTTTTTTTGAGCCTGTGGGGTACAGTTTCTGTAAACAAAGGTTCACGCACACAAAAAATGCTGTTATATCCTGGGACCCAGCAGACAAGCAAAGGGCTGAATAAGTGTTACTATTTATTCAGAATAAAGAAGTAAATCAGCCAGCAATGGCATAAGGCTCTTTTGTGGGTGGAGTTTTTTTCATGCTACATGTATAATAAACTTCTTAGTCCAGGACTGGCAACATAATGTCTCTCATCAGCACTAAGTTAATTCAGTTGATTCAATTGTAATGGCAAACAAAACATGCTGTGTGAAAGATCCAGTTCACAGATCATACTGTAACAAAAGTTAATGCTATTTTGGACTGGTGGTAAGTACACAAGTCCCTAAAAGGACATGAAAACACAACATGCTCTTCAGAGGTTCCAAACCAAGCTACAACTTTCTTCTAAAGCACTGCACCATATATTATAAGAACACAGAAATAGACAATACTTTTTTGTGTGTTTCTTCCCAGAACTTGGCTGGATCTCAAAAGTGTATGTGAATCGACCTGCAGTTGTGAGGCATGCAGAACAAATTAAAAAATGGAAAACTTTGAAAGGTAATTGGCAAGTAAGTGCTCTTCTTATGCATTCTGTTCCTGTATTTTGAAAGCAGTTGCTCTCCCTCTCCAGGCTGTAATATTGAATTTTTTTCAAGATGCATGTACACTTAAAAGATATGCTTGTCCATGTCCTATTTTAATAATTTGTATTTGATGATGATGGGATGGAATAAGGTGACGCATTTATCCAAACAAGTTAAAAACCTTATAACTCATGAGTGGCAAAACCGCAAATGGATTTAAGTCATCTTTATTCATGAGTGGATTAAATTGTATATTACTATCCCACCACATTTATTCTGTTTCCCAGACAGACTTCTCTGCATGCTGCCTTCTTATTTTTTTTAATTTTAAAGCTGTAAGATATGATCATGGTCCCTGTCAAATTTGACCTACCTGGATGATTTTTCTTTACTTAAACATTCCCAGTGTGTGTGATTTCATTGCTTAACTAGTTTTTACCTAAAATTAAAAAAAAACTGACTGGCTGTGGCATTTGGAGGGTGGAAGGAGCCCACTAATGTTAGGGGGATTGACTTTTCAACTGCTGAGATAAGGTAAATGGTGGGTTATTTTCCATCTTACTATAAAATAAGTTCATGTAAAACATCACTAAAGCCAGTGGTGCAAATGAACTTCTCTTCAGGGCTGACTTGAACTCAGTGAACGCATGTTTAGAGTGTCTTAGCAGTTACCCTCAGCTTCTGCTGGTTGCTGCCCTCCTGGCAGAATTAACAGGTACTGGCCTGGTGTGCATTTTGGTTTCTCCAGTTTATACATTACACAGAGCCATTCAGTCACCAGCATAAGCTGATGTGTTCTGCAGTGCAGGACAGGTGAGGTACAGCCCTGTGCTGGTTTCTGCCCCCCTGAGTGGCAGGATGGGAAGTACTGAGAGGGGAATGGCAAGCAGAACTGGCTGCAGGATGCTCTGAGTGGTATGGCAGCAGCATTTTGCCAAGGGCAAGGTCTGAGAAATGCTGTGCAGTAGACCTGGAGCTCCCAGTGAGCTCCCAGCCACTGGGTTGTAACTGGTGTCCAAAAGACAAGCTGATTCTTCATTCACACAACAGCTGTTCTGCAAGAAGATTCATGGGATTCCTCCCCTCTGCTCACTAAACAAGGGGTTTGTGTGCAGAAGTAACTGAAAACCTGGAAGCAAGAGGAAGGAGTCAGTGAAGGATCAGTCTTAACAGTGGAACATAATACAACAAAGCAAGAATCACTTAATTACATTTAATTCTTGAAAAAATTGTTCAAAATAGTTGATATCCTGAGCCCAGCATGTTGTGCACCCATTCTGGAGTGGCTGAAGCTGTGTTCACAGTGAGCACAGATCTCGGGGATGACAGTTTGGGGATAATTTGATGTAGCTGTAGGATCCTACTGGGAGGTGATAGAAAAAAATCTTCCTGCCTGTTTTTCCTTCCTAAAAGTTTGTGCTTTGTGTGTTATGGTTAAATAAAAAAATGTACATAAACTGAGGAAAGTTAGACACCAGCTCAGCATTTCTTAGAAGTTTCTTGTGCATAAAAAGTTACTTGATACCAAGGTAATCAGTCCAGTGGTTCTGAGTTGGGAAATAGTGTCAGGGAGAAAATCGAGAAGGTATTTCATAATGTTGGCTATTCTCAGATACTGCAGGTGCAGTAATGTAAAAAGAAAGTCTGATTTGACCAAAGTTACTATATAACTAACAGTGAGAGAGAGAGCCACAGGCTTTCATTACAAAGAATCATTTGGAAGAAAGGGATTTAGTGTCACTCCCATAACACAGCTGGAGGACAGATGTTTATTAATAACACTTCCCCACCCTCCTGTGTAGAAACATTGGTACTTCAGCAAGGTTTTACTTTGAAGAATGTCAGAAGCATCTCTCCTGTATTTGAACATTTTCATTGCAGGATAGTCATGTGCTATTTTATTTCAGAGATGATTTTGAACCTTTGTGTGTTTGAATGTAAGGAGCATCACAGATTCAAATTCTGCAGCCCATTTCCCAAAATACACATTTCAAAAACTCTTTAAAAACCCCAAATTTATTGGAATTCCCTGACTACATCTGTCTTGATGAGTTTGTGATTCATGTCATAAGAGGTGAGACAGAAATTCTCTGGAACGAAGGATAAAAAAAATCCAAGTAGAAGAAACACAAAACGATTTAGAGTGAAAAATCCTTTTGAAGTATTACAGAGTGAAAGGAGAAATCAGTTAGAAAGCAGTCAAGCTTAGACTAGCAGAGGCCAGTGATGGTTCATTACTCTGTTGAGTCACCCCAAAGCAGGTTTCAGTGTCACATTTACTGCAGGTGCCAAAAGGAGACTCCCATCAGCGAAGTGTGAAAGCTTTGTAGGCAGGCCAGACATGGAAGATTTGCAGAGTAATACCTTCATGCAGAAACAAGCTTAGCTGCCTGTACTGACAAATCATGTCACAGAGCAGAGCAATCAGAGAGGGGCTTTATGCACTCACACAGACTTTGCTGTTGCAAACTCTCCCCTACAAATGTCCAGTAATAGATGTCAGCTTTTAGTGAAGCTGTCGCTGTAAATGAGCATTTGCTAGAAGACCTTCAACAGATACTTCAAAATAATGTATTAAGCTCAACTTTTGTTTAGCAAAAAAGTTCATAAAAATTTTAGTTGTGCTTCTCTTCCATTCTTTGGTTAATAAGTATGTTAAAATTCTGTAGCATTTTCATATAAGGAGTGCTTTAGCCTTGTCACTTAGCTCTTGCTTTTGATTTTTAACTTTGCACCAAATAATTACAGAATTGTTTTTTATTCCTGATTCACATGAAAGTGGACACATCTGGAGTCTAGACCCTAAGTTTGAAGAAGCTTGGACTCTTAATGCCCCCCATTCCACGTTTCACTCTCACAGGAGGATAATCATG
Organism: Pachyramphus minor; assembly: GCA_013397135.1. NCBI lineage: Eukaryota > Metazoa > Chordata > Aves > Passeriformes > Tyrannidae > Pachyramphus > Pachyramphus minor. The sequence goes on from VYXB01003816.1 coordinate 594,134, forward strand.
CAAACATACAAGTGTGCAAATTGGTGATGTGTAGACTCATCTGGGTGCTGTCCATTGCAAACCTGTGCCTCTCTTGAAGCATGTGTGTAATTTCTTGTGCATACAACCCTTAAAGATACAGACATACTGTGTAGCACAAGGCACATTATGGCAGTGAGATATCTCACATAGGTGGTTTTTTTCTTTGTCTTACAGAAACAAGATGCTTTTTTTTCTGGATAAAAATGTTCTTACATTCTTACAGAGCCCCATTTGGTAGTTAGCTTTTGCACCAAAAATTGGAATTTGATCTTTTGGTTCTGATAGTGGACTTTTGATTCCAAATCTTTTCTGTATCATTAGATACTGCTCAAGACATGAATAATTATCTGCCAACCCTGTCTATCATAAGCCATTATTTGTATATCCTACATCTTCTACATTTCCTCATTGTCAGACTGAATGCCAGGCTTCCAATTCCTGCATCTTCTGAGTCACTTTGGCTTTGGAAGTATAAGTGGAAATACTATATTCCTTGTTTTGCTCCCTTTGTAGGCTGCTTGGCTGTTGAAAGCTGTCACCTGCATAGACCTCACCACTCTTTCAGGCGATGACACTCCTTCAAATGTTCAAAGACTGTGTTTTAAAGCAAAGCATCCTATCAGAGAGGATCTGCTCAAAGCCTTGGGCATGCATGATAAGGGTATGGTAGCTTTTGTTGTGTGTATTTTGTAGAGAAAATATCTACATTTCCTCATTATTTTTCAATTTTCAGAAATGGCTTTGGTCCACTGTTTAAAGTCATATGGTGTAGATCCAAAGGGGAATCAGGCCTCTGATTTAAGCCATATATATATATATATATCAAAGATTGTTATTTTTTTAAAATTTGGATTTATAGGCTCTTCATACAGTGAAAGTATTAAATATGAGGTCAATTATCTGAGACTGAGAGGATAGCATTTTAACTAGAAATGCAGTAGGACTGCATTAAAATAATGTCTGCTCAGTTGCTGCTGGGCTCAGTCTGGCTCAACAAGTAAGAACGGTTTGTCTTGCAGTAATTTGCTGATTCAGCATGTCTTAACTGTAGATATTGGCATTAAACTGTGAATCTGTTGATAAATATCTGGAGGGAGGTGAGGGTGGTCAGGTGAGGGAGGAAACAACATGGAGAATTACCTGAACCGTTTGAGCGGTAGAACAGACATCCCTGGTGTAGGTGCTTACGATCCTTGTGAGAATGCAGAAGTGGGAGATGAGAACAATGCATGTGTGCTCATGATATGGGCTGCACTTGAGAAGGCAGAATTCTATGTCTGAAAATGTGAACTGTGGCTTTTGCAGGCATTACTGTTGGAGCAGTTTGTGTATATCCTGCAAGAGTCACCGATGCTGTTAATGCCCTAAAGGCTGCTGGTTGTAACATACCAGTAGCTTCAGGTAAGCTTTATTCAAAAATATACAATTAAATATTTTGATGTTATAAAATATGTGGAAAAGTCCAAAAGCTTGGACTTGCTTTTGTGTCAGGGAGTAAGGTGAAAAGGTAACAGGTGGAAGGCTGGGAATGAAGGGGAGGATTTTCTTCTGGTCTAATATTTTGTTTTCTTTCAACTTCAAGCTTATCAGGAATGCCAAGTCTGTTTTGCTGGAAGCTCTTCAAAAAGGTCTTTAAAATATATCAGTGTTTTCGTTGCCTGAATAATAAAAATGGAGGTAGTGTGCTGGACAAGTATCAGTGTACACTAAGTAGATGAAGATGATGATGATAATAATAGGAGTTCTAATACAAGGTTTATTTTCCCTATCAGTTGTTTGGCTTTTAAGTGTAATCCTATGTCAAGATTGAACCGTAGCCACAACTAAGAACACAGCTGCTCACTCACACACCCCCTCCCAGGATGGGGAGGGAAAGAGAATTGGAAGGGTAAAAGTGAGAAAATTTGTGGGTTCAGATAAGAACAGTTTCATAATTTAAATAAAATATAATTAATAATACTAATAGTAATAAATACAATTAAAAGGAAAATAATAAAAAAATAAAGAGTAAGAAAACACAAGCGAGACAAGTGACACAAATGTGAAACAGTTGCTCACCACAAGCAGTAGCCCCCAGCCAAATTTAACCCTAATTTATACGCTGGATATGATGCCATGTGGAATGCATATCCCTTTGGGAAGTTGGGTTCTGCTGTCCAGTTTTCTTGTGCACCTCCAGCCCACTCGCTGGTGGGGTGGGGTGAGAGGAGAAAAGACCTTGACTCTGTGCAAGCCCTTCTCAGTAGTAGCCAAAACATTCTTGTAATACCAAAACTGTTTCCAGAACAAATCCAAAACACAACCCGATACCAGCTCATATGAGGATAACTCTATCCCAGCCCAAACAACCACATCCTAAATCTGTGCAGAGCCAAGGATTGTTGCCTCCTGGCAGCCTACAGGTTCAGAGCCTTTGCATACAACTCTCTAACAGTGCCAGCTCTTCTCCACTCACCACACAGGAGAGACAAGTCCTGAATCCATAATAACCAAGAAGTAAAATCAAAGAATTATGCAGGTTGGAAGGGAGCTTTGGATGCCACCTGGTCCAACCTCTTGCTCAAAGCAGGGGCTAACTGATATTAGATTAGGTGTTTAATGCTAAGATCCATGTTTTCTGGTGAGGTTTTTTTGTTGTTTCATTGTTGTGTGTGGGAAAAATACATGCTAAATGCATTTATATGTCAGAGAAAGACAATCTCTGAAAAAGCCATTTTTTTTTCCATTTCCAAAGTTACCTTTGTGTTTTGTATTTAAACATCATAAATATAATCCTAAGTAGACCTCATTGAAAGAAATTTTTTATGTATCGTGATTTAGCTGTTAAACAATATTATTATGATTTAACTTGAGATACTACTTAAAAATTAGAGAGAATTAAAAATGCATGTATTGCTTCATATCTGAGTTCACTTCTTGTTTGCTCAGTTCTGCTGGAAGCAATAGATCTTTTTCATTTTATGTAGGCTGCTCTGGAAAATCTTAAGACTTGAAAGATCTTTGCACAAGATGCACTGAGTATCTTGCTGTACACTGAATTTTGAGGATAGAGTTCAAAACTGTGAGCTTCTTGTGGGTCAAGAGGGGGTAGGATGAAGTGCCATTAGATTTTTTGAATCATGGTAGGGATAAAATCAAAGAATAACTTTCAAACTTTTTACAATTTTATGCTTAATTTATAAAACTTTAAAACATTTCTAAAACATTTCTTCCCTCTACCTGTGTCCCCTTTCATGCTAGTGGCTGCTGGGTTTCCATCTGGACAAACTCCTCTAGAAACCAAACTGGCTGAAATAAAGCTGGCTGTGGAATATGGTGCCAGAGAGATTGACATTGTCATTAGCAGGAGTCTGGTGCTGACTGGCCAGTGGGAAGGTAAGCACCCACCCTTTGGCAAGGACCCTAAACCTCTATATATGCACATGCTGTCTTTGTGTCTTCCCCAAATCAGTCCTTGAAGAGTTTGGTCCCTCCCTCAATAGTCACTGATAATCTGGGGCTCTGAGCTAAATAAAACCTATTTAACTAATTCTTGACAAAGGGTTGCGTTTTTTAAAAAGAATGTTGTTGAAAGTCATGTCAGGATGGACATGTGGAATGACTTTGTGCTTTGAAAATGCAGGTCTATTCCTTCTGTGCCTTTAGAGGATTTGGTGTACAGTTAAAAAAATAGCAAGTGAAAGCCTAATTATTTGAACAGTTTTGTAGAAAGCCCAAGGGGCTGTTAATGTAGATGATACCTTGTTAAATATACATATTTCAATTCTTGACAAAAACATGTATTTTAGTTGTTTTCTTTTTCCTGGAAATTGAGGGTACAAATTGACTGTTCATATTATTATTGATGTTCTGGTGTCTGTAGGCTACTACTAATTAGTAAGAACAATAATGCTGAAGATGGTTTTTGCTCTAATTGCCTCCTTAATGTACTGTGAATGGTTTGCCTTAAGTGCTGACAGTGCTCCTATAACTAATCTCCATATGCAGGTAAACACATCATTGTCTTGGAATGAATTTTCCATTTAGTTGTATAATGCAGTGCCATAATATCCTGTTTGCTTGGAAGACTTCATAATGGACCCCTGGTACCTGAGTTTAGTTAAGGAAATACAGTCATCTTGGTAATAGATCATATTTTCTGATTTTGGGCTTCCTTCAATTAGCAGTTAGAATTGAACCAAAAAATCCATGTTTCTACTTCTGTGTCTTCAGGACTGATATCCTGGTTTCATTTGCTGTAATCTCTTGACCTCTTTTACAATATTTACCATCTTCATCCTTCTGCTCTTAAATCTATGCAGCTTTACAAACGTTTGACTTCTGGAGGATGTGCATTGTTGCAGACATTTCTTTCAGAGAACAGAGTGGCTATTTGCACGTTCAGATATGGCCTCAGAAATTGCCAGAATATGGAGACTGGGATTGAGCAGTTTTAAATAGGACAGCATGATGGACCAAGACCTTTACCAGCTGGTAGCAAGACTATGCACACACCTTCCTGTGTTGTATCTTTGTTAGGGTCTCCACTATGGTCTACAAAGCAGATACCCCTCCAGGAGCTGCAGTCTGCTGGGAGCACATATTAGTCTTGGGTGCAAACTGAGCTGAGACAGTGATCTGTCACTAAGACTCAAAAACGACCACTAAACTGGACTTGAGCAGCAGCTTGCAATTATGTCTGAAGCAGCCTGTCTTGTAGCAGTTTCTGACATGACTGTGGTTATCAAGCTTCGGATTTCATGGTACAAACCACTGTTATGTGCAAGTTGTACAGAGCAGAGATCAGAAATTTAGTGCACATAAGGCGTGTGCAGGCTTGAGGTTTTATTGCCTGGGATTATATGAAGGAGAACTCAGAGGAGGAATACAGGGCTAGATTCAGAGAGAGTTGGATTGGTGACTGAAATGAATTGGACATACATTGTTAGGTTTTTCTACATGGGAGATGAATTGGTTTTTGTGGTCACAAATTACAGGGTAGGAGTACACAGACATAGCATGGATGTGGTATAAAGATGTCAGTTTACTAAATAAGTAAATTAGGGATGGATTTTAATTTGGTATGCATATTCTTTTATCCAGAGCTGAAGTCATGATAAGGTTGAAAACCATCCTTATTTTGGCAACTGCTTATATTTTTTTTTTGCCTAGGAGCAGAATTCAAATTATTTTCAAATGTTTTCTCTAAGTTTGTTCATGAATGTGAACCTGTTTGTGACACACATTTACATGGTCTTGGAAAAAAGCTACCTCAGGAACAGAGTTTACTTGCCATCCAGATAACGATTCCACAAGTTGAAAAATTGCAATATCTAACTTTCTCATCCAGAAAAAAAACCCCAAACCTTGTTAGGTGATATCAGTATTTCGGTGAAAATCTAGTGTTCTGACTTCCTGTTTAGCATTGTATGTTATCTATGTGAACATGGAAGTTTTCATCTCCATGTAATGATTAGATATGATACTCAACATGTATAAAGTATTTCTAAGGAATCTAGAGGGAGGGATGAAGAAGTCTTTTTACACTGAATACCTATATTACATAAAATTGTGAAGTCTAGTGCTATAACTGTGCCTGTGTTCAAGTTAAAGCGGCCTTGTAGTTATAACAGAACCTCTGCTTATGCTTGTAACTATAATAATATATTTTTATGGGTATTTTCTCGTGCTGCCAGTTTTCACAACTTCAGAAGTTATTGCCAAAAATGTAGGTGGTAGAGTGCTTCATCTTACTGTTCATTTGTAGCTTTTCTTCTAGTCGAAGCAATAATTGGGGTCACTGTGATAGAATAGTGTTGCTTTGTGATTTGCTTCAAAGTCTTGTTTGGTTATTAAATATTTTAGTGTGTGTCCAATTATGTCAAGTTATTTTAAAGCAGTTTTTGAATATTGCTGAAGCTCTTTATGAGCTTCATACTCAGACAGTATTTTCCAGATCTTTATGAAGTAATTGTTAAGATATTTTTAATATTGCTGAATATTAAAGCAGCTTCATTGGACAGCTAAATTACATTAGAAAATAACATTAAATGAGATCTAGGTTTATGAATTTACATACCTTTTACAACCTTGTAGCTTTTTAAGCAATTCTACTTTAAAGTAGTTTACTCAACCATTGTCTTGTATCACTTGACAAAGTATGGATTAAGCTTAAAAATCTCAATTTAGATACTTCCTTTAGGCACAGAATGTGGAGTCTTTATGTAAGGAGTGATCAAGTTGACCAAAAAAATTGTTGAAAGAAACTGGATTTATTTATTATTCTTTTTTCCCCCTCTTATCGATACGTTGGATTTGCTGTACCTTCTGAAGTTGTCTGGAGTGCTGTAGTGTTACTTCTAATTCCACAGCTTTTAGGAAACACCTGGACATACTACACTGTCAGTGGCTTTAACAGTATTCTTAATCCATCGTTTGCTCTGTGTCAATTGAATTTTCCTATCAGAAAAGGGAAAAAACCAGCTGTACTGTAACAAGTTTGAGTGTGGCTGCATCCATTAGATATAACCTGCATACATTAGATATAACCTCATGAAAGCTATTTTCCAATTCTGTTAATAATTATTCAGCTGTGAGTTTAGAGGCTTTGTTCAGGGATTGAAATCCCATTTTGTGCTACATGCTTTGCAAACAGTGCAGAGAAAATACACTCTCTGCTCTAGAGACTTGGAAAAGACCCCACGTTGTTCAGAAACATTATAGTTGGATTTGCTGTTTCTAGCTGTTCAAGCTGACTTGGGATCCTAAAGTCCAGTTGCACAATTTCTGTTTTATACTGTCAGCAGCAGCTCAGACTCCTGAAGCTGAGCTCTGTTTCCAGTTTCATGTGAATCACTGGAGCCTGGAGTTGCACATATGTGGCTGAGAGCAGAACTGAGAGAGTTGTGTTGAGCTGATAGCCTTGTGCTTGTCATTTTGTTAACAAACCTGCCATTAACATGCCAGACAGAAGGGACTCCAGCTCATTTTCCAGTTTCCCATCACAATTACCTTGATCTTTTGGTCTAACAGAAATCAAAACATCTTCCCTCCTTGTCTCAGTTTCTACCCTTAGCATCAGTCAATGTGACTGACTAGATAAAAACACAAAATAAATTGAATTTTAAAAAGAATTGGTTTTATCACCATCTTTTTGGAGAAGAGCTATTCCATAAAAAATTAAGCAGTGAGGGGTTTTTTCTGCCTTAATATTTTCATTTCCTTTGTAGGAGATTCAGATTATCCACTTTATTTTATGATGTTTTGGGCTAATGCATTAGACAAAAGTAAAAGACCATCTAGAAAATCTAATGCAGATTATTGCCAGCAGAAATTGTCAGGGATGTTTGCTTGAGAAATGTATAGGAGAAAGAATATTTTTTAAAATATATTTAATATCTGCTAAAATTCAATATAGTGTACTGAATATTTTCAATTTTAGGAAAACTACAAAAAAAGACATCTTCCAACATTTATGCTTTATAACAGTGAAATTAAAATCACAGCTATGAAAACATTTTTTTCCTACAAAATCTGAATTTTTCTGACTTCTATAAATGAATCCAATAAAAGCAGATCTAAAGTTCACGAAAGCTGTCAGGTATCTTAAGTAAGTGCTGCAGTGTAGAGGAGTTCTTATGTCACATCCATTTAAACAGCAAAGTCAGTAAAGCTGGTTTAGACTATACCAATGTGCGTGTGCCTCCAGGTTGACTTGCTTTGGGAGGGGGTTTTTTTTGTGGGTTTGTTTGGTTTTGGGTTTTTTTCCCCTTTGGTTAAGGTTTAGACCTCTTTTAGAGTGGATAATGCTGGTGCTTTGTTCAAGATGCTACACACTACTGGCCATTTGCTTTGAGAGTTTTTGATTTTATTTTCTTTGTTTTTAGCAGTCCAAAGAAAACTCTTACAACCTCTTCTTGGTGGTCTTAGCTCACAGTTGAAAATATGCGTCTGGAGTTTACCAAAATCTTTGTGCCACTCCTGCTAGCCAGAGAAGCTGTGTCTGCTGTGTCAGTTATTGGTGTTCTGCACATGTCACAGATATCCCAAGAGTTGTTGAGTCCAGCTTTGATCCTGTTCCTGCCCAGCTTGAAGGAGCTGAGTAATTAGGTGATGGACTTCCTGGCATCACAGACTGTCCCACAGGAAGCCCAGGACCCCTTGAAACACTGAGTACATTTTTGACTCCACCCATACTTTAAACATTTGCAAAGAAATTTCAGGATAATTCCATCATTCGTGCCTTGATTTAAGTCTGACTGAGTACCGAAACTTCTCTTTTTATTTTTGAAAGGAGTAGGAGTTTTTGCGCTTGTTCTGTATCAAAGGAGTTCTGGCTTGCACTGGGCCTGGGGTGCTCTGGGTAATTTTCTCTGTCCCAGCCATAGCTGCATTTCTATTTGTGCTTTTACTGTGGGGTTGGAAATATCCTATGAATGCCAGCTATTTTCTGCAATAATTGGTTTCTGAGTAAAGAACTGTACTTCTTCCCTACACACCTGCCCCATTAAAGCATGCCCACTTTTCCATCACCTCAGCTCACCCGACAGACACGGCTGATTGAAGCTCCTCAGTTGCTCCTGTCCGTGGGATGATGAGAGCTGTCAGTAAGACTGTTCCAACGAGCTTGACGCTAATTGCATGTAAAAGTACCTTCCAACTATAGGGAGGGTGCTGTAGCTGCGGCACTAACTCCAGTGAAAAACAGCTGTGAGGATATAATTCCTTTTCATGGAACACAACCTAAATGTACGTTTTGTTGATTTTATTTTGACATTTTTGGTGGTGTATCTTATAGAGAGAACTTTTCCTCTTGTAACTGAAACTAGAAGAACAGGAAAGCTGCTTTCTCTGGCTTTTCAAAAGCTTCAGGATAGAGTCACTTCACAAAAAGAGGTTGCATTTGGATCTAACATGAGCAGGGTTATTAAATGCACAAAAAAATAGCACAGGTCCTTTGTGTTTCCTTTTTGAGTCTCGATTTGATGTAGGTTTCTGGAGCATCGTCAATTGATCAATAAAACATGTTAGACTGCATGCTAGTACTGATTAATTCACACCTTTGGTACACAGTAAGAAACAAGGTGAAGCCTGGTGTCTATAAAGGGACTTGCTAAGTGCATTAGCCAGTTGTCTGCTAATGTGTGCAGTGTGTCTCAGAGGGCCACCCTAGCAATTCCAGCCCTGGACACCCAATGTGCCAGTGGCATCAATCGGCTGCGGCAGCCTCCTGAGTAGAGGGAGGTCCAGCCATACAGCAGCTGGCAAACCCTGCTGTATATTTCCAGATCCCACTGAAAGATTGAGGGGAAAAAAAGAAATCTAGTATTGCTGAAAAAAATTAGTCTTTATAATCTGTACTGTTTTAGCAAGACTTATTTAAAGCTGTATTTTAGCCTTCTACCAAAGAAGTTTTTGATTATGTGTTTGAAAAAGGACTCTGTTGTAAAGGATCCTGTTTGCTTATTTTGCATCTTTTTTTAAAAAGAATCAAATTCCAGAAGTGGTGGCTGTACACTGGGGGAGCTGCTTTTCTCCCCACACAGGAAGACTCTTACACATCCCCAAGTGGCCAACTTCTGACAGCTATGTTTCATTATTTTCTACCTCTTTTCATCTCCCTATGTTTAAACTTTTGTGGGAGCACTGGAAAAGGATGGCAGGGTTTCACTGTGCTCCCCATGTTGCATTACCTGACTGGGTTCACAAGTTCTGGCCCTTTTATAGTTGGTTATGTCCAAATTTATTCCAGTCCTTACTGAGTCCGTGAAAATATAAAACTTGTAGAAAGTTAAGCATGCCTCTTTGGCCATGACTCTTTGTAAATCTGAAAGCAGGAGTTTGTGAGGGAGTGGTCTGCTCTGGACAGTGTCCCTGAGCAGCCAAATACTGGGCTGCTCTTCCTTGTCACAGATCCATGTGAATTTGCTGGTCCTTGAGGTGTGATACAAGGCCTTGGTCTTCCCTCACCAGGGATGTTAGCACACTGTTGATTTTTTTCAGGAAATTCTTATTTCTAAGAAGCTTAAAGTGGGATTCAGATGCCTAAACATAGACATTGAGTTCCATAATCAGACTTCCTGAGGTGGTTCTATGGTACTGGGGAGAACAGTAGGAAACCAAAGGGAGATGTGAATCATCCAGAAGTGGCAGCTGGAAGGCAAGGGGATATGTTATGGCATCTCAGGTGGCACTAACATTTGTGATTATATGACTTGGTCACACCTTTGGTGTCATTTAAATGGAATAGTTTGGCAAATGTGGGTGAAAGGGAGACAGTGATGTGCATAGGAAAACATAACTGTCCCTGACCACTGATTCAATGTACTACCGTATTTATTGCTGGAAAAGCTGGTTTAAAATCCATCTTTACTATCATAGCTTTTTTTACTCCTGATGTGTTTGAGTATTTGGCATACTATGCACATTTGTAGTTTTGAGAGAACCGACATTATTAGCTATTAAGTAAATGCATGGCATTGTTAATTACCTCCAGTCATGTAATTTATTGAACTTGCAAAACTTAAGTTCTTTAGTGCTATGACTAATTATAAGATTGGAAATTAATCCAGAAGTGGGAATTACAACCATACTTGAAAATGTCTCTCAGGCAACTTTGATAATTTTCACATGCTTTTATCCACAGGTCTCTACGAGGAGATATGTCAGTGCCGTAAGGCCTGTGGAGAAGCTCATATGAAAACAATCTTGGCAACAGGTGAATTGGGGTCCCTTGCTAACGTCTACAAAGCCAGTATGATTGCTATGATGGCAGGTAAATATACGTGATTTTCTTTTCAAGCTAAGAAAGTCTTTGCTATATTATTTATGATGCTTTAAAAATTCTAGTCATGGAAGTTTAGTTTTGTTGAAAGTAGAAAAAACTGTTATGTAGCAATTACTGAAGTTGCAGGTGTAATGATGAAGTGTCACTTGTTTCATATAACCTACAAAAATGGAATGAAATGTTAAATAACACTTAAAACTGCTAAATGACAGGATTTGTAGGAACAAGTAATATTTGTTGTCAAACATCTGATCCTTGGTATATTTAATAAAGACACATACATTTGGGGCATATACACTTATTGAGGCAATTGTGGTGACCTACAGATATGATGTCAGCTTATTTTAAATGGAAGGGGAACTTCCCTGTGAAGATTGATGCTGACAGCTCTCGTTTTTGGTTTGTGGTCACTTCTTCTGACCACCTCTGAGAGGTTTGGGAAATCAATTGTATGGGAAATGCAGTGAAGGGAAGAACAGCGCAGGCTCCAGCAGGCACTGGGATAGGCTGGTTTATAAGTGGCTTCAACTGGCACAGTCGAAAGCAGCAATTAATTGGCACTTCAAAAGATGTTGTCTTCCCTGTCTTTGAAAACTCGATTGCATCAAACCTGATGCTTAGAGTCTGTCTGTCTTTTATTCTGAACCTTTCAGCTAAGAAACACATTCCCGTGAACGGGATAGAGTTTTTAGGGGCTATGTATGCTTTGTAGGGGTTACTTTTTTGCATAGCTATAGCACCCATTTGAGCCCAGATTTACAGCAGTATATTCTCTCCGCTGCTTTGGGGCTGTGCTGATACAATTTTTCCTAGTTTACCCAGGACTTTGGATCTGTGTTTTAATGCTATCTTTAACATGCAAAACTGGGAATTTGCTTCTAGACACTTGCTTTTTCCACCATGTATGAAAGAGGGCACTTCAAGTTCATTTCTGGAAGTTGAAAGATATTCTAAGAACCACTTGCATTAATCTGTCTTTTAAACTTACCCTCATTTTTGTATTGATTTTTTTTTCTACTATAAACTCTTCATACCTGAAATTCTTATTGTAAAGCAAGAAAAACGTAATCAGGTGTCTTGTCAGTATTTAAATATTCAGCTTGCTGCTGACCTCATTGTCACCATACATGATACTGTGCTTATCTGATTCAAATGAAATGGAAAGCATTTGAGGCTTTGAACATGCTCAGCTACAATGTCAATTAGTATCATCAGACACAGAGGATCAGCATTATGCCACTAAATATTGCTTTTAATTAAAAGAGGTGTAAGAAATACACATTTCCTATCATTTAAACTGATGTACTAATCATTATGGTCACTTCTCATAACATGGAGTAGCAAAAAATTCATGTTGTTTTACCATTTTCAGAATTTTTGCTGGTGTAGTTTTTTTGAAATACAGCAGATGGCTCTATTGTTAATGATTTTCCTTGCCTAGTTATTCATTTTACAACATACTTATCCATCGAATATATGCAGTAATTTCCCTATTTCAGTCTCTTGCTTTTTCTTTGTGGGTAGGTGTAAAAATAAGAATTTATTGGTGCCCTACACATGTACATTGAGGGCCAGATTTTCAGACTCCAACTCGTCAGAACTAGTGAGAACCTCAAATTCCAGATGAATTTGGTTTGATTTGTATCCTTGTAGCATTTGGAACAAGTGTCTTGTCACAGTAGTTTTAAATCCTAGCTTTAGTATCCATTTATTATCCATTTTTTTTCAACTGGCGACATGACTTAAAAGAAAAAAAGCAGATAATCATGTCAGGCCCTGGCAGGTTTTACCTAAGATCAAACAGTAACAATGCTGATAAACTTGACCCTAGTACTTTGTTTAATATGAGGAAATTAGTTACACAGTACCGTGAATTCAACTGCAAACTGGCTTTAGAAGTTTTTCTGCCTCTTGGCCACTTGCTCCTGTCCTTAACAGCAAAATTAGCTGCTCCTTCAGCTGTGCTGTTAGAAGTGCTTTTCATGCTGTGTTGTAAGCTGAGTTTTCAAAATAATACAGTTTAAAATTACTCCAGCAAAGGATGAACTAGTTTGCTGTGGGGCTTTTGCTATTGGTTCACGATGTTGGGGTTTTTTTATGTGGTCACAGCTTCAGTAATCTGTTTTACAGCCTTGCCTTACATGCAATTATATCAGTGCAACTGAAGACGTGGTGTGCAGTCCTCACACTGTTTTCACTTCACTGTCATGATGTCAGCCTATCATGTAGGGTGCACAAAATCCTAGGCTTACAGATATTTATGTTGCCCTTCCTGAACATGCACACATTTCACCTAGATTCTGAAGCACAAAGCCACTAGACATGTGGCAAAAAGTGTGCAAAATATATGTATTTCCTATGGGTCTCATTTGTGAGACTCAGAAGGCTGAGTCTCACACAATTCTGATTTATCGGTAGCTCTGTGGTTGAAAAGCTTGCCTGGGATATGTGGGACTTGGTTTCTAAGACTGAATTCCTTCCATGACACAGAGATGAGTTTTACAGTGTATTTGCTGTTAAGCATCTCAGTCCCTCCTGATAAGGTTGTTGTGCTTTGCACAAAGCAGTTAACTGAACAGGGAATAGAACACAGATGTCTCCTTTCCCAGATAACTTTCCAAAATTTTTATATAGTCCTCCTTGTGCTGGGTGAGGAATTATTGGTATATGCTGGGGACCACTGCATATTATGATTGGTCTGATTCAGCTCTCAGGTGGGGGTTCAGTCACTGGCCAGGCAGCCAGGCTGCACAGGTCACTGACTTGGAAAGGGATGGTAAATGGCCAAAAAATGGGCACCTTGACATTGGTTGGAGTTTTAAAAGAACACTAAGGGCCGTGCTCAAAATGGGGGAGATGTGCCCATGCACTTTGTATTCAGAGGAGATTGCACAGGGCACTTCCCCAGGCAAACAGCTGTGCTCTGAATCACAGCCCTCGCAGGACTTGGTGGAAGCCATCCACTGCACACCAGTGAGTGAGACATGCAGATCCCAGCACTGCAGTGGAGGTGGAGGCTAGTTGTAGAAAGGGTGCTTTGCACAACATGCCTGTGTATAGGATGTTAATACGTGCACCTGCAAGGACTTGGGAAACAGTGTTGCTTCACAGTGGGATATGAGACTAATTTGCCTCTATTTGAATCGGTGGCTCTTGGCTCGTATTGTCTCTGAAATAATTCTCTACAGCTACTTTGTCTTCCTTCTCTAGCATAGTACATGGGGAGAAAGACATCAGAATGGGAGCAGGCACACAGTTAACTTAAATTCCTTTAACCATACGATTACAGACTTGACTGACATGCGATAAATTCTACTGGAATATTTAAGAACTTATTTCTGAGTGAAAGAGGCTGACAACCCTCTAAGGACAGTGACTCACCTGGCAAGAATAATCCTTGTAGTGCTAGGGAGGACATAATGGCAGGTAGCATTGCACATGACTGTTTCCATGTCCCTACCAAAGGAGCACATTGTTTTCAGAAAGCTGTCCGAGACAAATTCTTAGTATTGAATCAGGGAATTTTTGCACATTGGTTTATAACATCCACTGCTATTTCTTGAGCTTCTTGAAGTCCTGATGATGGTTTGAGTACATGACTTTCTCAAGAAAACTGACTGCATTTTTTACTCTGCTTTGGGACAATAGTTAGAATAAACTAATTCGTGGTTTTCACTGTCTGGTATATACTTATGTGAGTCACATCTATAGGACACACTGAAGTCTGTGTCTTTGTATTCTCTTGGAATAAACAGTCCCAAGGAACACAAATGGGAGGCCCCAACTCCCCCATACTAGAAGTAACTATTCTCTCTCCATCATGGTGTCTTTAAGCAGTTCTTGTACACAATATGCGAGGTAGGCAATTTTTTAACTTTTACTTTTTGACACAAAACATCAGAAACTGCCAAGCAAACCAGAGAAGGAAAGGAAAGATGAACTTGAAGTGGGAAAGGAACACTTCAGTAAAGTTGTTGATGACTTAATTGCATATTTCAGTCATATATTAGGGGTTTTTTTCTGGAAAACCACATTTTAACCATATTACCTAATTACAAAGTCTTTATTGTTCTGTATAACAATTCATATTCATTAAGGTGGAGGAAGTGATTAAGTAAAAGTACTTTAAAAGTGAGAACTTCATCTATGTCATTTTGACAACTACTCTTGATAGAACAGCTCCTTTTGCATCACTATTTGGGAAGCTAAGGGAGCGCAGCAGTGACGTGAAAGATATTTGTTTTCATTATATATATATCTATATATCTAAATAAGTACCTGTGTAAAGATCAGGAAGGAGTGATGTATGTTCTTCTGCAGCTCTACTAATGTATAGGGTTTAAACAATTTTTTCATAAGTCATTAAGCAGTTAGTTAAATAAATTGTATGTTTAGATACTGACTAATGTAAACATTGAATTTAGAAAGGGAATGAGTTAGTGCTAAAACAGAGTAACTTCTAAAGCCTGTAGCACAACCCCTCCTGTAAATAGTAGCAGAAGATGGCTGAGGAAATAAAATGATAGTCTAGAAGAGGAAAATTAAAACACATTAAATGTGTGAGCTGAAATTTTTTTAGATCCTTTGATGCTGTTTATTCAAAAGTGAACAGAAATAATATAGCCAAATAGTGAGGAAAAGCTTTGTGTTGCCGTTCACAGGTGAGCAGAGACGTTTTGGAACATCACCACATCACATGCCTGGCTACATAAAGCTTTTACCTCAGCTCTCAATAAGGTTTTTATACTCTGGTTAACATTAGGGAAGACAAATTCTAAGGTATCAATAGCTGTTCTTGTTCTGAGCACTGCCTTGCAAAGATTTCTATTCAGTAGGGTTATGTGGTGTGGCTGTAAAGATGCAAGAACTCATGTAAGTGCAAGGGACGACCTTCCTACTGCTGAATGTGGACCACCATGATCTAAAACTTCTGCCAAGCAAGTGTTTCATGAAAAATGAAAGAGGCAAAGGAAGCCAAACTAGCAAAATTGACTGAAAAGCTGGGGGTGCTTTGCACAAATGCAGCTAATGTAGGAAACAAGGCTACTGAATAAGTAATAATACTTGGCACTTAGATAGCAATTTATGTCTTCAAAGCACACACCGACATTAACAGAATAAATCTTACAATGCCTTGTGAAGTATGAGACAAAGATAATAACAGACAAGTCAGAAGTCAAACTGAGATCAGTTATGAGTTCCTGGTTTTACATTGTATGCTCAACCCAAAAGTCCAGGGTCCCCTCAATAGCATGTGGGTTGTATTATATATTGATTTAATTATGTGACTACAACTTCAGGTGTAATTTGATACCAATTTTGATACAGCTGTTAGAGCCCAGAGCATTTCCGAAGGAAAAGAAAGCCAGAGGAGGAGTAACACATATAAAACAAGATTTCAATTTGTGTCTTGTTTTAGCTGTCTGAAATACAAACAAGTGTACTGAGTTTACAGTGTATCTGTAAAGGGTACACTTTATGCTGTAAAAGGTGCATCAGAAATCATGGGCAATATGTGTCTGTCATCTAAAAGCAGCTCCTTTGTACAGATGTAAACTGTCTCTGAATGCTTTTGAGCGTGACAGATGATGTTAAGCTCTGGTCTGCAAGTCCAGTATAAGGCTGGGAGCAAATTTGTGAGTCCTTACTCTACTGAAAGTGTGGCAAGAGGACTTACCACTGACTGGTGACTAAGGCTTTCTCAGTCATGGTCTGGTGGCCATTTCCTCTCTCCCTCCAGCCAAGCAGGAATCAGAGTGAACTGTGAGGGGCTTGCTGGCTGTTCCAGCTTGGCTGCACTTGTTGGCTGGGGAAGACAGGTGTTGAAATGCAGCATATTCTTGCATCTCACTGCTTGTCTTCCGAGAACAAAGCACAGTGTAGAGAGAGTTCTCCCTCCTGCATCATCAAATGGTACCAAATAGTCCCAATTTTCTTTGGCTGTGATCTTCACTGTTTAGATCTAGTGTGGGCATGAGCACATTTCTGAGTTTTTGTCAGTTTACTGACACTGCATAAAGTGATGTTTATGTCAGTTCTCTTCTGTTTGCATGTGTGCAGACAATAGCTCATTTGTCCAAAGATCTGCTAATTCCTTCAGAATTTTTAGACAAATTTGAGCTTGCAGATAAATTCAGCATTTTGCACCATGCAGATGGAGCATTGTATGTCTTGAATATGTAGAAGTGGTGGCAGTTGGCTGCTTTAAGAGGCTTATCAGAACAGTAATTAGTGCTATGGAATTTTATTGGAAGTTGGTCACTTTGCTGTCTGCTGCAGCAGATGTTCTTCATTCTGCATAACCAAGATGCATAGCAAGTTAGAGTCACAAGCCCGTCTCAAAGTTTTGAATAATATTATGCACTACCAAAGTTTTTGAATTAGGAATTAGATCAAAAGGTGGATGGTCTTTAAATACGTTCAATGTAAAAGAGGTCGGCACAGGAACAAGTGACTTCATTTGTCCTGGTACAGAGTGGGGAGAAATAAAAAAGCCAGTAATACAAAAAAAGATGCAGATAACTGCATGTTCAGTAAGGGACTACAAGGATGCTCCCTTAAATGAGTTAATTGCCTACAAGTTTGACAGTGATACTGCAGCTAATCACTAGAAATAATGTGGGCGTGATAGATAATCTCAGAGTTGAAAAGTTCTTACAATGCAATCACAATATCCTCATGCTGGAGTTACTGATGAGACTCCTTACAAAGGCTAGTAGCACAAAAAAAATTGTAGGTCTTGAGTAAAGCAGACCTAAGATTCTGACTGGAACTCAGTGATATATGTGTAGGGAATCAGAAGTGAAGGAATGGAATGTGGATGAGAAATGCTAGGGCAAGCTCTAATGAAAAGTCTTTCCAGTAGAGTCAGCAGAACCTTGCATGGGTAAGTAGAGACAGAAGTAATACATAAGGGAAACAAAGATGTTGGGGGAAAAAATAAAGTTACAGAGATCTGTGAAGGGAGAACAGAGTTAAGAGTGTATACAGTAAAACCTCATTTGTTGGCAGTTTGTTAAGCTAGAAATCCAGACATGCATGCAATGCCATGTTTTGTTACACATTTATTTATGTGCTGTCTGGACTGTGTGGCTGCCTATACAGCCATATCTGGGGGGATATTGTTACCTGGGAACGTTCATATTTGTCATAGCAGGATGCCTGGCAACTCATTTTGTGAAAGGTCTGTTCTATTGATGGGATTCCACTGTAATCAGAAAATAGGAATATACAGCCTCTAATGAAGTCAAAGAAGAAATATCAGAGTAAAACAGATGACTTGTCAGCTTTGTACCTGATGGCTTGGTTTTGTGTTACTCAACACCACTTGACTTTCTCCCTCCACCACTCCCACTTTTGAAAGAAGTGGTATTTCCAAACACTTCTCACTGGAAGAATACCAAAGTCAGGAAGCCACAAAGAAGATGGGTTTGTGGTAGCAGAATGACTTCTAATTAACATGTCATCACTTTTGACAACTAACCTTGTCTCTCTGGTTTTCTGTATATAAAGTTAACATTGCACATTTTATAGGACTTCTATGAAGTTTAGTAAATTAAAATACAAACAGAAATATGTTCTTCTCATTAGAAGGTAGAAATTTTCTGTGCCTGTGCATGAAGATGGAATACTCTAGGTCACAAGTGAAATTGGGAAAAAGAGCAACAAAAAGTCTGGAAGTTTTCTGGTGGGAGCAGCTGACCCTGATTTACTGGTACAGCCATCCCTGGGAGCAGCAGGGAGGCAGGAGCTGGCACAGCTTGCTGTGGTACTCCAGGCTGATGGTATTGTGTACTGCAGGAGACAATAGCAGCAGAGGCTACCTCCCTTCAGCTGTTTTCATAGCACTCCACCCAAAACGTTCTTTTTTAATGAAGGAGTTTTGCTGTGATTCCCATGTGTCTGTTCTGTTGTGCTTTGGTGTTCTCCGGGCACTGAGCAAAATGTAGAGGGCAGAAGTGTGGTTACTCCCCAGAAATCCCAGGCTCATCCTTCTCTCTGAGGAGACGGGTTTGATGTGCAGATTTCTGCTTCTTGACCTTTAAGAAATTGGCTATTTTTCATGCTTCAACCTTTGAAATCAGTTGTGAAATAGTAGGTTACAGCGAGTAGGCAAGTACTGATAGTGAAACATACTGTTGAGAGGGTTCAACCTTGTATTAGCAAACTATCCCCAGTGCCTGAATAGCACTTCGCTTTTGCTGATATACAAGATCTTTCCAAAGCACGTTAATTAAGGAATATCTAAATGGTATACTTTCAATTTATAACAACTGATGCAGAGAGGTGAGAAAGCACCCCTGTTGCGTTAATTTTCTCCATGACTGAAACCTTGTTTCTATGTTAAATAATTTGTAAGAATTTGAGTTAAAACTTGTGAAGTTTAATATCACCTCAGACTCAGAAATTGTTGCACAGTGAATAGTTCTAGTCAAACATGCCATCAAAATAACACGGCTTCCTAGGAAAAGCTTTGCATCTGAGAAGCTCCAGTATTGAAGGTAATGGTTTGAGGGAATGCAATTTTAAAACATGGAAATATTATGTAAAATCAATAGATACACAGGGTACTGTTTATTTCTCTGATATTTCAGGTTGATTTTTTTATTCTGTCAGCAGCAGGTGTTAAAATCTACTAAACCAGTGAAAAATAGGAATAAATATTTAATTTACTGTATCTATCAATTATATAAAATTGGCTTATGAAATATTAAAGTGTCTTTTAAGAGACTGCAAGTAGGAAAACTACTTAGAAAATCTAGTCCCTTATCAGAAACTTAATAGAGATGTGGAAATAAACTAAGCATGATTTTAGGGTTGTAGGCCCGGGAATATTTTTGTTGCTTTTTGAGGTCTCAAAACCCAGTGATTGTGCCTGCCTAATTTGAAGGTATATGCTCATGGCAGCAGCCCACCAGCAATGTGGATTTAGACTTCTAAAGAGAAAGATGTTGAATGCAAAAATAGGAATATATGATCTTGAACAGAATTAAATTATTTTAAAAAACTAAGGACACATATTTCAGTTTAATCATAAGGAACAGGAATACAGAAAAATAACAAGAGATGAGCGCAAACATAAGTTAAACAGATATAGAGACATAAAAGTTGGACAAAAATATGAAACAAGACATTTTCCATAAGGAGAGTATGGATTGTTTCCCTACCTGAAATATTAAAGCAGTGTGTTAAAATGCACTGAGATCAATATAAAGACATCCACTAACTTTTAACAAATGATGTCCTAGTGGTGCTGACACTATTTTGAAGTGTGGTGATCTCTTCTCCTGGGCAACTATCAGTAAGACAAGAGGGCATGGTCTCAAGCTCTGCCAGGGGAGGTTTAGGTTGGATATTTTAGGAAGAAATTCTTCACAGAGAGGGTGGTCAGGCACTGCAATGGGCTGCCCAGGGAGGTGGTGGATTCTCCATCCCTGGAGGTTTTTAAAATGAGACTGGATGTGGCACTTAGTGCCATGATCTGGTAACCACGGTGGTAGTGGATCAAGGGTTGGACTTGATGATCTCAGACATCCTTTCCAACCCAGCTGATTCTATGATTCTATGAAGTGCAGAGAAACAGGCTGAATACCCAAGCTGGCTGCCGGCTGCATGATGCTACAGACACATTCTTCACTGAGATAAACAGGACTGTTCAAATACAAATGCATTTATGCTCATATTTGACATTGTTCCTTCCTTATAAATGTAAGGGTTTAACCAGAATTCAAAAGGTCTTAATAGACTTTGTCAGCCTATTTAAGTCATTTTCTCAAAGGAAAAGGTTTCTGTCAGAATATGGACATAGGATATAGCAATATTCAGCAGGAATGTGCTCACTTCAGTGATTTTTCCATCTTGGCTCTGGGGTTGCTTGCAGTATTTTGGTTATTTGCACGAGGGTCTTGAACTTCCTTGGTAGGTACCTGGGTTACTTGGAGCTTGTCTCACAGCCATTCTATGTTCCTCTGATTTGTTGTTGCTAAAGGTCAAATTGTATTGGGAAGATGTTGAAAGGAATAGAAGATAACCACTTATTTGATACTATATTTTGGAATTTCATCCCCTGGGAAATCTTCCTGATTCTTTTGTTTGGGGGGAGGGGGTTTAATTCCTTTTCTGAAATTGTAGTTCTTAAATTCAGTGTCTCTCAGGTAAGACAACTTCTGGTTTCTGACTATGCTTACTTGGTAGTTACTAGAGACAATACCTTTCCCAGAGCCCTGTAGTAGTCCTGCTTTTTTCAGAGATTTTTTTGAAGGACAAAGTTGGCAGCAAAGTCCATAGCCTTCATGGCAAGTCAACAGGGATTTGACGTGCGATTGTCATTCGTACCTTTGATGTTGCTTCCCCACTAGCATTTGGGCTGTAAAGTGATTTCTCTGCAGTGTACAACTGTAGCTGATTTCTCAAATTTAGTCGTCCCTAAATCTAAGATGTAGAAAAGATTCCTGCTTTGTGATGCCAGGACCTCTTCTTAAGTGAAACATTCTCTGTCCATCACGTTTGCGGTTGTGTTGCAAATCCAGTGCCCAATTTACCAGTCTATCCCAAACATCACAAGGGCCAAGTCTTGTAGTTTATCAAGAAGATCTGTTAATTCATCTCAAATGGACCCAAAAGGAAACAGGTGATGATGTTCCATATTGTGTGCATCAAATTAAACTTCAATTATGGAATACAAAGTCGTGAATAATATATCTTCAAAACCCTCCTTCCCAGTGGTCCAGGACAGTGAAATTGTAAAGAACTCAAAGGAAGCACAAAGTCTTACTCTTAAATGGAGCTTTGAAACTAAGCCCCAGGATGAGAAAGCAGCTTGGTGGGTATGATGGAAAGGGATGCCATGTTTTTCATGACTTCTAGTCCCTAGTAAGAGGAGGGGTAGCATTTTTCAGGTGATGCTCTGGTACCATGATACCATATACATGCCATTGATAGCTAAGTTGTTATGTTTATATATAATCAGGTATTGTGTTTGCAGCTGCTCTGGATGTAAGAAAATTCAGCTCTCAGAAGTTTGCTTGGTTGCCAGTTGCAGCACGGTTGCAGCTTCAAGGCAGACTCCTCTGGAACTTCAGCTGGATGGGCTATTGTAACAATGATGTTTCCAGTGATTTCCAGTGTCTGGGTTAGAATTACAGCTCACTTAGCTTTAAATTAACTGTCTTCAGAGTGCACTGCAAAAATGCTGGTTTGTTGCTTAGACCTAAAACAAAAAAATCGTAGTAAAATAAACAAAGCTACTGAGCTGAAATGGTCAGGTCCAGGTACATTTCCGGAGAAAAAGCCAATCAAAAGTTTCAGTAATGCCTCAGCTAATGACATATTTAAGAAAACAGAAGAGAAGGTGTGTGTTACAGTAAGAAATTTGGCAGCCATGGAGTAGGAAGGAGGCAACTGGCCCCATGTGGGGCCTCCTCTCCCCCAGCCTTGGGCCAGGGGCAGCCATGGCATTGAAGTCTCTCCAGCCGGGACGTGTAACAGTGGAGAAACAAACTCCAGACAGCAACTGCCCAGCTGAAACATGCTGTGAGACGGATTCCGGCCCGGCAGAGAGCAGGGAGGACGACCTGAGATAACAGAGCTCCCAGGTCAGTTCTAGCAAGAGAAGAGTTGAGACAAGGGGGAGGAATTCTTCCCCCCCTCTCTCCCCGCAGCAGGGGAAAAAAGACTGAAAGTTGCAAACCCCTGCTACCTTTAGAAGATAACTGGGGTGCAGAGAGACCCCCAGCAGTTAATGAGGGGATTTGTCCCAGAACAGACCAGTGCCTGTGGAGGCTGTGACCCTTTGTGAGAGGTCTGAATTGAAGCAGAGTCTTGGTAGAGACCTGTGGCCTATGGAGAGAGAGACTTAGGCTGGAGCAAGTTGTTCTGGTGGGACTTTTAGCCCCAGTGAGAGATCCATGCTGGTGCACCTCAATTGTGACCCAAAAAGGACAGCAGAGAAAGGAAGAGCT
>VYXB01003816.1:617112-696943 GCA_013397135.1 Pachyramphus minor
AATGCTTTTGTAAATGATTTTACCAAAAGAAGATACCTTTCTCTTAGACTGAAAGAAAAAGCTAAGAGAAATGCTTTTGTTACATCTGGCACCTGGCAAAATGTCCAACTCCACGGAACAGAGAGACCTTCCCCCCTTACCTTGCTTTCTCGAGGCAATAAAGACTGAAACTTCCCGAGATGAGCCACCAAAATTGTATATAACAACCTGACATTCTTTTTTCCATAAGATAAGCTAGGTTAAGTAGTAGTATTGTAGTATATGTTATTTCTTAGTTTTTATCTTTCTAGTAATAAATCTTAGTATTATACCCCTTATGTTGAGCCTCTGTTTTGCCTGGATAAAACCTCTCTCAACTGATAGTAACTGTGTGAAGGGGGGAGTTCAAGAAAAAGGATTGAATCCCTGGAAAACCTACAACACTACTCCAGGCTTTTGAACACTTGGCGAGTTTGTTTGCAAAAACTTGGTTGTATCATTAAGTGAAAACTGAAGCCAGGAAAGAAACATAGGAAGAAAGTGATATTTTCTGCTGAAATGTTGAAGAGATTAAGTAAAAAAAAATAACATTAGTGAGCGGTGGAGAGAAGCTTTTAGGTTTGAAGTGTTCTTGTGCCTTTTTTACTGTCTTAGGAATACAGTTTTGCAGCGAAACTTGGGGACATGCAGAGCACTTTGTCATCTATGTATGAAAGTGCTGCAGCTGTAAACAAATAATTAGTAATTAGTAATGCTGTTGCATTTTTTTACTCCTTCCTGTCTAATGTCTTGTTTGTAAAAGACAGAAGCAGGAGAGATCCAAAGTTATTTGAGGGAATTTTTAAATGGTGGAAGGCAAAGGGAAGGTAAGAAAAGAATCTGTTCAAGTCAGAAGAAGGCAACTAATATGGCATTTGAGATATAAGTGATGCATTCTGTATTATTCATGACTGTGGCACTGATATGGCTTGTAGGTTTCCTTAGTTTTTGTTTGTTAAATCAGGTGGGACATCCCATAAAGAATAAAGTAGTGAAACATAGAAAGATTTAAATCATCATGATCATACAAAGCTTGCAGACTTCTTTCCACAAAATGTAGATAGCTACAGCACTGATTTTTATGTTAATTTACTAGTGAATAATTTAAAGAGACCTGTTTATTTTTTAATAAAAAGGAAAGAGATAAATTGGCTCAGTGTTTCTAATGTTACTTACAGCTGCCATTGAGCAGATGTTAGGGATTCTTAGTGGTATGCTAGACCAAAATAAGTTTTATGAATAAACAAACAATTTCTTTTTACTATCACTTCTTTCAGGCTGATTCTCTCCCAAATTCACAATAAATGGTTTTTTAAAGTATTCTCATAAATAATTACCTTTCTTGTGGCACTTTTTTCTAGGCACTTGGATTTTAATTACAATGATAAACTGTTTTAATAAGTTGTTAAATAATTTTATCATTTTAGGACTTGAATCCATTTTCCATTTCTCTTTGGCTTCATTGGTTCCTGGATTATAATCCTATTAATTCCTGCTAATTCACTTGATATTGCACTTTCACTCACCTTTACAAATTCACATTGGAGAAGTAAACAGCATGCCAGCAGCATCTTTTTCTTTCAAACTCTACGCACGTACACCTACCTTAGCTTGCTGGTTATCAATGGTCTCCTGTCACTAGCAACCATTTTGTTTAACTCAGTCATTTTGATCACAGTAAGTATGAAATGATAGGTAATTAAATGGAGACAGTGTGGTTTTGCTTTGGGCTAATGTCTGGGGGCCCTAAAGTACTCTATGGAAGATGTGTAGCAAAGCAATTTCAGTGCTTAGTTGATAGATAAGGAATATGCAACACTGCTGTACTCCAGAACACTGTTTTCCAGTGTAAATACTCATTCAATACCTTTCTATGTGATTTGATGTAGAGAAATGCTGAATGCACAGTTCCTAATAACTTTCTGCTATTCATGTCAGAAGCTCAGGATTACAGAAGGAAAGGTGTAGACAGGGTGGTCTCACTTCCAGGCGCGGTGGTTGCACTGTCACTAGCACTGCAGTTTGGCAAATGACAGCTCAGTAACACACAGGTAATGTTTTGCTTAACCATCTCTGTTTCTACCATATAAGTGTGGATGAAAAAGTCATTGATACCAGAGTGAGGCTCTGAAATATTGCTACAAATTTTACATAGATGATTTTTTTTCTGTAAGAAAGACATAAAATGTACTGTCTCAATGAATAGTGACATTTAATAACTTGCCACTAAATACCTGTGAGGATATATATACATCTAACACAAAGAGAGTTTGATATTCAATTCCTTTCATTCTCAATATTTCAGTAAAAAGAGTGGAATGTCCAAGTTCAAAATGATAATATATATCTAGTGTATGTTTTCAAAAATATAAACCCTATATATAAAGTGTAGATTTGAAAATTGAAATATTGTCTTCATTTTGCCAGTGGACTGATGGAATGAACATTTCTCTATCAGTTTCAACTATTTTTTAACCAAAACCCACAGTTGTTTAATTAGACTGTTGGTACTTTTGGTTTGAGATGCTCACCATGATTGCAGTCTGTGATAAGATCAACACACAAGCTGTTGACAAATGGAGGTGGTGAACAATGCCCCAGCATATTAAATACCTTTTTAAGAGTAGCTGCCTATTTCTGATGGTGCTTAAGGGTCTTTTTGATTTCCCTCATTTTTTAAAGTAGTCCTCAGTAGATTGTTCTTTAGATAAAGTCTGACTGAATTTATCAGCAATACACCTTCATAAGTCATCCCTTTGAAATAAAATTGTTAGTTTTGCTATGTAAGCATTGTTAATAATGCAGTGGGAGGAAAAAAAAGATTTCTTAAAAAAAACCTAGAAGTATGTCTTTTCCTGACCCCCAGCAGAGAGGTGCCTCCTGCTTGGAATGTGGCTGCACAGTCAGGGGTTTTGGTTGGTTTTTTTGTTGAAGGGAACTGGCAAGCTTTTTGGTATTCAGGTACCTGAAGAGCTAGAAGCATTATAAAACAACCCTACTGACAGTGGTGAAAACAGCTGTCTGTACCTGGAAGTTCTCACCCACATTGCAGCCTATGCATTTGGGCTTTTTCCAGATGTCAAATTAGCAAGGTAGGGAAAGAAGAAGGAAAAACTCTGAGGGGCAAAAATTGGGAAGCAGGAGTGGTGAATAAGACTGTTGCTTTTTATAAACAACCGTAGCTTGCCCTTGTACTGTGCTGTTGGTGTGTAGGTGAGGTCTTCCAAGGTCCTATTCCTTATCTCAGCCCTTTAGATATTTGTTGCATCAGGAGTACACCTGTACCCAGGAAGTTCATGGTAGAATCTACGTGTTTGCAACTTGATTATATTTAGGACTTTGGAGTATCATAAAAAATGAGCTAAAAATGCCTAATATTTTCCATGATTACTGGAAGTGGAATATTCATCACTCTATGCAAGCCCACGCTGAAACAAGTTTTCCCGGGTAGGACTTGTGGCCCTGTGGGAGACCCACACCAATACAGCTCATTTGTGAAGGAATGACCCATGGGGCAGCAGATTGAAGAGAACTGTGGCCCGAGGGGTAGATGGACCCACGGGGAGTGGTCCATCAAGGACTGTCTCCCGTGGGAAGGGACCCCACACAAGTAGGGGAAGGACTCAGAGCCATGACCACCCTGTAGCCTGTGGTGAAGACTATGGTGGAGCAGGTTGTGCCCCTGCAGCCCATAGAGGACTATCAAGGTGCAAAGACCCACCTGCACCCGGTGGAGGAGTAACCCAAAGGATAGCAGATTGAAGAACTGCTGTCCCAGGGGTGGATTCGCGTTAGCAGCAGTAGAAACAGCAATGAACCCCCTTTTTCCCATCTCCCTGCACCACTGAAAAAAGGAAAAGAGATCTGCGAAGAAAGAGGAGTGGGGGGAAGGTGTTGTGTTTTAAAACTGTTTTATTTTATTTTTTACTCTTTAACTCTTATTTTGTTAGCAATGAATTTAGCTTTTAGTCTGTTAGTAATAAATCTAAGTTTTATCCTCAGTTGAGTTTGTTTCGGCTGCTCATAACACTGCCTTCTCCCAGCCCTTATCTCTACTCAAGCATCCTGACTTTTTTTTATCTCTCTCTCCTCTGCCCAGAAGGAGAGGTGGGGGGGGAAAGCAGCTTTCAGTGGGTGCTGGCTGCAGCCAGATCGAACCCACTACAACAGCACAGATGAATCTGGTGAGATCTGGCATCTTACATTTTTTGGTTTTAAGGCAAAGCCAAAAGTCAAAACATTGACAGTTCCAAGTGCTCAAGGAAATGATACTGGAAATCCCCCTAGTGCTAAAGCCTCCACCTGTGCCAGCTGCCTTTTATTGTAGAGAACAGTGTGGAGGAGCGGCTGATGCTGGCTGTTTGTCCTCTGCATTGCAAAGAGGTTGGATGCTGGACAGATTCTGACTGTGGCATTAAGACATCACTTTTAAATTTTAAAAATCAATCCTGCCTTTCTCTGCGTTAGAGTAAGAGCAGAATCTTAAACTGCTTTTAACATGAGGTGTTGAAAAACACTCAAAATGACATTGAAGTGTCATGATTTTGGCTGTATTATGTGTGGTGGGTTTTTTTTAAATCTTTAAAATTCATAGCACCTTCTTGATAAAGTAGATTGATTTTCTACTTGCTTTATTCAGTGTTGAATATTTCCAAATTGATTTTAAACAACTATTTTTTCAATTTGAGTAATTTTGTTACAAGCTAATAGACAATGCATAAGCATACCGGAATTTTAATGTTAACATATTTGTTTCAAAGCTGTTATCAACATTAAAAAGCACAAAGCTAAATGTGGTTGCTAAAACATGGGATGCAATATGCCATGTAGTGCTGTGATTCTAAGCTGTCATGCATATTTATTATTTTCTTCCAAATTGCAGTGCTATTACTGGTGGATATATCAGCGTTTTAGACTCACTCTGTAATATGTCATGTAATGGACAACATTTTGAGAGGCTGAGATGTATTGATCCAAAACTGAGAATGCCAAGAGGGAAAAAGCCTGACCTAGACCAGTGCTGTTTTAATTATATTGCAGTTTAAGATAGTTTATCATTGTTTAGATTAGTTTAGGTGTAACAAGTAAGTGATGCAATGCATTTCAGTGTTTGTAAAGAAAACTTAAAGGGTGGGATTTTAAAATCAAGTCCAGTTTCTGCCACAGCATTTTTTTTTTTCACCCAGCCCAGCAGGCAGACCTGGCCCAGTGCTGAGAACCTGAATGCCTGCATCTAGTCTGAGAGGCCAAGTCTTACATTGCTTCATAAAGCAGCAACCTCCTTTTGCAGCAACCTGTGTGTTATTGGTAAAGCAATGAGAATGAATGTCCTGGTTCCCTCTCAAACACGCAGCATGCCTTTAGCTGCTGTATGTGGGACACTGACACTCTGCCAGAGGATGGAAAGTCACCCTCCCCCCTCTTAGCCCCATGCCATATCCATATCCTTGCACAGAGACAATGTGTTATTTTATAACCTGTAGCTTTTTTAATGTAAATGATGACTTCTGGATGTTAGGACAATCTGCAGAATTCAGCCATCACTATCTTTGCAGCAGAATGAGAACAAGGTTTTGAAAGATGCCTTTTTAATAGGTAGTTGCTGTGTGATTTAGGGATGATGGTGATGTTGGCAATGAGAGGGAGCAGGTCTGCTGCTCTGTGGCTCCATGCACACTGCAGAGCACTTCCACTAGCGTTTAGGCAGGTGCTGCAGCTAGTTGTACTACTAGCATGTTCTCCATGCTTTTTTTCAGTTATTTGTGGTTCTACTGCTCCCCTCCCCTTACTCTGCAAGTATTTTGGTAGTTGGTGGAACAACCACATCTTAAAGCTCATGGCAACGAATAGACTTTTCTCTCCATGTACCACTTCTGCTACGCCCTTGACCCTGTTCACTCCTCTCTCCTCTGGATAAAATGTCCGTGGCTGCCTACTTGTTTTGTCATCACTATGTGCTGGAGGAGGTCATGGGTTTGGGAATCTGGGGCCAGAGCTGTGCCACCAGCAGTGCCTTCTGCTCTGGGTGCTCTGTGCTGCGCTCTCAAGCTGAACCTGTCTTAGAGATGAGATTTGTACTGATGTCTCTTGTCTTTTATGTCTTGCTCAAAATCAGGAGGAGTAGCCCACAGCATAGTCTGTAAAGCAAAAGAGCATTACGTGGGGATAAGCTGAGAGAATATTTTTTTTCTCAGTGATGATAGTAAGGTTAGGATTAGGTGTTGGGATGCATTGGTTTATTTCTTCTTTCTGTCTTTGGCTCGTCATGTGTCATTAGGCAAACTGCTTCACCAGTTCCAGTAATGCCATCTGCAAAAAGAAGTAAAGTCAATATAGGTCATACACTGTAAAGCTCTTGAGCAAAGTAACACAGTGCATCATTTTAAAGAAGAAAAATGAGATTGTGGTAAAGAAACATGAAACTTAGCAAGCAGATAACAATACAGGAATTCCTTAAACTTCCTTGTTGTCCTACCAAAGGATCTTGGGCAGCTATACTGCTGCTTTCTCTTTGGAGAGGAAGAGGAATGGCTGTTCCAGCAACCTGAACTGCTCCTGCACCCTGGCATCCCCCAACACTGCTTCTGTGTGGCAATATGGGAAGGTGACTTGGGAGCATGTTTCCTTCTGTGCTGTAGTGTGGCCCAAAGCCAAGGAATTGACAGGAATTCCAGCTGTGGTCTTTGGACCTGGAGCACATGTCAATTATTTATCTTCTCTTTCTCCATACCACATAGAGATTGAATTGGAAGGAATGCTCTAAAAATAGCAAGTGCCTAAGCTATGTAGCTGAGCAACAGAAGGTGGTATGGCTCTTGCTGTTGAACCTTCTAAAGAGACGCATTTTAAATGAATACACAAGAAACTAATACTAATTAAGTAATAGTATTCTATGGAGACCTGTGGTAGACACTATAAGAGTGCATTAGCAAGCTATGCATAATTTAGCAATGCTGAATTCTTTCAGACATCATCTGCAGGGAATTTTGCATAAGTATGGGCTTAATAATTTGTCCCTTTGTGTGCATACATAAGTGTTCCTAAGGGCATCATTTGGCCTGCAGAACCCCTGTTACCAGAGGTGGTATATAAGAAAGGAAGCATCCATTCTGAGTCTTGAGAACTAAACTGAGATGATACGATGGGTCTATAGGTTGTCTTATTTGTAAACATACATTAAATGTGGAGCCCTATGATGGCATTATTATTTTTTCCACCTCTGTTCAGGCACTTTTTTGAAAAGAATTGCAAAAAATGGGCAGTTCACAACAGACCAAGTTATAAACTAGCATTTTTCAAAATAGTAGCTGAGATATAGGCGTGTGAAAACATGCATAGGCACATATGCATGTTTTCACCTATGCCAAACCAAGTGGTCTGGCACCGTAGCCTCATGTGATGGAGCTAAAGCTGCTTGGTGAGCTACTTCTAAAATGAGTTGTAACACCTTTGTATTCTCTTCTCCTCAATAGCAAAGTTAAGCTAGCAGGGAATGTATTTTATCTTGCCACTGGAGTAGCATGAGGACATGTTAATTGGACAGTTATGATGACTCAATTGACAAGAATTAGCTACTACATTAGCCTTTTATATCTTGCCCTGCCTCTTATTTTCAACCAGGGTTTATAACCTGGTCGCCCCTAGCCAGGCTAATTGTGTATGAATCTGAAGACCCTTAGTTTAGGTACTCATAAAATAGAAATGGGACTTGCTAATGGGACTTTAGGCGCATTTCATACTGTACTATTTTATCATTGCTACCGTGTCAGCAGAAACAGCGGGTGATTTTTCAGGTCCTCTCAGCAGCATGCCTCTTTTTGCCATCAGTGCTATAAGGCTTGGAAGGGTATGTGTTCGCCCTATGTCACTGTATATTGTTATATCTGAGTTGCAGCAACCAGATACATTTATGCTCATTGCAAATACTTACAAAGTAGCGTGGCATAATGATCCTTCTGCAAGCATCTCTGTCTAAACTATTGTTTAAAACTGCCAGACACATCTTTGTTCTTTATTAAGACTAAGGCAACAACAAAAATTCTGTAGTTATCAAGAGATAATCATTCCCAAAGGGCATTTGGAACACTTCACAACCAAAAGGTTGTGATTACTCCACAATTGTTATACTGCTTATTACTCTTTATTGTTTAATTATGGAATCAGAGTGTGTTTCCTGGATGTCATCTAAATAAGATTCTCCACTTCTCATGCTCTGCTTCAGTGTTCTGTGAACTGGAAAGCTTTGTAGCGTTTTGAGATGATGTAGAGGAGAGCAACATGGCAGGCCAGTTAGGGAAGCTCTTCTGACCTTTGGGAGACCAGGGCATTCAATCTATGCCCTGTCAACTGCTTGCTGGGAGACCTTGGGCAAGTCACTCAGCATCTACATACTTCAGCTCTACACCTTTGTTCAGGTGCTACCATAAATGAGGCTGTGTATCTAAAGTAGAAATAATATAATGGACTTCATCCTGATCTCTCAATATGGATTCAGGCAGTGTGGTGGGAAGACCCTGACTTTCCTTTTGGTGTCTGCACATTCAGCTTGATTTTTTTGAGTGGTCTTTGGTGGAGTGCAGTGGCTGAGGGTCACTGTATGGGGGATGCAAAGGAAAAGGAGATTTAATATCTTTAACCAACCAGGTTGACAGCTGTTAGACTCGATGGTTTTTTCCCAACCTAAATGTTTCTGTGGGTCAGTGAAAGCACTCCACCTGATTACACAAGACCTGTGACTGAAGCGCAGGTGCTGAGAGCTCAGTTGCTCTTGACCGGAGTGAGTGTGTCAGACAGAGACTGAAGCACTGCTTCCATTTCCTAAGGTTCCTTCAGATTTACATCTGGTGAAAGCAAACCTCTGCAATGCTTGCCAGGCTGTGGGGCTGTAACACATCACACACTGGGTTGGCAACAAGCCCACCTGAAACAGGCCTGTGATGTTTCTGTGTTTCAAAAAGGCTTTGATGTCACCATTCCTTACTGATTCAATGGGTCTTATATGACTTGCTGCCTTGAAAGGCAATGTACTGTTGTGGTTATACATTGGAAAAGAGTAGAGAGTGTGGCTCACTGGGCCTAGAAATGTCCCCCAAATAACTGATTTTGTAAAATCTTTGATTTAATGCTTTGTTGAATCATGTAGCCTTACTCTAAGAAAGGGGAAAGCCATCCAGCATTTATTTTAGCCTTAGCCTTGATTTTTTGAGTGTATACATTCAGAGGAAGATAAGAAGATGGGTGATAAAACTCAGGTTTCTAAATCATCACCTAAATTTCCAGATGAAACTCCTGCTGAACTTCATTCCTTGGACTTATTTTTGAAAACTTGAATAAGAAATAGACTTGGTGAAACTACCTTATTACATGGATGGCATGAAGTCTACTTAATGAGGTGCCTTTTTTGGTAGCACTTGATTTTTAAATCCCCCTTTTCATTCCTGAAATCCAAACATTAATAACACCTTTCATTGTGGCTGTCTCTGCTAGTGTGCATCTTCTCTCTTTTGCAAGAGGCTTCATGCAGTCCTGCTACCAAGCTCTTGTGTCATAAAAAGAATTTGCTCAGGAAATAAAAATGTATTGTTTTCATTGTTAGAGGATGCTCCTAAATTGGCTGTATGTTTGTCTAATAATCACATCTAGAACTGATTATTCTGGTAATAGCCTTAAGATATTATTTAAAAATAAATATATAAATGCACTACTTTTGTACTAATACTAGTTTTTAATCTCTTCTTGTTTCTATGAAGTCTGAATGAGATTTTCAAAATTGAATAATAATTTGATCCGTTAATCTTTTGAAGCTAGTAATTTTATTTTCCCCTCTTTCCAGTCTCTGAGGCTCGCAAATGAATAGAGCTTCATTACTGGAGTCTGCATTTAATAACCATTATCCATTATCTTGTAATTAAGACTCCCTGTAACGAATCATGAGGACAATGCAAAAATACATAGTACATTTCTTTAATGAACTGGAAAATGTTCATCTTGTTCTATTTAGTAATGAGTTGCTGAATAGTCGTTAAATCCACTGGAGAATAGAACTAGATGGATTTTGAAGACTATCTTGAGTTTGTGGTTAATCTATTAGAATTAAAATTTCATCTTCTATTTTTATCAACAGCTGATTAGAAGTCATTCTGTTTGACCAAATTGATTAGAAGACCATATACAAGGGCAGCTGTTGTTTAATGAAAGTTTTTAATGAAACTGTACCATAGAGACTTGTAATTATAAGACTTATAAAAGCTTTGACTTACCTTATAGTAGAAAAAAAAGAAAAGTACTGCACTGAAGGACTTTAAGTGCTTCATTTCAAAAGGGAAATTAAAAATATAATTTGGCAATGTTGAAGTTTCACTTCCACTGTTCCTTGTTTTAATGTGGCTATCTGATGTCCGTAGTGTCTCTCTGGAAGGGAGTAGCTCTGAAATGTGTAACTCAATTGTCTCTCCTGTGTGCTTCCTTCTTTGCAAAGCTCAATCATCTAGTAATTGCCTCTTTTGCACATTGCATGTTCTCTGAAGTTACAATCTTTTTGCAAATATCTGTTTTTCTTTAGAATGGAAATTGTCACAGGAGGGTGCAACTTAATCACCAGTGGGCTGAGTTGGTGCCTTGTCAGGAAGCCTATAGAGAAAACCTTGGTCTAACAAAACCCAAAGTTGGTGATACCATTCTATTATGTTTAAATCACAGGACACAGAAACATGCCTGGCTTTGTCTTGACTTCCCATCAGGCTGTGTCCTCAGGAAGAGAGCTCTCTGGAGTGTGCTGCAGCACACTGTCAGAATGTAGCCTAGACAATTCTTCAGTGTGAGCCAGTAGTGAAACTTCCCTTACTCTAGGGGATGTTGTAGAGGCATCATCACTCACATAAGAGACAAAATGGACCCTAAGCCAAATTTGAAGTGGAAGCAGATGCAGTTCCAATTGACTTAAGTGGATGACGCACTACTACACGATGTTTGAATTATCCCTCTTCTTCTCCCAATTACTTTTGATAATTAATGATCCCACAGTACACCTTTTCTAAGAAGTAGGTTCCTAGGGATAAAGTATGTCCTAATGAAATGAAAGAAGTTTTATCATTGTATTGTGTCAATGCACAATCATACACTGCAAAGCACATTTTTTTTGTCTTTTCTTAGCTTTTTGTTTTACTGTGCTGCAGGATTCATTTTAAGCCAAAGCAGTGCAGCAAGAATATACAAGAATGTTACACAAGTATTCAGACAGGCAGTGGAGAATATTGTTCACAATAACAGAAAAAAGTAAGCTAAGGATAACTTTTGTTCTTCAAATAATACACGTGTTGACCTTGTTGCTGCATTGTATCAGGCCATGGCTAAGTAGATGCAATGTTAAATTAAAAAAAATGATGAAAATAATTTCTATTCAGTAAGATCCTTGTGGGAATACTAAAATGTTGATTTATATGAAAAATTTTTTCTGAGGAAATAATTTCTCTTGTCATGATTAGTCAGACACATTCCTATTAATGTATAGGTACACATATATTGAGTATCTGTACAGGAACATGTTGGAATGTCCTGAAGAGATTATTGGTTTGATAGCTCGAGCAAATAATTAGGAGCTGGGATGTTCGTTTAGCCTCTGGAATGTCTGACTTAGTCTGAATCCTCCTCCTCTGTTTTGACCAGAGCAAGGTTAGCACTGACACCACAGGGACATACATATAAAGGAATGTTTCATGTTGGCTGTGAAGCAGAATGACATCTTTGGAGGATGTGAGCTCTCTATGTGCAGAGTGACTCTTGTTCTGAAGCTACTATAAAGCTTTTTGCTTCCTTACAGGTTCTGATTTTATAAAGACGTCTACAGGAAAGGAGGTGGAAAATGCAACCTTCCCAGTTGGAATAGTCATGATGCGAGCCATTAAAGAGTACTACTGGCAAACTGGCAACAAGGTGACCCTCACAATCTTTATAAAAATTAAACAAACAGGCTAACTCAGGAAGAAGTAACAATGTAATAGGACTTATTTGCTAATATTTGTATACTTGTGTTTTTAAATGCACTTTTGGATTTTTTTCACTCAAATAACTGTTACTTTGTTCCCTAAAGGATCATGCAATCTTAATGCATCGCCTGCTGCATTTGAGTGTGAAATTTGTTTCACCATTTAAGGTATTTAAGTGGTCATCTCCATTAATAACAGGGCAAATCTCAAGCTAGTAGTGATTGGCCAACTCCCATAAACCTCAGCAAAGCTATATAAATTTAGAGCCATCAAATGTCTGTCCAGTGTGCACAACTGTATTTTCAGACTTTGTTCTGGCAACTCAAGGGATAAATTCTGCTCTTTCCTCCCTTGCCAGAGAGGCTTTCCAAGGGAACAAGAAGGCAGATTCAGTTGTGTCCTGTTGTCTGGGATGGAGGGAAGGAAGGAGGGACAGAGACTGGAAGAACATCAAGTTCTGGTACACAAGATTTATCTGTTAGGTCACTGTCGAGTGGTGTCACTAGGGGGAAGAGCATATGGCAGAGACAGTGATAAACTGTTGAGACTTTGAGAGAGGAGGTTAACAGGAGAGCTTAAGCCACCTCTCATCTCTTTTATCCACAGACAAGTGGGGGCTGCCAGATCTGGTGCTGGTGTTCAGCAGTGGGCTTTGTCCACATCTTCAGATTCAGGGAATGAACCATGTCTCTAGCTAAGAACCTCTCCCTATTTCTGGGCCACTTTTCTTTCCTCTCCATTTATCTTTCCTCTCCGTTTATCCTTCTATCCCTTCTGCAGCTGGCCTTTCAAGGTACAGTGTCAGGACATGGGATGAGTAGGGGGATAGGGTCTGAGATGTCTTCAGGGCCTGTTGGAGGTTGAGGAACATGAGACAGCAGGTTTGATGTGTGTCCACCTGCTCTCTGTAGTCATCTAGATGAGGCCAGCATGGATCTCTGGGCTGTCATCACTCCTCCCTTCCCCAGCCTGCATCTCTCTCTGCCACACAACAACTTGAGCAGCTCTGACAGTCTTGTTTTTGTGGGAGCATTGTCACTGCACCAACACGAGGCAGATCCCTGGGGCTGGGTGACTCACCTCAGCACCAGTGCTGCTTACACGAGCTGTGTGCTGGAAGTTGGGCTCTGCTGCATTAGCACAGCTTTGTACCTATAATTGGATATAAATGTTGAATTCACCTTTTGCTTTAAAAGGATGCATTCATGGTATAAAATGTGTTATTAAGAGTAAGCGCTTATGTCTGTGTGCATGTGTGTCAGTGAATTAGATGTAAACTGACTTTGTGTACTTTTATTAACTGAAGACAATATTATCAGTGACAAGAGATTTCTAAATGGTTTCTTTAACAAACTAATTTTGCTGTTGTAGGAATGCTTTCTAGCAAGGCGTTGCCTGGGAAAAACAGGTTAATACAGAAATTAAACTTCTTCAAGGAAAGGAGCAAGTTGCAGAGTAACATTTATTGACTGATAAGCTGTGGTGGTGATATGAAAAGTGTGCAATATAATGGGAAATAATCTTTTCCTGTCATTATTGAAGGACATACATAAATTGGTTTTTCTGTTGGGAAAACCTCCAATCCAGAAAAACTTATTACTTTTAATAATGTAAGGTGAAGAGAAAATTCTTGAGGAGATGAACTTATTAAGCAAAATAATGAAATGCTGTGAAACAGCAGGAAAGTGGTAGCTGGACTTTGTACTGCTCTTGAATTAAATTCCAACCCCCCTTCCTTTTTGCGTTTTTATGGTAGTCAGATGTTCTGTTTGGAAAGCTGGTAAATGGAGGAGAGGACAGGCTTGTCTTTGTCAGCTTTTTTTTTGCAAAGAAAAGAGCTTTCTGAATTTGCTAAAAGGGGAAGGAATTCTGAATGATGTTTTTAATTCTCTTCTTAACTTAGTTTTGCTTGGTTTTGCCACAGATTACCTCAAAGAGCTGTAACATTTCTAGGAAGAAATCTAAATTTAAATTTCATTAGAATTTTTCTTTTTGAGGGAAAACACATTCCAACTATGTTAATTTATTATCTAGAAGATGCTTTTCCAGTTGCCGTGGTTTAAATTCTTTTTGGAAATCTAATGTTAACAGATGGATGCATACACTCGCATCTCTTTGTCCATCCACAAACCCACGGTCTGTGGTCTGGATTTATCACGCTTTTCCTGCTATTGTTCTTTTAGTCTTATTCGAAATATGTGATTATCAAAATGCTCTAGTGTGAGAGAGAAGTATTTATTCTGTGTTTGTTGGTCCTGAAATCACTATATAAAGGTTACCAAACACATTTAAAAACATATACTTTCAGATTCCACTATTTTATCCATAAGGTACAAAGAAATCCTCAATGCAGTGAGGTTTCAGAAGCTTATATGTAAAAAGCAAACCAATAATTCTTGCAGAAGGCAGAGGTTTATGGCAGAGGGGAACATAGGAAGAATTGCTGTGTTCTCATATTGTTCTGATTTACTTTTTTTTTAATGCAGAAACATTTTTTCCTAATTCTCCTTGTTTTCCAAGAGTTTAGTTAGCTGCTAAAGGCCAACATTTTAAGTAATGCAGGTGTCAAAATTTTTGATAGCTGTGTATCACAAGCTGTGTCTCGGAATGAGATGTGTTTAAATGGCACATGAAAGACTGGCATTAGGGGTATATGCCAAGTCACCTCAGTGCTGACTCTGCACAGCAGGTCCATCATGGGATTCAAGATGTGCTTTACCCCAAAGATAGGCTTTACTTGGCATGTGTGCCTCTAGTACATGGCAGTTCACCTGACCAAATATGACACATATGTCACATCATGTGACTGGAAGCATATCCAGCATGGGTGGTTCTGCAGTTCCTGTGAAGCTCAAAGTTTTTGATTTTTGATAAAGAGAAACCTAATTTAATTCCCATTTGGAAAATTTTAGTGAAAATTAAACCTCTGATAGGTTTGAATGTACAACCAAATCACGTGTAACTCTGGTGCACAGGCTTTTTATGAAGTACAACCATCTCTCACTGCTGTCCACAAGTCAACTGCCTCACATGCTTTAATTCAGCATCTTTACTGTTATTGCATGTGTATTTATTGTTATATATTTGGAATTAGATTGTGACATGGGCAGTAGGTGATTGTGCAGATGTCCCAGGTCTGAGTTAAATCCCTTGGCCTGATATGTGCAGTAGGCAAATTAGTCCCGTTAGACTTCAAGCCAAGCTCCTGAGAAAGTACACGGGGTTCTATAGTATTACTCCCTCAGAATGAAAATGTTATCTTTCACAGTGATGGCTGAGGCTTGATAGCTCTCAGTGCTAGAGCTTATCCTCTTTGCAGTCAGGTCCTTACTGGGTAGAACTGTTACATACACCACAGACACTGTGAGACTGCCAGTCTACAAACACTGATTTCTCTTCCTAGTGCTGGTGTTGAATGAAAATGAAAATGTGTACTGAACTTTTTTTTTCTTTTCTTCTGTTTAAAGGTTGGATTTAAACCTGCTGGGGGCATTCGGACAGCAAAAGAAGCTATTACTTGGCTTATGCTGGTGAAGGAGGAGCTGGGAGTGGAATGGCTGACACCAGAGCTCTTTCGCCTGGGTGCCAGTAGTTTGCTGGGAGACATTGAGCAACAGGTTAGTTGTTGATATCTTTCAACTTGTGGAGATAAGGTCATCTTTCTAGATATGCTGGCTTACTGATTTTGCAGAAGTAGAACATACATCTGATTCATTATTGATGATGTGTACTTCCAGCCCAGTATTTAAATATGGCCTGTCATCACAGACATCTGGGATATCCAGCAGCTGACCACTGTCTGTTTGCAATGCAGTGAGCAAAGAGTCTCAGTTTGTACATGTATGGAGTCTTTTGCAAATGCATGGCAGTGCACTCCCCTGCACTCCCAGCTGTTACCAGTTCAACTGACCCTCAAATACCTCTCAGACCCTTTATGTCACTGTACCACAACTGTTCACAATATATTTCCATGCTGTGGAGAAAGTTGCATCTCGTACAAATGCTGCTGATAGAGAAGCTTTTACATTTCTTGAGGGAGAAGTTTCCAATGAGTTTTGAGGGAGGAGAAAAGCACCAGTCTGTTCCCTTTCCCCACATTTCTAGCAACTGAAATACTGACACGTCTTAAGAAATATAGAACATCTGAGAGATGTCAGTTATGTTTGTGACTGTTGAAAACTCACTCCTGCAATGAGAATAATATTGTCTTGCTTCATTGCCAGACTTCCTCTGCCTCACTCTTGACCTAAAATTATGTTCCTGGTTATGACAAAGCAGCATGAGCTTTCTCGTTGCCACTGCCATCGCTGCTGAGTCTTAGGACACAGCCAGTGATTGTGTCACATGATTTCTTCTGATTTCTTAAGGGTTGTATCCTTTTATATGCCAGGGATTGCACAAATGCCCCAGTTGTGACCAAAGCTCTGCTATACTATGCCATCTAAAACCATGGAAGATAAAATGTTCTAATCATTATATTCAATAAAACAAACACTGAAATCATCAAAATCAGATGACAGATAAAAGCATTGGCTTCTGCCTGGCTCTTCTTGAAAAGCAGGAAGAGTCTTTCCTTTTTACCTTTTTTTTCCAAACACAGCAGCAAGAGCTGCTATAGTTCATATTCTACAAACAAATGTATAAAGGTATATTTCATCATATTTTATGCACACACACACAAACAAATATCTATCATCATCATCATCTGGCATGCCATTAATTTGTTACTTCCTTGACACTTTCAGTTTTATAGTCATATATAATTCCATCATAAATTTTCTTTTTTTCTTGCAGATTTTCTATCATGTGACTGGCTCTTATCCACTTCAGCATGAACTGGCAATGGCTTAGACACATAATCAGCTCAGGATTACTTTTACAAAAGAGGTTTTTAAGCAAACAGCATTCAGAAGTCTTCTGACAACCAAGTGCATATGATGGAATGAAAGGCCTAATTCTTCCTCCTTCATTTTTTATAGTATTTAAAAATATGCTCAAGTCTGCTGGTTGTACTTGATCCAAAAGGAAAAAAATGGTATTTCTGAAATAGTTAAACAGTTAATACTTACAGATTTGCAAAGTTAATCTTCCAAAGTTCCTCAGACCAGGCTGAAAAGCTTATTAATGGCAACACTGAAATACTATGAAAGAGATTTAGGTGGCCTGGTAACATTTTGCCGTCACAGAATATGAAGTATCTATGGAATATTTCAGATTGCTAATTAAGAGCTACTGATCTTGAAATAGATTTCCATTCACCTCACACAAAATCTTCTGGCACAAATGTGTTGCACTGTTAATTGTTATGTTGATTCAGTTTCAAGCATTATAACTGGAAAGAAGAATGAAACTTGGCTGTTACTGTCTTTTATAAAATGTCTTCTGTATCAGAAAACCCCACCTCTTTTTTATTTTTTGCCCTCAAACTTGGGCACAGACATCCATATTTAGACCCTTGAATAAAAGTGGCTTGATTTCTAGAGCAGCTGAGTATCCACAGTTGCTCCTGAGGTTAATGGGAGCTCTGGGTGATCAGAACAACTGAAAATCAAGCAATCTCTATATAGGTGCCTAACTATGCATTCAGGGGCCTATTTTTAGCCACTTCACTCTTAAAATTTTAGTCTAACTTGCTTAGAAGCTCCCATTCCTGTCTCCTGTCATTTTAAAACACATTCATGCAAATCTTTCCATTTTAATGTAGGGGGGTTTGACTGTCAGTTTGCAGGTGTCACTGCTGGCTAAACTTCAACTTTGCCATTCTAAAAGCAATTCTTTAATTTAGAAGGTGAATTGAATTGTGTCCTATATGGGGTTTAATGCTTTAATGTAAAAAAATTGTACTTTTCTCAGAGCACATTAAGAATAATACTGAAATCATCAACACCTTTTGAATATCAGACTGGAGCTGGTGGATTCATTATATCAGAACTGCATTCTGCTCACTAACCAGAGTTGTACTAAAAACTTAATTATCTTATCGTCATGACTAGTCTCACTGACTTAAGTAGGTCTCATCATGGAAGTAAGAGTAGGAGGAGTTTGGTGTAAATCAAGATACCAGGTACATTTATTACAAAGAGATTTATTATAAAGAAATAACTCAGTTATTTTTCTGGTTATACCACCTGAATCACTAGTGTGCTACAAACCACCTTGGACAGATAGGAAAGCTGATTAGGGAAAAAAATCAGAGAAACAACATATACAGAAAGCAAAATCTTATATGCAATTCTCAGTACTAAAAATGGACCTTAATTTCTCAGGAAGTAGTTCATCCGAGGTTCTCTGATTTTTTCTGCTTTAGGTCTCTTCACAGAAAATGAGGCTGAGCTGTAACACTGTTTTCATGTTTATTTTCCTGAAAAATGGCCCTTTTTGCCATGGGTTTTCTTTCTGAGTTGTTGCCAATTTCTCCAAGGAAAAATCCAGTGCTTGTTTGCAGATTGAGAGGAAAATTCTGCTGCTCAGCTTTCAGAAATACGGAGCGTGTTGTTTGAAGTCAGCTCCCACCAGGTGCTTTCCAGGCTGACCCTCTGCTATGCCCTCGCAGCAACCACACTGGATTTTGCTGCTGTTTAGCTCTAGCTGTATAAATGTTGGTGTGTATTTCCATACTTTCATATTAGAAAGCAATGCCACTTGCAAAATATCCTTTTTTGTTGTTGGTTGACTTTTGGACATTGGGGGTGAAGATACAAACTATTTTTGGAGATGCTTTAGTTTCTAGGTGAAGGACTCTGTGTAGGTCCTTAAGATTAATGGAGGTCCACTATGTGAGTCTCACCTGTGAGAACAACCTTATTGTTTCCACAGGAACTTTGCTGATTAATGAACTTGGCAGGAGGAATTCTGTTGACAGCCCCCCTTCGTTCTGATGTGCATATGGGCTTTTGCTGGTTACTTCACTTCAAAGGTTACAGGCTCCGCTCGCAGAGGGAGAGGTTTGGCTTTCTGAGAGGGCAAAGAGAGTCACTTCCCTTTTCCATGAACATTATAAACACACTGATGTTAAATACTGTGCAACTCCAAGCTAACCAGTGTTTTGGGAGAAGCTGGCTTGGAAAGTAATTTTATACATTTTTTTCTGTTGAAACCTATAATACTTTTTTGGAAAAAAAGAAAAA
This sequence comes from Pachyramphus minor, assembly GCA_013397135.1. NCBI lineage: Eukaryota > Metazoa > Chordata > Aves > Passeriformes > Tyrannidae > Pachyramphus > Pachyramphus minor. The sequence goes on from VYXB01003816.1 coordinate 636,242, forward strand.
AGTAACAGAGTCTATAAACACATCCAAATAAAGACGATTCTGGTTTTGGGGTGGGTTTTTTCAAGGAATAAGCAGAAGGCCCAGTGTTTCAGAGCAAGACGTTGTCTTTGTTAACTCCTTGGTGACACAAGTGAGTTATATTCAGTCTGTCTGTTCCCCCAACATGACGCAGAGCCTTGTGCCTCACTCCTCCTACAGAAGCTGCTGGTACCAGCCATGTATTGGTCTGTTGACAGCCCTGAGTGATGTGAGGGGTTGAACCTGGGCTGAGGATCCCATCAGGAGCAGCAGGGAACTGGGCTGGAGACAGACAACAAGACATGTCCAGGGGCCCATCCAGGAGACTGTTACGAACAGCACAGGTCTGAGGTCCATTGCATAGGCAGGGCTGGAGACCAGCTGAGCTGGAGTGGGGCTCCTGACCCCTGCTGTGCTTGGAAGAAGTCTGGGCAGAGCCACAAGCATCACTGGGCTTATGCCAGTACTGAGCCCATGAGAGGGCCAAACACAGGGGGATAGAGGGGCTAACATGTTCTGAGCTCAGGTCAGAGGCTGGTGTGGCAGGATCTGCACCTCCACCCACAGGGAGCTGGAAGCACTCATGGTGTGGTCTCCTAGGCTTGCTGCCCTTCACCTGACTGGCACTTCCACTGCCTCTCTCTTCCATCTTTCCCAGATGTTTCCTGAGGACAGTTTGCTGCTATTTAGTTCCAGTGGTCATCTGAGATTTATCGGGGCTTCTGCAGGTGGTTGTCAGTCCTGTAGACAGCATGGGAATGGCAGAGGACCTGAGCTCAGCTGGGAGCTGTGGAGGGGGTTGTGCTCTGTTGCTGCACAGACTTTGGGAAAAGTTCAGATTTAGCACTGTGCTTCAGGCCATTAGAAAAGGAACAGGCAATTATGCACTCACATCTAAATATATTTCAGAGTATAACATATGTTTTGTGCAAGTCAGTCTTGTATACTAATTTATTATTTTTATAACACTTATTCATTTAGGATTTTAAATAGCTTCATTTTGAAGACCACATTACTTTGCAAAGAAGAGAATAAATTCAAGAAGAAAGTCAAGTAGAAACTGCAAATCTAGAATATTCTGCATCAGCTTATTTACAAGGAGAGGGAATTGGGAGTGAGGGTAAGCTTTTTTCCTGGTTTGTAGGAAACAAAGATATTAAATAGTAATTATATGTGAAGTGCACATAGCAGCTGGGACAAGTAATACTTTGATATCTTTATTTCATCAGTCATATAAGTTCATTTTTTCATTTCCTTTGTGAAGCAGGGAACATACATTATATACCATAGCACATGCCACTGAGACAAAAAAACCTGATCTACTTTTAATTTTATTTTGCTCAGTTGAAACTTTGGCTCCCTGCCTCTCTGGGGGAGAAAAACCCCACAAACAACAACAGCAAGTTTTATCCAAATCTTGGTGAGCTTTTCTGAAATTACCAGTGCTGACAGCTGGATGATATGTATCATGTGGGGTAGGAGTAGAAGGAGGAAACTGCTTTTACCTAGATGTAACTTGCCCAGGAGAGAAAGAAAATTGTCCATCTGGTCAGTCCTTATTTAACAGGGCAACCAAAGAGAAGAGTATTCTTAATATGCAAAGACACCATCAGTAAAATTACTGTTAGACTGTTTTTATTACAAATCCCAGAAACTCAGAATTGTGCTAATGTGTAGAGATGATGATGATTTCCACCTTTAAGCACGATCAAAGCTTTCAGCTTTGGTCTCCATTTTTGCAAAGGGCCTGTCCAGCCTTGAGAAGAGACGACTGAGAGGAGATCTCCTTAATGTACTTAAGTATCTGAAGGCAAGATTCAAGTGGTTGGAACCAGGCTCTTCTAAGACTTAAAAAGAGGCATCAAGAAAGTTCGCAATCCTTCCACTCCTTAAAAACAAGAGTAAGCAAATGATGGGTGACTATCAGGTTCCAACCTGAAAGTCGTGTTGTAGAGACTTTTCCTCTCTTCTAAGCACTTGACAGATCATTCCCACTCCACGAGGAACTACAGTAACCACTTACCAAGAGAAAGTTTATTTAATGTCCATACCAACAAGGGGCTCTAGCCATTCCTAATGAGTCTAGTGACTACCTGTCTCTGTTTTAAGCGCTGGGGACATCTTGTGGATTGCTAATTCTTGGAAATTGCAGCAAATATGGTCTGAAAACAAAGCTTTCTTGAGACATAAAAGTTTCAGATCTCTTCAGATCACAGGCAGTGTTTGAAAACACTGAATTGTAAAAGCATAAGTCTAAAATTGCTTCTTTAGCTGAGATGAAAACAAAGGGCTTTTTAAAGAATGTTAACAAACTGAGGAAGCCATAATGGAATTGACTACACTTGTTTTCTTCAAATCTTGCTTTCTCTATGGGGGGAATAGAGTAACCGCAGAATCACAGAATGGATAAGGTTGGAAGGGACCACAGTGGGTCATCCAGTCCAACCTGCCTGCTCAAGCAGAGTCATCCTAGAGCACATGGCCCAGGATTGCATCTGGATGGTCCTTGAATATCTCCAGTGTGGGAGATTCCACGACCTCTCTGGGCAGTCTGTTCCAGTGCATAGTCACCCACACAGGAAAGAAGTTCTTCCTCGTGTTCAGGTGGAACTTCCTGTGCATCAGTTTCTGCCCATTTTCTCTTGTCCTGTTGTTTGGCACCACTCAGCAGAGCCTGGCTCTATCCTCTTGACACTCTTATTTGGATTCTGATGGACATTAATGAGGTCCCCTCTCAGTCATCTTGTCTTATGGCTGAACAGGCCCTTTGCATACTCAGCTGATGGAGATGAGCATCATCTCTATATAGTGCAGTGTCCTATAAAACCAAACCTTAAAATGCCTAGAAAAATGAGGGAGTGCTTCATAAGCTTTTTTTTTTCATTTCAGTAATAGCATGTGCACTGTTTTTATTCAAAGGCTTAAATGAGTTCTCACCTATTTACTAGGCGAGACAAGCGAACCAGCCAACCAGTTCCCTTTCTACATCTGGGTCGAGCCATTGACAAGGCTGGTTTGGTAATCCATTGGTTAGGGGTCCCTGCCCCTGTCTCAACCTGGAGAGCAAGAGGGTAGAGGAGCCTGGAAAGCCTTACCAATGAGCCTACCAGCTGCATGAACCAACCTGTGCTCTCACTGCCTGAGAGGTTGCCCTGGGGCTGGAAGGTGGTAAAACTCTCTGTAGTGATTTCTGGTCCATCAAGAAATCTTTTTTTCTATCCTAATGCTCAGACCTGAGCAACCAGCTTCTTAGGAGAAGCTGAAGAATGCATATGCTCCATGATTTAATTTAATTACATGTAAGATGATTAAGGATGTTATCTTCATTTCCAAGGGAAATGAAACACTCAGCCAGCATCATGTCAGAAGTCTGGCTGAAGGCTGGCACGTCTCAGCACTGCCTGCTTTCTGCTGCCTTCAGCAGAGTCTGGGGCTTTCTTCAAAGTACAGGCACTGGCTGACCCAGAGCTTGATTTCTTCCTCTAACTTATTTAAAGGCATGAATTGAAACAGAGCAAGGAACGACTATCCGGGCTCTGAACAAGAAGTACTTTGTGTTCTGGTTAGCATGTATCTGTCCAATTTCCCCCCAAAATGTGAAATCCTTCACCCCATCTCATAGTAGCTGTAATGAGGCCTCTGGGAGGGTGGTGATGGGAAGATGTAGATAAAGGAAAAACAGAGGGGTAAAAAGAGAAGTTGTGAGAAGTAAGAGAGATCATCACCACTGCTGTTATTGCTTCACAGAAGTGTAATCTTTTGTGATCTCTTTGGAACAGGAGGTAAATAATAAAACACAAGGGAGGGAAAAAATAAAATAAATGTAGTGTTGTGAGTGCATGTTAAAACAGATGTCAGATTAAAAATAACTGAAAAGGAAATTCTACTGTAGGGGAAAAACTGCTTTTTCCTTCAACATTTTATATTCTACCTTCATTAGGCGAAAAGTGAAAGAGCTGTAAAGGAAAAGAATTTTTGTTGTTTCCCTCTGAATGTTAAGAAAAGCCTAATGCAAGCGCAGAGGGGTTGCTCTGTGGCACGTGGTGCTGGAGCAATTCTCAGGCTGAAACCCAGAAGCCGTACAGATGTTAAATAGATGCTGTGTGTGCTGAGCCCTGGGACTTGGAGCTTTAAACCTGCAGTACTGCACATTCAGGTGGTTTCATCCTCTGCATCCTCCCTCCCTTAGTCCCTTCAGGGTTGACGAGTCCTCTAATGTTGTAAAAAAATAAAGCTGGCAATCTGGTAGGATCACATCATTCAGTAATGCCCCTCTAACTATAGATCTATGCACCAGGGACTTCCTTCTAGTTTCTTTAGCACTTTTAAATGGGTTGTTTTAGTGTTTGATGACAGCAGAGCAGGGAACATCTACACAAACACATATTTTTCCCCACATGGCAGCCAGACCACACCCATCCTTGGAGATGGAAAGTACTCACAAAAATACGTGTGCTAGTGTGTAAAATAGTGTCACCCTGGGTCTCTTCTATTAAATGTTCTTCAGGATGGCTCCTAAAAGCTCATGATCTGGAAGATGAACTGCCCTGCACCTGTTTGAAGCTCAAGAACCTTAAAGATGTACCAAGACCTTGAAGACACACCAAGCCTGGCCTGTAAACCACTACATTTCTTGGAGAGCTAGCATGGGTCGTTTGGCTTCTTCATGTTAGCTAATGAAATGAGAATAATCTTTTACATGGTTTCCTTCTTTATTCCTGAATGTGGAATTCAGTTCTAAATAAAAAAGGCACAGCTCCGTGACTAATGCCTCAGCTTACAGGAAGAGCCAGAAATGACAGATATCTTTGGCTACTGTTACAGTGTACATGTCCAATGTATTCAAACAACTTGATGGGGTCTGGAGGGATTTCTGCAGTGATTGAGAAAAATATCTTTACTTTTCATTACTATTACCCTGAGCAAATTCCCACAACTTCTATTTCTTTTAGACACTAAAGATGAGGAGGAGGCAGCTGAGACAGAAGTAAAAGGTATCCCCAACAGACAGAAGAAAAAGCTGTTTCACAATTTCTGAAACTTTTCTTAAGCTTGTTCTTGCAATGCTAGGTAAGATCCCAGTGCAGAGTCCTGAAAAGAACTGCTGATGAGCAAGATCATCTTGGCATTATGCTAGCTTAGGATTTGCCAGAGAGGAAGAAGCAGCTGTAGCCCAAAGCAATTCCACTCAGCCAGTCAGGGTGAAACGGGTATGTTAGCAACACAGGAGAGTACACTGCTTCTTACATGTATTGTGTTAGACTACAGTCAAATTAGACAGTATTAGCAGTGTGTTCCATTTTCAGAGAGGATGGCCATGTATTCATGGCCACTCACTGGATCAACTCTGCACACAGACTGTCCTCAGAGACACAGCAAAGAAGCAGGGATGTCCCCAGCACAAATGACCTCCGCAGCAAAGGTGGCAGGCAGATGTCTCCAGGAGGTTTCACCTGTGCTCTTTCCAGTAATCATGTTTCATTCACTCCCCACCCCTGCTTCTCACTAAAAGCCTCATGACCTTCTGCTCTGAATAAACAAATAAATACATAAGTAAAAGTCACTTCAACAGAAAATTATCTCTCTCCTCTTAATTGAGTATGTGTTCCCCAAGCTGCCTCCTCCAGTGGAAATTTCTTTGTTAAATGTTAATTCCATTTCATTTTTGCTGATTGTGGCTGCCATTGTCTCCATTAGAGGGCCTCAGAGCAGTGTGTTACGGTGTTTTAGGCTTGGATTTAAAGTTGTATATGTACTTTGGGTCTAATTTCCTGCTGTACAGCTCTCTTAAACTCAATGGGGTGTAAAACTCGTGCAACAGAGAGAGAAAAAAAAATGTGCTGCACCTCAGAATACATCAGTGCTTTGGGTTTTTCCTGAGGAGATTAGGAAACGCTCAGATGCTAAGACAGAATTTTAAATACACGTGTGACAGGTGAGGCAGATGAGTAAGTTAATTGCTGCTTGTGTGTTTGAACACAGTATAATTGGTCAATAGGGTATGTTTCCAGAGAAGAGTAGTGAAGTGCATGAGCAAAGCACAAATAGAGCTTTAATCCTTCCTTAGAAATTACACTTATTCTAGGCTGAAGTTAGAGTCTGAAACACTTATAAGAGTAATAAACATTATATTCTCCATTATGCTCCAGTTGCAGTGTTGGCGAGCTAATTGCTTGGACTGAAATTTTCTAGATAGATGTCTTCATTGACTGAACTTTCTTCTAAAAAAGTGTCAGAAAATAAAGCTGAATAAAAATAGGGAGTGGGCTGGGAGTTTTCATCCCACACCTAGAAACTGGGGCGATTGAGATCTGTGAAATTCCCACAGTTCAGAGCATGAATTTGTGGCAAGGGGGAAAATGGTCTGGATCCACGGCACCTGCCTTTCCTGATGTTAGTGTTGTGCATGGTGCCAGCTGGAGGGTAATTCCATCAGCAGGCAAAAGCTAGACTGGGGGAAGAGAAAGACAGTGGAATGGGTTAGAGAAATAAAGGAAACAGAGAGTGGAAGCAGGGAAAGTGGAAGGAAAGGCATTGGGGAAAATGGCTGGAGGACCAGATGCAAGAGCTGGCAGGTGCACAGCAAGAGCGAGATGATCCAGGCAAGAAGAATGGGAATGGACCTGCCAGAAACATGATGCCTTATCAGGAGTGGAGGAATACAGGGATCAAGAGCAAAGGGTTCACAAATATAATCTCCTGTCCATTAGTTTAATTTTGGGAATGGCTAGAAAAGAGGAACAGATGGGTAGACCAGGGAACAAAATTGCCACTGAAAGTGGCATTTACAAAGTTTGAGGGATGGTGGCACAATCAACTTAGTCTTTTGTAACTTTGAAATGCTTTACCCTCCAGGTCTCAGTGTTTACTCCTTGTTACCTGTCGTGCATGTTGTAAATTTAATTCATCTGAGCAATTAACTCACTGAGGCAGGGATTGATTTTTTTGGTGCTGTTTTCACACAGCACTTCCTGAGGTGTGCTGTGGTTCCTGGCCAGTGCCTTTGCACGTCACTAATGCGAACAGGCATTACCATGTCGATGGAGGTAAATGTGAATGCTGGCAATGGACGAGAAAGCCTTAATACAAAATACTGTGTTTATATCAGGTGCACCAGTCGAAAATAACATGGGGGAAATTAAGGGTGAGTGCCAACAAGTCTTTCTGTAAGTCATTATCTGAGGTTGTTTGGCAGCTCACCGGGGAGGCAGCAGAAGCCCCTCAGCTGGGACCCAACTGAATACAAGACACCTTTGTTCAGAAAGCACCAGCCTGCATGGGGAAGCAGATGAGCTGGATGGTCTAGTGGGTCCACTCCATCTTTAATTTCTCTGATTCTGCACAGCCTTCCCCAAAAGCCAGCACAAAGGAATGTCAAAAGACAGAATACATATTCATGGACATTTCTGGAGCTGCAAACTATGAAAAGAAATCAAGTCACTCTCATCCATGGTCTGAAATTCAGAATGCACTCTAATCCAAAAGGATACCAGCCCACAGAGTGGTGTATGAAAATCTTATAAAGCACTGCAACACTCCATAAATAATTTTCAAACAAGACGCTTTTTGTTTCAGTGATAGCAATGCTGAAAAGGGAGAATGGCAAATAGCCGTCAAAAAGCGGCTGAAACAGCCTGCACTCTGTGCTGGTGTTAACTTTAATCACTGTGAGAGTTATACACGGAGTTATCAGTCATTTATTAGAAACTGCAGATGATCATTGCAGAGGTTTAGATTAATGTGGACCAGAGCCTGGTACTTTGCCAATGGGGTGCCACATGACGGGCAGCCCATGGAATAAACATTCTGGCACATCAGAGCACTATAAATCCTCCCAATGAAAGAAATTAAAAAACCAGGAGCAATTTTGAAAATGATTTATGATTGGAGGTGCACTTAGGGATGCTTTTATTGTCACAGGAACATCTTTCACATCCTTAAGGTGACAGACCCACTCTGCTTCCCTCTGTATTTCTTGGGTGCTCACACCCACAGAAGTGTGCTGGGGGCTGGGGGGCATATGGGCATAGCAGCACCCCCCATGTTGTAAGGGTTGGCTTTGCACAGCCCGAGGGTGAGAAAACCACAAATCCATTCTGACATTTTAAGTATGAGAAAAGACATCGGTTGTGGGGTAGTTTTTTTTCCTTTTACATCTATACCATAACCATGTTCCTAAGTGCACATATAAACATTTTATAACATGGATTTGGAATAACACTTGAAAAATAAACTTAAGAATAGTTCCCAAGCAGAAGGTATTCTTATCAAAATAGCAGTCTGTTGCAAGTCAGCCCTTTGCTCCATACATAAAAAGATGCAGCACTATCTGTTGGTGTACTTCTAGTGTAAATATTGCTAAATGTTTCACTAAAATACAGTTCTAGTACTGGTATAGATATGTTTTCTTAAAAAGTGCTTTCACGATAAACTGAAAGGTGAAGGGCTGTGGTTTGCAGGCAGAGTGCTCACTTACTTATCTAAGGAACAGCAGTGGTGATGTGAGTGAAAGCCTGGATATCTGGTATATCCAAGATACAGGCGTGTTGGTTAATCCTGCCCCAAGCCAGTGACACCCTGGGCCATGGACACAAAGCCACTTTTGCTTTGTTGCTGTCCTGGTTTCAGCTTTGGACATGCCTTCCAGCACTTGGCCTCATGCCTTTTGTTCTTCTGCGGTGTCACTGGGGTGTCACACATGGGCTGCCATGCACATATACCCAGCAGGGCCAGCTGGTTTGGATACATCTGGCTTAGCAGGCCTGTCTGGTCATTACTGCTTCTGACCACATCTGGAACAAAATTTTTGAAAATGTAGTCTGCATAGGTGGTGGTTTCAGTTAAAGGCTTACACATCTCCCAGTGCTGCCCATCTTCTTTAAGTGACTGTGGATACCTGTGTTGGACTAAAAACCTTTCCTCCACCTGTTCCCACAGCTGACTTCTTAGAAAGGGTTAATTTTGCATCTGTCTACTGATCTTTTTGATGTTGCTGTCCTGGGGCAGTGCAGCAAAACAACTTTTATAACTTGGTTGGAGGTCGGCTCTTCAAAGCCAGCTGCTCAGGAGCTGTCTTATAAAACTCTGTGTGTGTTTGCTGAGTGTGACTTTTCCTTTGCTGGGTGTTAAACTCCTGCAAGGTTCTTTCACCCTTTCTGGGGGAGCCACTCACATCCCTACCCCATCAAGAGGAGACAGTGCCTCCTCCCCTGGGGACGCCATGAGTGGACTGAAAGTATGGGGCACAACACATGGGAACTTGCACCACATATGCAACCTTGTGGGGTCCTTCACATGGGGTGGTGGGAGGACATGGGCTTAAGACCTTTGGGGATTACTTGTGGAAGGCCTTTCTTGAATTTGCAAGAGTTTATTTACGTTTCCTAAGCATCTTGTATTGTGGTTTATTTGTTGCCCTGCTGATATTGACCCTGGATTTATAATTGACTGATGCCATTAATAAGTCAATAACCTGCTTTGATCCTGATTTGCTCTAAAACATACAGATTGAGAAGCTTTCCCCTGCAACAACACAAATCTGTCTCTGTCCATCTCTCAGAAATAAACCAATGAAATTATAAAGCAACTCCCTTCTGCCACCCACCAAATTCAGGTATCTCTTTGTACATATCATTCCTCATCCACCATGCTGAACAAAAAGACAGAATAGGAAAAAAAGGAGCTGAGCATGGAGGGAGAAGCTCCCTGTGACACTGGAAAGGAAGGGTGTTTTACCCAGGGTAGCAACAGGTGAGGTGGGGGAGATGACCAACCAGCTCTTGGAATACAGGGAGAGTACTGTAGGTTGTACAGATTGTGCCAAAGGAAACTCTAGGCACTCGAGTTTTCTCAAATTGAGTGAGCACAAAGAGGGCTTTAAGCCATTCAGGATTACTCCTTGCAAAGCCTGAGCTGAGGCACTGCAGACTGGTAGCTTCACCTTGTCTGTACAGACCAGGTATTTGTTTGCTCAGTGCATCCAGTCTGGTTTTGATCTCTCTTCCCATTTTACTGACAAGGCTGCTGAGCAGGGTCTGCTATGACAGCAATAGGTGCTTGTGGACACCTATTTAATAAGAAATAACCTGGGAGAAATTCCCTGTCTGCATAGTAGGTTAATGTTCGTCCTTTTTTTTCTGATTTGGATTTGATTTAGAAATGCTAAGCCATAATTTTTACAAGGCAGCTGCTGCTAGAAGTGCAAGATGCAACAAAGAGTGATTTAATCCTTGTGCTGCATTTAAAGTAAGAATAGGAGTAGACGCAGTGAAGGACATTTTAGCGTGTATCAACTCTGTAACAAGTTCTCCATCCTAAACAGGATGTCTGAAACAGTGACCAGGGAGCCAGCCATGCTCCTCAACAAACTGAGGCTCTCTGATCCCACCCTGCATACCCATGTTGTATTTTTGCATTAGGATCTGAACTACTTGTGTGCAAAGTGTCTGTGGTTTTGTCAGAGGGTCTGTCTGTCCCCTGCCCCATGAAATCCCATCAAAACTCCCTGTGGATGGATGGACCCACGTCCATTCTCGGAGAGAGATCTCACTTGCTCAGTGTCTGAGGATGTGTGCCTTGTCTCGCGGGGCCCTTTCCTCCCTTTCTCTCTCACCCAACCCATCAACACTCCAGCATGAAAATGGGATGCCATCAGGCACAGTTATTAATACACAATAGAGGTGCCAAGTGTGATTGTCTGCGAAAGCTCCAGTGTTTTATGTAATGCAGATTTAGAGATTTCATTGTAAAGTCATTTTAAACTCTGAACTAATGGGTAGTTTGGCAACAGCTTCCAAGTATGAAATCATTATTAATTCCTTTAGTACCATAATAACATTGATTTAGATGAACTCTTATAACATAGAAATTGTATAGTATTTAGCTGTAATTAACGTCCCCTAATTAGGAAGTGTTGCCAAGTAGTTTTCTCTGCTGGCTCTGTTGTACTTAAGTACAGCTGGATGAAAATTAACCACAAAGGGAACAGCTTGTGTTTTATGTGAAGCTTGCCTTTGATTGATTAAAAAACTATTCCTTGGTACTTTATTTTATTACCAAAGAGGGTGCACTGGATTATCAGTGTTACAAAGAGCCACAAAGTCCACATGCTGTAAACTATACACACATTTGTATAGTGTATAAGCCCAGTGACTTATCTGCACTTTCAGAAAATTCACAGATTTATTTTGTCTCAATACCACAAGTTACCATAATAAAAGTGAATTGATTTTAATGTGGCTGTCATTAATAAATTCTGTAGAAATGTAAGCAGAATTAGCACAATTTAATGTCCACTTTGATGTCCACAGAGGAAAGAGTTATGCACTGCAAGCTGGGAGGCATTTGTTGATGTGAAAAATGCTGACATTTTTGGAAATTCAAATTATAAATGAAATACTGCTGTCAGTTTACTGTGCAACTTCGTAGCATATGGTGCTTCTGCTGGTGGGTGTTATTTCAAAGTTTGCAAATCACACTATGAGAGTGTCCCTCTGGTAAGCTTTTGAAATGCTTAGCAACTGTGAATCAAAAGTGACAGTACAGAAGAGGGACTAAAAAAAAATTTCGCTTTCTCTAAGTCAGTAGAACAAAGTGCTACTGGATAAGTTAATACATTTTTACAGGGGAAAAAAAGGAGGCCAACTTACTAAAGCTAAAGGACCCCAGTGCCTCCATTCTTGTAGAATAATGCACAAAGTCTTCTAAACTGTTAAAATAAAAATATTGTTTATCTCTCCCAGTCTCTATGACTTTGCTATGACAAGAGCATTAAAACAGCTGGCAGATATAACATGTAATGATTCAGAATTAGGAAAGTTACTGCAAGACATAATGTAATCCCCTCAGAAGGTTCAGATGTTTCTTTTACCCATCTCTGAAGAAAGTTCCTGTGACAACAAAATAACATTTGCTATTTGAAAACCACTGTCCACTCGAGGCTGGCAACACAGAGGAAAAAAGCCAGAAAAAATTTCAGTCTGTAGTAGCCCAGCAATGTGGATTCCAACTTGTCTGATAAAAAGCATTCACTGATAAGGTAAATTTAAATAACTAAAATATGAAGACATCCTACACCACAGTTTTCAAGAATCTGCTATCCAGTGACCTCTTTAATGTGTATATACACTATCAAGAAGTGAACATAAAAATTGGATTCATTGTGATTTGATCTGACCGTAGTTGCTACTTGTTGTTCTGCTCCAGGTAGTGATTTTTGGCACCAAGATGGAACTGTGGCTGTGCAGTACAGACCTCATCAATTTGCCAATCAAGCTAGCTGAGAATAGAAAGTGATGGAACTGTCAGTAGCAGTTCAACCATAAGCAATTCTAAACTAAGCAATTTGGAAATTTAAATAGTTATAATGACCAAGATTCTCTGTGTTGGCCCTTAATTACTGGAATGTCAATTCAGCTGAAAATTGCCTTTCCCAGGTAATGATAATTCTTAGAAAAGTCTTTGCTTATACACCCACCCATAGCACTCATTAAGTCAAGCTTCTTTCTTTTGTCTGAAGAGCTGTCAATTTTACGTGACATCACCAATCATCTGCCATCTAAAAAATCTCTAGGCTGTCTCACTGAAGGCAGGTTTATTCTCTCTCAGCTGTAGTGCTCTGCATGGCAGCTCAGCCTGCTGTTAAAAGCAATGTTGCACCAAATGAGTGTCATGACTTGCCCAGTCTTGGCACTACTAAACAATGAGCCACTCAAATTCAGTTGTTGGCATCTCGGGTGAAACCAGAGTCCATAAAATAGCAGTTTGTGTTTTACGTGTGAAGGGAAATTCCACAGCACTAAGCACTGGAAGAGAAGGTTGACTTGAGGGATCCCCTCCGTCACATCTAGAAAGGAAATGGAGAGGGAAGTTGCTGGATTTGCTGCATCAGAGGGCTCCCCCTGAGATAGGCATACAAGATAGAAAGGGTAGATTGAACCAGATGCATCAACATATCCCCATCTATTCCAAATACCATATTCCTCCTATTTATTTTGCAGCAATCTGCTAGTTCCAGTTCAGAATTATCACATTACAAATGTCTGTGTTAATCTACATTTGTGGACATCACTACTGGTTTGTGAGGAAAAACATGAAAAAGAACCAAAACCATCTCCGTGACCAGAATGTGTGTATCATTGATCCATTGTTATTGTAACACGTGATAATAATTTTGTTTATTTCCCACAGAAGGCCAGTGGCACCCTGTAGTTGTGGGTACAGAACAGCAGTGCTTCATTTCTCACTTCAGTCACACTGAAGCAGTCCTTGCCTTCTGCCTTCATGAGTAATATGGAATTCCAGGAAAACCAAGAAAAAGTTAAAACAACACAATTGTACTCACTGAAAACATCTGTCACAGTTAGAGGGAATTCAAGTGCCCGTACACCTGAATTCAGACTAGTTCAAATCATGGCTGTGTGTCACGTGCCTTGAAGGTGCTGTTACACCTCTCTGGACACCGTGGCCAATTTGTGGGATTGTTTTATGCACAGAAATGGAGGAAAGGGACTCCATTATTGGTTTGAAAGGAGAAGAGGGTTTGGTACATGCTGCTTTCTTAACCGTGACTCCTTCCCTCAGCGGCCCTGCACACTGAACGTGCCATTCTGCCACGTCTGTAACAGCTGCATAAGGGTTACAATCAAATTCTTGCAGTCAGAACTGTTTCTTACTAGTTTGGATGCAACTTGCTCACTCTCTCACCCTGCTCCTCATTCTTGGCTTGCACACGATGAAATAGGAGGGGCCTTAGGCACTTAAAAAAAAAAACAACCTACAAAAAAACCATCCCTCAATAAATCTCCTTAAGGGCCTATTTTAATTCTGCTTATGCTCTTGATGTGCAAGTTCTTACCCTGCTATCCCCCTAGAAGCAGTTTTTATTTCTGTCTGTCAGCACTGCCAAAGTGACAAAATCCCCTTTCCCACCCACCATGTAATTGCTCTGTTGATGCCCTTCCCACACATGCCTGTAGAAAGAAAGCTCTCGCTTTATTTGTACCGCTGAAGTGAATAGCATCTCTTTCCTCCCTCCCTCCATGCAGCTTTCAAGTAGTCACATTATCATTAGTTATTTCTATTCTGGAGGAGCTCCCCATCTGAGAGGGGAGCATATTCCATGGCAAGTAAAGCAAAGGCCTGATCTGAACAGCTCTCATGCGCCCCTAGTTCCTGGAGCTGAGGAATTTGGGGGTTTTAAGAAATGCAGAAGCAAACATTACAAATAAGGGACATTCAGAGAAAGGGAATAAAATAAGGATATCAATGGCTGCATTTTTAAATTGTTTTTTCTTATTGCGAGGGCTATGGGATATAGCAGCTCCTTTTGTTTTGTCCTTGTACAGTGCCATGTTGTTAATTTTAAATTATGACAGGAAAACTATCCATTGTAATTGGGTTATTTTACTTTTTCAGTGTCTCTCACTCTTCTTCATGTAAACTTCCATTGTTCATAGAAAACAAAAGTTGTTTTTCTTTGAATTTCATTTAGGTTTATTTATCCATCTATTTTAAAGGTTCACCACAGAATAATTTCCCCACTTCATTCCAGGTACTCAGTGCATGATTACAAAAGACCACATCACTGCTACTAACTAAATCATCAGAAATAATTTCTTCAACTTGCCTAAGGAAACTAACCCCAAACTCTTGTTAAAACTTCAAAATTCACTGAAGCATGGTTACATGGAAATAAGAAATAGAGTTTCAGAACCACTCACCTCTAAGGCAAACAATGCTCAATAAATTTATTTCTTAATAAAATCTTAAAGTATAATAACATAGCCTCAGATAGAACAAATTTTTGTTTTAGACATGGTTTTTCACTCAGTGTGGTTTGGCAATCTAAGATTGGTAAATAGCCATAGTTACACTGTTAAATAATAGGAGAGCAAGGCTGTAACATATTTTGCAGTCAGCATCCTATTATACGCAGCTTCACAATTTTGCAATGTGACAACTTTCTTTGTGAAAAAAAAGTCCCTACAATGGTTTAAATCACACATTTGCTCTTCCTTTGAGCACCGGTGGTTGTCAAAACCTGTTGCACTCTAGTAGGGGAGCCTTTTAGGCATATTCCAGGGCTGGCTTCATGCAGACAAAATGCATTAAAGGCCACTCAAATACCACATCTGAACAATCACACAGACCTGCTTATGCCCACTCCATCAGCAAGCAGCCCTGTACACCACACACGGGGTCAGGTATCCTCCTCCTCTGCCATGTGGAGCACTGCCAG
Organism: Pachyramphus minor; assembly: GCA_013397135.1. NCBI lineage: Eukaryota > Metazoa > Chordata > Aves > Passeriformes > Tyrannidae > Pachyramphus > Pachyramphus minor. The sequence continues at coordinate 651,498 of VYXB01003816.1, forward strand.
GCACACAAAACATCAGGGCTGGCTAGCAATTAATCTATATTACTTCCCAAGCATGTGTTTAGTATATCAGAGGGGGTGTTATCAAAAACAATACAAATGCCAAAGTTAGGAAAAAAATCAGAAGAATCTCATTTTAGTAAGAACATAATGGACTAACCTTAAACATGTCCCTCTGTGGGTGCCCAGACTTCTCTCTGTGCTACTGTTCTACTCATCTATCCCCCTCCACTGTAGTTACTTCCTCCTAAAGCAGTCTATTTTTATTAAAACTTCTGTTTATTTAGGATTGATCAGTTCATTTTAGAAGCAGCCAAAATGTATCTGTGAAAGAGCTGTATTAATTACCATTCATTTTCTGGGATAACTCATGGAAACCTGTTCTGGGGGAGAGCCCTATTATGCTACTGATGATGCTTTTCTGGTGGTGCTGCCATGCTGGATGCTGGCTGTGCACTTTTAGACTTGGTTTTCAGTCCCCTATGTTTTTATCCCTGACAGGACCTTCTGTTTCCAGTTCAGATATTATGAAGTCTTCATAGCTGCATCTGATTTCAACATTTTATAATCAGCCCTAAAATTTTTCATTTAAACCACAGCAGCATGGATTTGTTAATGGCAACCTGGAAATAACAACCTTCATCATAAAGCCCTACATTAAAGTTTTATCTTTATGGAAATATTTATATTTGAGTTTGGATAAACAGAAACCAGTTATGCTGTGAGTACAGATCAGTGCTCATGCTGTGAAAATTGAGGGGATGATAAAACATGGGTGAAGATGGGAGACTGCTCTATGCTCCCAAGTGATCTGCAGAACTCCCCAAACCCTCTTATTTATTCCTCCATAGTAATTCCAAAGCTGGAATAAAAATGTATTCCTTAAAATAGTTTTTGATTGGCTCAAAGGTGGTATTTCCATCAGTGAAGATTTACAATTCTTAGTATTCCCAGTGGTCCAGCCCTCCTGGGAAATCATGACCCTCCTCTGAGCCCCCCAAACTAGTGGAGTGAACCCTGCCTGGCAATGGCTGCGTCATCCTGTCATCCAAACAGCACACTTGGAGCATCCCAAATGGCTTCTGTGGGTGACAAAATAGGAACTGAATGACATTCCCTCTTTGTGAATTGTGCTGGCACTGCAATATTAAGTGGTGTATGAACATGGATGGTTACATTTCTACGATCGTTTCAGCAGGGAAAACTTTAACTATAAACACAGACTAATAAGATCCATACTCACAAAATGGATTTAAGCAAAACATCACTAATCACCCTGGCTTGTGTGGCTACAGCAGCATCAAGAAGCACCGTGCAGTTTCTCGCCGCTACGCAACTCAGATCCCCAAGTGCCTGGCTCTTACGTGCCTGGTTGGATGACCAGAGAGTACCAAAGGTACCAGAGGTACCTTTGTAATATCCACAAAAACCTAAAGAGGAAACTTGGATTCTTCCTCGCTTGCCATCACTACCCATAGGGTTTTGCAGTGTTACAGAACTTAATAAGATCCAGTACATCCAGGCATGTGTCTTTTCTCACCAAAATGGAAATCCTGTGTCCTACCGTCACCACCAGGTGACAGCCCAGTAGTGCCATTGTGCCTATTCAGGTGTGTGGATTCACTCCTGTGTGCCCTAACACAGCTGCGAGTGATGGTGGGAGCTCTTCTGAAAAGCCAAGAAGCTTCTCATGGATTGGGATGGGGAGAGAGGAGGAAGAAGGTGCATAAGCAAGAGGGGCCACAGCTCTTCAGACTATTATTGAGAGCTTTCCTCTGATAGTAAGAGTATTTGGTCACAGTGCATGCTCCTAGAAAGGGATCTATTTTACATTGCCTGGATTTTACACAATAGAGTTTTTGATCATGAAACCAACTCCTGAAAGATGTCTTTCAGTTCTGGGTTTTCCTGACCAAAAGAGTGTATAACTGGCACTGTGTTCTCTAAGGCTGCCTTCCTCATGGAGAAGAACGTCACTGAGAGCAGCAATGTCGATGTTGAGTTGTGACAGTTCATGGGCAGTTAGAGCAGAACGACGCTCAGGACACCCACCATCCTCAGAGTCAAGCATGGTTCTGATGTTCCAGCATGTGAGTGTCAGTTTGGACACACCTTTGAAGGCAGGTGGATGCCTTTGTCTCTTCGTCTTTATGTGACCACAACAGAAGATGCCCGTTGGCCGCGGTTAACCAACCGGGAAAGGGGGTGGAGATGAGCACAGCTCGCAACCTCATAGGGGTACATAGGTTTCTCCCTCACTGAAATGAATAGGGCAAACCTTTCACACCCTACTTTGCCCTGCCCCCCCCACCTATACTCAAGCCCAGGGACATTCCCTTGCCCTAAACACCCTTCCAGGACAGTATAAATCTGAAACAGTGTTCCTGGACAGTAGCCTCAGACGAGCCAAAGCAAACTGATCCTTGACAGCAGCCATGAGCTACTTTATGCTGATGATGCTGCCCTCATTGCTCACACAGAAGTAGCTTTGCAGTGTTTAACATCCTGCTTTGCAGAGGCTGCTGAGCTTTTTGGGCTGGAAGTCAGGTTGGAGAAGACAGAAGTTTTCTATCAACCTGCACCTCAGGAAGTCTTTCATCATCCCCATATCTCCATTGGTGAATCAGAACTCAGATCAGTCCAGCAGTTTAATTACCTGGGAAGTATCATCTCCTCGGACGGTAAGACAAAGAGATAGACAACAGGTTGGCAAAGGCATACAGAGCTTTTGGTAGACTCCATAAAATAGTTTGGTGAAACAAACACCTGAAGAAAAGTACAAAGATCAGCGTTTATAGAGCCTTCGTACTGTCTGCTCTTTTTTGTACGGGTCTGAATCATGGGTCGTTTACCGCCACCACTTGTGACTCTTAGAACGCTTCCATCAACGCTGCCCCTGTACAATCCTAAGCATCCACAGGACGGATTATGTGACCAATATGTCTGTTCTTGAACAGGCTGCAGTCACAAGTATCGAGGCCATGCTGCTGAGAACACAGCTGCACTGGGGAGGGCACGTCTCCAGGATGAAGGACCACTGCCTCCATAAGATCGTGCTCTATGGTGAACTTGCCACCGGCTGTCGCAAGAGAGGAGCCCCGAAAAGGAGATACAAGGACTCCCTGAAGCAGTATCTCAGCCTTGGCCATATTGATCATCACCATTGGTTTACTCTGGCCTCCAATTGGGAGGCCTGGAGACAAACCATCTATAACGCTGCTGCCGCCTTTGAGAACACACACAGGGTCACTCTCGAGGAGAAAAGACAACGCAGAAAGAATCACGTTTTGTCAGTACCATCTGGAGAGTCTGCTGTGCCTTTTCCAAACGGACTTGTCTGTTGCGCATTGCCCTTTTTAGCCATCAGTGTGCCTGTAGCAAGCGTGGGTAGAGCCCTTCCCAAATCTTCATTCACGAAGCCAAGCCATGGATGGATGGATTTTACGAAGATAAAATACAGAAGGAGCTAGGACTGGAGCTCAGGACTCGTTCTTTTAAACTAAATGCCATAACTACACAGCTGGTTATGGTCTCCCTCCCTCCCTCTGGCCCAAATCATTGCCTCTCCTGTGCCATGGCACAGCTCCCAAAGGTAGGTTGGAAAATGCAGCCCCACTCCTGGTGTACTCCTGGAGAGGAGAGAGAGGGGTTCAGGCAGGGGAAGAAACTGGCTCAGGGCTGCCCCTTTCTGACCAAATGTCCTAACAACACGCCACTTAGAGGATTAGAAAAGCTCCAGTTTAAAACTGGAGAACTTAATGAAAGCAGAGACTTCCACATGTCACCCAATCTGGTCAGCATTTCCAGTCTCCTCCATTTTTAGTCTCCTCTGGGAGAAGAAAATGTATGAATACATTGTTTGGAGATCTTGATTAGGCTTAGGCGTAAAGACAGACAAAGAGCTGTTCAGCCATTTCAAGGCTAGGGAGCTGCTCTCTGTGCACTGAAGTCAACTGTGAGGTTTTTGGGAAATATAGGAGAAAATTGTCCATAAAAGATTATGAGTCACAAGCTGGGGGTCCAAATAAATGGTACTTTGTAGGACTGCACTTTAGGATATACTTGACATTTAATGGAAATAACAATTAGGCATCCTAGTTCATTTCCTGTCTTCCCTCCTGGGGGCTGATACACCTCCCTGAGCAGTCCTGAAACCTCATTCAGCTGACAAGGTCACCAAGTTTCAGCACTGTACTTCCACGGGCTTTGGTTCCCTCCTGTTTTAAGCACCCGTTCATGGAATGAAAGACAAGCACACATTTCTCAGGCAATCAGAGGCATTTAACTTTTGGCTGTGTGACACAAGATGAGAGACGTACCCAACCTCCCAACTTCTCGCCTGAACTCACGCTTCCTTCACGGCTGACATTTCTCCTTCTGCCAAGTCAAATCAAAACCCTATCTCACAGCTATCCTGAAAACTGCATTAACAACCAGTCCAAGGCTCCCGAGCTGGTGCCAGCTCTTCGCACACGTCAGAGTGTTTGGTAGGAAGGAGAAAGGCCTTATGAAACACACCTGCTTCGGTTTGCTGGGCAAGAGCCTGCTCTCATTTACGAGTCAGGCATAACGCTTTGGAAGGCAGAGGAATTATTCCTGTGTATGCTGACTACAAGAGCAAAATGCATCTACTCATGGAAAATGTAGCCCCTTTCTTTTGCCTTTAGGATAACCTACCACTGGTTCAAACTGGCACTGTTGTGATTTAAATCACAATTCTGTAGGGTAAAATTTGGCTCATGATGCCCTGTACTAATTTAAGAGGAAAAGAGGGGCCTCACTCATGAAATATTTCAGGTATAATCAAGAAATTGTGGTTACAGATGCAATCCAGGAGCATTTTGGGTTGGTAACCAAGGCAACACTTCTTGCTTCAAGACACACTTTTCTGTTGATAATCTATTGTAATGCCAGTAATTGCAGCTGACAAGGCTCTGTTTGTTGTGAGAGATAATTAGCACTTGAAATAAAGTAACAGATTTAAATAAATTGGGGGGAACTGAGTGGTGTGACCTGATCGCTTTAGAAACAAACAAGAGCTTTGGGGGCCTGCACACTGTGTGATGTTAGTGGTGGCTCCACGGCGACTGAACAGTACCAACATTTATTAGGAGTTGTTTAATTGGGAATTACAGTTGCTTTCATGATGAAAACAATTTTTCTCTTTGTCATCCAGGTTATATTTACATTATAAAACACATTTTAACAAAACACACACAAACCCCTCTACCTACCTTACCAAACAAAGCTACTGATGTTTTCATACGCTCGTTATTTTACCTACTATTTGATTTTAAAGCCAATGTTTTAAAATAAGTAAGTGTTTTGGACAATTGAACAGTTTGAAGAAACCAGGATGACTCTGCCCAAAGGTGTGGAGGGAGTGTTTTTCATTCAGCATGTACCAGGTATGTCCCTAGGATCAACTTCACTTTGCTGCCAATTTATTCAAGCCCTGTATTCTTGGCTTGGATTGTAAACATGTACCCTTTGTTGATGTCTGTCTTCCTGTGTTGTATCTAGAGCAAACTAGGGTTGCTGCCTGATGTCCTGATCCTGAGTCCTGCAGAGGAAGTATAATGTAGGGGTCAGAAGCCACAGCAATTCCTTTAGACTCCACTACAAAAGCCAGACTGGATATTATATTTTTCATTCTGTAATTATGACATACAACTACTTGTGGATAGCAAGAAGAGGAATATAGTCCTAATAAACTTTTCTGCCACAGGAATGAAGTATTTTACATAAACTTGTATATGTTGAAATGAGGATGCTTCTGGAATGGAGTGACACAACCACATGGCTGCATGCAGCCAACACTAACCTAGTTAGCGATCCCCTTTTCCACAGCACCTGAGCATCTTTTCCACAGTTAAAGAGAAAATGAGATTTCCTAACAATATGAAATAGCTTGTTTCTAAAACAGGAATGAAGGTTCAGGTTACACAGGCTTGTCCAGGCTCACAGGCAGACATGTGGTAGGTTTACTGTGAGAGTGGTGAGGCAGTAGCACAGGTTTGTCCAGAGAAGCTGTGGATGCCCCATCCCTGGAATGTTCAAGGCCAGGTTGGACAGGGCTTTGAGCAGCCTGATCAAATGAAATGTATCAATGCCCACGGCAGAGGGGTTGAAGCTAGATAATCTTTAAGGTTCCTCCCAAACCAAGCCATTCTCTGGTTCTGTGGTCAGTAAACTCTCACAAAGCCAACAGTAGCAGCTGAACCTGGAGGCCACATTTTTCTTCTGAAAGTCAGGCTGGTTTTGGGCTGGAATGAAATCTGTGAAACCTCCTGGCCGGCACATGGTATCATATCTAGTGTCAAAACAGACTGTCCTACAAAGGCATTCATCTCAGGGCTGGCCAGAAGGCAAAATCAGTCCCTCTCGAGATTTAGTCATTTAATGTGCTGAGGTATTAAATGCCTAACTCTGGCTAGTAATACCATTTCTCTCCTTAATACTTCATGAAAAAGACAACATCTCTGTTATTCTCAAGACATTAGCCACATTATTTCCTCAGCAAACATTAATCACAGTTCACATCAGAATCACACTTCTATTGTACATTACTATTCACAGCCCATGTAAGACAAGATAGTAATATCCTCAGGAGTAAAAAATTGCATTATTGTTTCCTTTCTACAAGTGAGGTCAGTGGCTAAAGATACCTGAATTGAGTTGCCTGCTGTTTGCTAAACTCTGCTAAAGTTAAAAAGGTGTGTAGCAGAAGAGACCAAACTGAGGCCCAAAGGACTTCATGCTTCCAAAGCCAGTGGTCAGGCTCTCCCACACCTGCTCCCCCATGCCCTGTTTTCCATACAAGTTCTCTAGAAGTAACCAAAGGAAAGTGCTACGTTAAAACTACAAGCATAGCCCATGGATTACAATCGTCTTCTTTCTTTACTAATCGGGAGCTTTGTTCAACCAGGCAATGTTTGTGCTTTCTAAATGCTTTGAAACATGCAAAAGTGTTGCATTTTTAAGTTACTAAAAAACCCACTATCAATAATGATTCACAGTAGTTCCCCAGGAATTCAAAATTGTTTACAATTTGCAGTGCATGCAGGACGTTACCGCAAATCCCATCCCACCCCAGTTCTAAGCAGCTCATAAAAATGGCCTGTTTATTTTCTTAAACGATCTGCATAAAAAGATTAAACTTATTTATTGTAAAAATTAACGTCTTGCTGAAACAGTAATGACTATATCATCGAGGAATGTTGTTCCCCTGAATGCTTCCCTCGGCAGTGCTGTGTGAGGAGACCTGCATTTATAGTCTCCTAGAATAAAGTTAATGCTCATAAAACTCTGCTCTTGTACGCCTACAGCTAAATCATGGTATCTAGCAGATGGTGTATGTGTGTTTCCTAATGCAATGCCTTGTATATGTGTAGTTGTCATAATTAAATAATAACTCCCTACACCATCTCATGTAACAGGAGAGCCCCAGACATGTTTCCCACTGGAATGAAGCCGTCAAACCCAGCTGGTGGGTAGATGAAGTAGGTTATGAGGAAACCAATACACAAAGCACCCCATCACCTCCTCTCAGGGATAAAACAAGTTCTGCTGCATGTGGCCAGTCCTTTTTAAAAGGTAAATAAAATCCTCTCTGTACCAAAATTGTGAGATAATAGGGTCCCAACACATCTGAGGTTAAGTAATCTATTATTTTGGAAGAGGAGTCTGACCTTATATATTTGGGACTTTCCCTGCTTTTCATAGTGGTGGAGGAATTATGGGCATCTGCAGGAGAAGTGCCTGTGATACAAGCCAATTTACAGCCGTCGTCTTCTTAGGATAAATGCAACAGCTGCTTGTTATATTCCTTTATGGATGAAAGACAGAGTGATAGGTCTCTGCAGATATTCATTCTTTCCTTGGCTTAGGGAGAGAATTAAGTTGTTGATTACGCCCAGCAAGAAACATCTCTGTTCAAACTGAGGACAAATGTAACTTATTTTAAGGGACACGAGTTTAACAATTCCAGTATTACCCTTCACTTTGCTGTAAAAAAAATCCTTTTACTAAGGATCCTTGGACAGATGAAAGGCATTTAGCCTTTATTTCATACTAAAAATTAGAATTTGAAATCCAGAAAAGCATCTTTCAAATTTGAGTGCACAAGTTAAACAGGAGGTAGTAGGAGCTATTTACCTCTTTTGTGTGGAAAAAATACAAGGAAGCTTTGGCTCTGGTTTCCTGTGGCCAGGCAGAGTCCCTCCTCCTCTTGCCCCGGCAGGTCACACTTCCTATTAAACAGGTTATTTGTAGGGAGTGGAGGAGCCATTTGCAACACCTTCCTACATCTTCCTCTTCTGTAAGACAGCACAGCAATAGTTGATCATCTTTTCATCCCCTCTCCTTCAGCTTCAGAGAACTGAAAGTTAAAACCAGGAGTCAGTTCTAAACTTTGCAAAGGGCCTCCATCTCAATAAATAAGTCACTTCTCCTCTACCATCAGGGTGCTTTTCTTTGGCTTGAAAAAGGGAAGATATAATTGTATAGAACATATGAATGACTAACTCAGTATTTTATTTCATACTATGATCATTTTTCTTCACATGTGTGAGAAAAAAGAAAAATTCCACCTTTAAATTTCACATCATATCCTCTAATTAAAAGTCAAGGTGAGCTCTTGCCACAGGAAGCACATAAAGACAACTAACTCACTTTCTAATTTTTTTTTCCCAAAGTTTAAATTATCATAAATATTCATGCCATACTCCCTTCACAGTGTAACTGCTAGAGAATACACTGTAATCTCTTTAAGAAGTACATGAATCAGACTGATAAAAATAATTGGTTGGATTTTCTTTTAATTTTTTTTTTTAATGTTTTAAATAAAGCTGTCAAAGGTTCCTGTGGTAATGAAGAGCTTTGTTGTTATGACAACTGCTTATTCCTTTTCCTTTGAAGAAGTCTGCAATTTGATAGGAAAAAACACCAGGAATAATTAAAAAAAAAAAGGTAAGTGAAGAAAAACATCTGCTAGGAAAAATCCCCACCCGAAATCTTAACAGTCATCTAATTAGTGAAGTGACAAACTTCAGGTGGAGTATCTTCACATCAGCAAGCACAAGGGTGTTCAGCAGCTGCTGGGGGTTTGGGTAACCTCATGTCAGAAAGCTCATCTCTTTGTAAGGGGCACACGTTATTCATGTGATTCTTTCTCTTCCTCTCCAAAGTCTGCCATTATCAAAGGGTCCTTTCAGAAGTTAACTCTTCTTCTTCTAATAATTTATTCTGCTCATCCATTTCGAAAGTGACCATCATTTGAAATACGGCCCTCAAGTGTTTGGCAAACTATGCTGCTATCTCCTGCAACAAGTCCCCCTCTCCCTGTAGGACAGGGAATGGTGACCTCTGGGAAAACTGGTGTGAATTGACAGGTTTGAGCAGGGCTTCCCTTTGGAATTGAAGGTGGATGTGGGTAAAAGTCCTCTAGTGAAGATGGAGCAATGCTCAGAGCACTGGCTGAGACTGTACTGAGAGTCTTCATGGCTTTGAGGACCCCTCCTATGAGTAGCTGGGGGTGTCCACAGTGGAAAACATGAGCAGGCAGGTGTGGTGTCGACAGCCCCACACACACAATGGACCTTGAGATGTATCAACCAAAAGTGTTTGTGCAGTCTGGGATTTCTGTTAGGCACAGGGGCAAATCACACCATTGACAACCAACTGAAAATTTGGGAAAGTTTTCCTCAAAGTAATTTTCTTCCTTACATTGATATATCATGGGCTGTCCTTCCCAGGAGACATGTGACTGTCAGATTTTAGTAATTTCTTATGTATGATAATTAGTCTGCTCCACTTTACAAGCTGTGAGGCTTAACCCCATAGATGTAGTATGACAGAAGGGATACAAACACACACTCCTGACTCTATAATGCTAATAAACCCAGTGATTTGCAATAAGTTATGATATACATGCCTCTCCAAGACTGGAATTGGGAGTGCCAATATTCCTACTGTGCATCTGACTTCATGAGAAATAGGACACTTTGTAATAATTTCGGTTGCTTTACATGCCAGCTTGTATTGCCAGGCACACCATGGTCTCATTTTGCCGTTCTTTGTGGCACGCTTTGCTTTCCATTTCTCCATACTCTTGGAAATAATCCAGTCCACTTAAGCAGAAAAATTTTAACCACTGTTTTGCCTTGCCGCCGACACTGAAGGACCTGCATTTTTCATGTAGTCCCTTCTTAATACCATGGAGTTCCTCATTCATTCAGCCAAGACACCCTTACTGAAAGTGAAAATTTCAACATCCCTATCAAGAAGGGTTCTTGCTGCTCTTTTCTACGCAGAGAAATTTCAGACATCCAAGAGAAGACAATCATATTAAGAAATTACAGGATTTGGAAATAAAGGCATTATTTCAGATGTTACAACTGTGGACTTTTGTGAAGGTATTGTTGCAGTGTACATTAGCTTAAAAAAACCACCATCAACAAAAAAACCCAAACCTGACCTTTATTTTCCTCTTTTCCCTGCAAATGGCTGCAAATCTGTTAATGACATCTAGATTGCCAGGCTGGACACTAGGTGGTGCTAGGACAGTGTTTTGTCAGGAAATTTACTAGGAAAATTCTGGGTGGAAGAGCACAGTAGGTTATAAATGGTTACTTGCCAATAAAACATTTGCTCTGGTACAGCTAATCCATTACTATCTGTCTTTGTTAGACTAACCCACATGACTGGACACCATTAGCTGGCAGCGGGAACACCTAATGCTGCCTTTTGCCAACCTTGTTTCCCATACATTTGTAAGCTGTCAGAGGTATAGTGCTCCTTTCACCAATCTGTCACTCTTCCCCTCCTTCTCCCATCCCCTCATGGGAGAACAGCAGCCTGGCTGCCTCTGGAATGCAGAGAGAAAGATGCTCAAAAGTTTTCTTGAGCTAGCCCTGATGGTTAGTTGGGAGGCAGGTAAGTGAGCTGGACTGTTATGTCGTCAACTCTGCACCTCCTGTTTTGTCCCATGCCCGCTGTTTGTGTGGTTGTGTAGCTGGCCAGTTCAGGGAGCTGATTTGGTTTTAAAAGAACTGTTTCTCACCGTATCCCAAGGTTGTTTTTCAGCTGGACTGGCCCCCCTCCCCAGTCCAGCATGGGGTCAGCCCTGCTTGCTGCAACTGCAGTGCTGCTGCCACTGGCCAGGATCATGCAGCCAAAGTCATCTTGGCCATCTCTCGTGGTAGTGAAGGTATCAGAAACCACAGATTCATAGAATAATTTGGGTTGGAAGAGATCTTTAAAAGTCATCTAATCCAACTCACCTGTCATGGGCACTGACAGCTTCCACTAGATCAGATTTCTCAGAGATACACTCAACCTGACCTCGAATGTTTCCAGGGACGGGGCAAACTTTGACAGAGAGCTGTCTGCTGGGAGTAGACAGGAGGGCTCAGCTCTGCTCCCTGCTCTCCTGAGCAATCCCCCACTGCAGGGGAGCAAAGCTTAGTGACTCCCAATCTCCCCACTGCCCTGGGAGCCCTGGTTCTCTCACAGACATGGTGCACATCCTACTGCATCTGCATGAGGGGAGTACGGTGTCCAAAGCTCACGGCAGCTGCCGCACACCTCGGACCATGACAATATGCGAAGAAACCCTACGAAGCCACATTCAGGAGTGCTGTGCTCCCAGAGGTGTGAGTGAATCTGGTGACAAGAGGAATAAATAGCGCTTAGAAACCAATTAGAGGGAAAGGCTTGCTTCCTCTGATCTGGTTTTGACACCCAACTAAAGTGTTTCTCCTCACTTACGTGGTGCTACACAGATGAGAGACCTGTCATCACAACATCCACTCGCCCTGCTCCCCCAGCCTCCAGGCAGTCTGCACCCCCATATTTATAGACAGCAAATCACATTAATTCCCGGGAGTCAGGTCAGTCAGGTGCAAACTGGACATAGCTTGGCCTTTTAATAAACATATTCAGAGAAAAAGAAGAGATTGAAAGAATAAATCATGTAGTCTTATGGTGTGTTATATACTTAATGGATTGGCTGAAACTAGAAAACTGAAGAGCCAATCTCTTTATCACATGTAAAATTACTGCCAATCTACAATAATTAAGTAGACTCTGCTTCTGCCTAAATCCTTTTACCCAAAACATTAGGAATAATGAAAAAAGGGTCCCAAGAGATCCTGTACTTTATGCTTTCTATTGTCAGAGAGTATTATTTGGAAAATCAGGACCAGTTTAAGGCAAATTTTGAAAAAACCCTCTCACCACCAAACAAACAAAGCAAACCTTAAAGAATAAAATACAATTTCAGAATAACAGCACACAGCAAATAAACATTCCTGCAAGAGGTGCATTAAATCTAGAGCTGATATGTGGCTTAACAGTGTAAAAGGCCTGTTACCAGAAACAAGAAATGCATTACAGTACACAATACAAGGAGCTGGTTATTGTATTCTTTTTCTTTTTCTTTTCTTTTTTTTTTTTTAAATGACAAATCACCACTTCATGGCAACCAGAAAGCTTTGTATAAGAATGCTCTGATTTCTATATTTGTCTGGAATGAAATAACCAGTCTGGAGCAAACAAGAAAAGATTTGAAACTGCATTTCTAGGTAAGTGTCCAAGGGATGTAAACATAAGACTGCTCTGGACACACTTTTGAGTCAAAGATTTTCCTCAAAACATTTTCCAAGCAGCCTACAGATGACTCGGGACAGGGTGGAAAGAGATCTGAAACCTCAGAATTGCAGAATAATGTTCTTACCCAGGAAAGGCAAACAATAAATTTAGCATTTTGATCTCTTGGTGCTTGTGTTATGCACAACATGGCACCGATCGCATCCTCATCCATCAGGTACCTGCAGCAAGACAAACATCCTTCAGCAGATAGGAGAGGTGCCGGGACTTGGGAACAGGCTGTGTCCATCCTGTCGCAGTTAACCAGTAACTGAATGTGTGGTGGGGATGTGTAATGGCTCCTTCAGAGGCAGGTACTATTGACATCCGGGCCTGCTGTCACCAGTCAGCACTCTGTAAGCAGAAAGACCTGAATGGCCTGTAAGTGAAGCCTGGAAATTTGTGAGGAACATCAGATAACTCAGCTGGCAAAAAAGGTTGACTCTCCTTACAAAATCAGTGTCCTCTGCACAGGTGCGTGTGTTGGGAAAGAGGTTCTTCCATTTCCTCATTTCCTTAATTGGAGTGAATAGAAAATAGCCAAGAAGACCATTTATACATGGGAAAATTCAAACTAGCTATTGTGATTTATATCTGTGTCTTGATTGGTCAAATTGACTTTCATGGATAGGCAAGACTGTGATGGAACTGCAGAAAGTATCAAATCAAATAGCTTTACAAAGTTATTAATTACTAAAGGTCACAACAATATTACATAAATCTTAAAGTGTTCTTTAATGGAATACCCATTTCAGCCTATTATAGTCAGATTGTGAGCAGCTTTCTATGGATTTCTTGCCTTTCCCTACTCCACTCTTGCTCTGCATTCAGGGATCTTTCAAGACAATAGTTAATACACATTAAAAGTGAATTTAAAAAAAAAAAAATGCAACCATGATTTGGTGGTTATTTTCTTATCTAAATGAGCAGTCCCTGATGACCATCTTGTTAATGCACACTATAAAATATATTATCCCTGCTTGGTGGATGTAAAATTAACACAAAGATTTGTGGGTTCTGACAGTTCCTTCTTGCTCAGCAATGCTCATGCATTTTGTCACAAATATAAAACGTAGAATTTTTTTTTTATAAATATATAAATATTTCCAGCTTGGCAAAGTGATTAAAGACAGAGTATATCCATCTTCAACTATCCAAAGGTTTAAAAATGAAAAAGGAAAAATATTAGCAATAATTCACAAGGGTCAGAAGACCCAGATACGATTATGGTTTTTAGTCTTTGGAAAAAAAATATGACTAGTCTGACAGGAACTGGTCATCTGGGACTTCAGGAACATGTATTAAGGACCCTGTCCTATTCTGGCAGTGAAACCCTTTGTTCTAAGTGCACTCTCAGTTGAAGAACATGAGGATGGCCATGTCCCATGGAGCGGCTGCCACTTCTCTGCTGCCCAGCCCTGTCCCACCCACCAAGGAGCTCCATGCTGTGGCCCAGCAAACCAATACTCACAAGGCCACTGGTTGCTGCATGGACACACAGATTCTGAGAGCCTGTGCAAAAACCAAAGTGCTGCAGAAGTACAGGTGGCTACCCAGTGCCCTCCAGGACACCGTGCTGCAGGACTTCCCAAGCCAGCAGTGCCTGATGGAGAAGGACGAGCAACCCTCATGTACCCTCAGGGAAACAGAACACACACTCAGGAGCTGGCTGTTGTTTCAGGCTGGGTGAAAGTGCTGCTGTGAGGGGTGTACCTCTGTATAATCTCTTAAATTAGTCCAAGAGAGAGAACAAAGATTATTACACAAAGTATTAATAAGATTTGAAATAGTTTTGGTAATAACCAGTGAAATCAATGATAGCTGATGAGCATTGACAGAGCTGCTGAGCAGAACTTCAGGGCATGAGGTCTGGATCCTCAGGCCTAAAATAAGTCACTGAAAATGGACTCACTGATGGCACCCGGCCTGCTGTGTACATTTACTGCAAAGTATGTTCTTGCAGCAGGTGACTCTGGCCTTAGTGGGGAGAGAAATTAGTGTCCCTGAACAACTTGTTGTAGAGCCTCTCCTAAATACCTGCAATTCCTGGTTGTTCTATGGCTTCCCTGTCAGTGAAAGAGCAGAGTTGTTCTGTGCTCCTCAGGGATATTTATTAGACAACGGACAGCAAATCACCTTCATTATAGGAACCAAATGCAAAGGCTCAAATGATGCAAAGATCTTTCAAGTTTACCGGCAGTACTTCCAAAGAAAGAGAAAGTGAGTGTGAATTTAGTTTTGTTCTTTGCATCCTGTCATCCCTCAACATCCAAGGGCTTCAAGCTTGCTGCAGTCGGACTGTTGAGGACCCCCACAGATGAACATGAAGCCAGAAGACGGTAAGAGATGATCAGACAGCAACCGCAGAAGCAGACGGTTAAAGGATCTTTTCATTTCACCAGGTGACAGACCCAATATGCTAATTGAAATAACGTCTGTGTTTGCTCATACCATTTCAAACCACCAAAGCTCTGTTTTTGACATAGGCATGACAAAAATAAAGTCCTCTTCAAAAGTGTATCAGTGACCTCATTCAGACACACTCGTTTTCATGAAAGGCAAATATGGCAGACAAAGTAGTGATGTTAGCAGTTTGTTCCTGGGAATAGAGGAAGGGAGGGGGAAGAAAAACCATCACATAGTTTGCCTTTCCAACAGGCCGATTTCCTTTAGCAGCCTGAATGAGCAATTGGCCACTAGCCAGCTGTGGTGAATTTGTCCCATGTTTGCAAGATCAGTCAGTGAGCAAAGCTGTTTTCAGTTAATAAATATTTGATTTACAAGGTACAGTAAGTAATAAAAAGGGAAGAGAGTTTAGCTGCTGGGAGATTTGTTTAGCACTTTAGTGGAGATAACTAACAACCAGCTTTGGTTGTTTTTCCTCCTTCGTATGGCCAGTGGGCAACCAACTTAATCAGTCTTGCTGCATTACACCTCGTAGTGAGCAGAACTAACACACTGAGCAAAACAGAGGTGGACTGGGACATACACCATGCCTTGACAGAAACACAGCTGAAGGGAACACTCTTAGATTCTCCTTTCTTCTTCTCTGCAAGTAACCTGTGATAAATATTGCATTTCTCAGTATCATTGGGAAAAATCAAAACTGTTTGATCCTTTCCATATGATATAGGTAGCTATATATGAGAGGGGGAAGGATATAAAGTAGCAGGTACAGAACAGCCAGCAGCATTGTATCAAAGGAGAAAAGACCCCAGAAGACACCAATCAGCCAACTATATCATCCTGGGTATTTTGGATGGAGCTGGAAAACAAAGTGGGCACACACACACAAAGAAAAGAAATAAATAAAAGGGTTGTGTTTAAAAAAACCCCAAACCAGGTATAATAGAAAAGGTATGGTTTTTTTCCTTTTTACATTTTAATTTCTTCCTAGAGCCTCTAGGTGGGGATACGGTAATGTGGGCAAGGCAGGGAACAGAGCATCAGGAGACCTGTAGGGCAGCGCTAAGCACAGGTGAGTGCGCTCTGCATGCTGAAGGAGCTGACACTTCTGTTCTCAGTCTCTGGTGCTCAACAGACTCCCGTGTGACAGTGGGCACATCACCTAGTCTTTCAGATCTCCAGTTCCCCCACTTGTAAAAACACTGACTATCCTACACGTTGCTCAGACGCGTCAGGATGTTTCATGCAGGCTCTGTAAAGGAGTTTTGAGTCGCATAGCAGTAACTAAAAAAGTGCAGAATATTATTGTTAGAGCTGCAGCTGTTCTTTGCAGATCAAGGACTCCACCAGAAGAGTAATAGCTGCTTTCTAGAGGCTCAGAACAGCAGTAAGGATGTCCATACAGCCAGAGCTACTGATTTCTAGGATGTTGTCAGTAGTTTCTTCCCAGTAACTACCAGTAGGACAGAACAAAGTGTTTTCTCTGTCAAGTACAAAAAATCTCTTCTCCTCAGTCTGTACAACTTTCCACTGTTCTATACTGCTTTGCATTTGACCCCAGAGTTTTTCCAGGTGTTTGCCTAGTGAGACCACAAAGCCAGCCCTGGATAGCCTGCAGGAGAGGGACAGATGACAAGTCTTTCAAAGCAGACTCTGGAAAATCACCTCCTTCCCCACTCCCTGCCCACCAAGAGGTCTCAGCATCTGAAGGGGACAGCAAAAAGCATCCCTGGATAACTCCACACTGTTGTGGAGGACACAGGAGCTCTAGCAGGAGCTGAACAGCCCAGCTGGGTGACCCATGTCCCCTCACAGCCGCAGAGGAAGGTCCATGTTCACTTTTCTGCAAGCACAGAAAATCTGTCTTTAAATTGTGTTCCACGCTTCAGGAAAACTTCATGCCAGGAGTTTCATCAAAGCATATGCTTCTGCAAAAGAGCTTTAATGAATCAATGTTTCCTGACAAAAAATAGCTTTTGCCAGAAATCCTGTCCAGCTCCCCTATTCAGTTATCTATCTCTAAAGACCACAGTCCTCCATCTGCAAAACTAGGATAAGAATTTTACCTTCTATTTATGAAGCACATTAGGACCTATGGGTGAGGAGCTCACTAAATAAAGAGCTATTAAAAACTGGTGCTGCTTTCACAAACAGATCTGACAGCTGCCACACTAATATTGAACAATAGTATTCAAAGGGGCCAGACAAAGCAGCAATTTTGGCATGAAGAAACCCACATTACATTATTTTAAGATATGCAGTCATTCCCCTGCAATTGGAGCCCAAAGGTAATGCCAAGTGCTTTAGGGAAGGCAGTGAGCAGGAGGAGGCTGTATTTCTTTCATACACTCTTTACTTTTTAATGGCTGTTGGGATACCTGTTAAACTAAACTGCAATAGCTGTTTATTGTAATAACAGGAACATTGTAAAAGTGATCAGCCCCATCCTTCAGAAACAGGCTGTGCGTCTGTTTGTTTTTCTATTGAGGAGGGACGTGTCCCAGAGGATCTCCCTTTGGGAACCCCTGTCTCAGCATGAAATGAGTAACACAATTTATGTAGACACTGCCAGCTTCTTTCCCTTCTCAGACAGAAAATGGCTTTATCTAGTCAGGTAATGTCACAATAAAGTACTACAGTAGAAATTTCATCATTGAATGGTCTAAAAGAAACAGATCACCCAATCTATATTTCCATGGGCTTTTTAAACAGTGTGCTGCACTCAAACTGCAGCAAGCAGCACAAAGAGGGGGGGGAACCAAACAACCCCAATACCAAACTACTGTTGCTAAACCACAGATTTTAAACTAAATATTTTCATGAGGGACTGATGATAGCATTACCGAAGTGGGATAAACAGGGTTGAGGACAATGCAATGCACTGATCAGATTTAGAGAACCTATTAGACTTGCTTTTGGTCAGTTTTTCAAAACAATTCTTGATTTATCATCTGTTGAGTGCAGAGGATGGTCTCAGAGGGCTGACAATCCCCTGCCAACAGCATTCAGTATGATGCTAACACCTCCCCAGCACATCTGCACCCAACCTACCTTTCCTCTCCAGGTCAGACTGGGGCTTGTCCCACTGCATTTGCACATGCATAGATGGGGATTATTAATAGCTAATTTTTAAATAAAGAGGGAAATGCAGCAAATTGAGTTTTTTCTTCAATATTTCAGCTTCTTGTTTTAATCATATTTTTCCTGAATCAGAGCCTAGTGCTGGGTGCAAAGCTCTCTGCCTAGGTAATGTGCAGCAGTGTCACTAATACTCATCACTTGCATCTAACTTGGCACAGCTCTCAACTGTGTGATTAAATAAAATATGTCATTGATGTTTTCTTGGTTTTGAATACCTGAATAAAAAGCCTTAAAAACAACCAACAGCCACATTAAGTACCTAATGCTACTGTCATATCAGTGTCCAGAATCTCCACTCATGATTTCAGCATAACAAGGTTTCTCAGTTTGAGAAAAGTCCCAGTGGATGCAGTTTTAAGGAAAAGAACATCATGTATGATGCACTTGGCTTGAGCCACTTTTGCTCTGTCAAGAAAAGACCAATTAATGCCTCAGAAAATAAGTTCCTTCCAAAAAATCCAGACTTGCAGCTCATATTGGTAGCTCTGTACCACAGTGCCAAAGAGAGATTGGAATGCAGGACTTGGTGATGGGATTTAGTAAATGAAGGCAAAAGAGGTGTGTCACCACCTACTGAGATTTTTAGTTACTTTCAAAGATGCGAGTGTTTACAAGCTCCCTTCCCTCAAAAGTGAAAGCAGATCTAAAACAAAAACTATGTAAGTCACTACTATCTCAACTGACTCAGACAGCTGTTGTTGCTGATGGTATTTTTGCTTCTCGACAGTCATGAATAAATTCCTTCATCTTAAACTTTATAAACATATAAGTTCATGAAAGAACCCACATGGCTCCTTTTATTTTAGGAGACCGACTAAAATATTTATTTCCCACTGTGTCCCAAATATCAATTACTTTCTTCACTGAAAAAGTACATATGCAATGTGATTAAAAATTTACCCTACTACAAAACAATATACAATTAACTCATACATTTCCAACTTTCCTTGACAGACATGTAATGTATGCATCCACATCCATCCCGTTTAAACCACATACCCCATCAATTCATCCTTTCAAATTTGACAGGTAAGTAAAAAATACAGCTATTATCAGACAATGCATCCACATGATCTCCTGACAGCTACAAGCACATGCAGCAGTTACCACTGGAAGAAGTCAGCATCTACTAATGTGTGTTGGATACCAGTTTGATTTCCCTACATTATAAGATTCTTAAAGTACTTTAGCTTCACAATTAATTTTTAGAGAAGTTTAGACAAATACAGAATCTGAAATTTTTAATTTTTCTTTTAAAGTTTGAAATTCCATGCAATTTTATTTGCATCTATTTTCTTCTTTCTTATGATAACTTCCCTCTTCCAAAAGAGAATATCCAGCAAAAACCCTTAAAATTTTATCTCAGTAAAGCTTTCTTTCCCCCCCCCTTTCTTCTTAAATAGAGAACAGGAAATTCAATAACAACATTTGCATTCATTACTCCAGTTTACATGGGAGATACGAGGAAATTAAAATTTTACTTCGAATTAATAAACAGTAAATGCCTAGAGTAGTACATCCTCTGCAAAAGTCTTGCAATAACATAGCCATGAAAATTAGTGGTGTTAAAAAAAATGCATGATAAAAAACCTGGTTTAAAAACCCCCAATCCGATCAAAAAATCCAACCAGGAAATCAGTGCTCACCAAGCCGAAGCAGCACTGCAAAACTGTGTTGGATTTTTTAACACAACATCATCTTCAAAATGTTTTTTGTTTTTTTTTAGAAAGTTTCCTGAATATCTGTAAAAATTAATGATATGTTAATATTCAGACCTCAGGAGCAAGAAAGACTGAGAAAACGATACACGAAATATGTACTGAGGTGCTGTTTATGAAGACAAGATCCTATAGCAAAATACAGCAGCTAAACAAAATTTGATTTCTGGCACAGAAAGCTAAGGGGTTATTTAACTTATTTTTAAAATTAAATAGCTATGATACAATTAAACATCAACTGGTCACAGTTCAATCAGCATGAACATAACATTTTCTTCAACTGGGTAGAAGTTTTTTTTGTACCTATGAGGAAAGGGATACTGCTGCTTTCTTGTAAGACATATTGAAAGAGGTAAACATCTTGTTTGCAAAAAGTGCTCCAAGTTCATAAAAGTTTGTTTGTTTTTTTGTTTTGTTTTGTTTTTTATTTGTTTTTCAGATACTTAGTGACTTCATCTTCCTAGGCAGAGCACAGGAAAGCCCACACACTGCTTCTGTTGCTTCGCCAGCCCCTTCAGGTATAATTTTTACAGTTACTATGGGCTCAGACCAACCTTAGAGAAACCACAGGGTTCTCAAGCAAAGGGAAGCAGAAAGAATGAGGGGAAAGGAGAAAAGAACTTTTGAGAAAAAAAACTCCCCAAATCTGTCTGTTTACCTGCATCCCTACAAACCCATTCACCAACAGGGTGTTGTGGGTTTAGTTTTTTAGTTTTCGTAGCTGTGGATCTGCTGTGGCCATCATTTCCAAGATGAGAGGAAGGCCTGACCTGTATATATTCTCCCCTACAATGGAGAAAATAAGCATTAAAATGTGTTGTGGTTCAGGGATGAGGCTCATGGTAGCATGACCCTACAGATATATCTGAGCTCCTACTGAAGTCAGAAATAAGTAAAACTTCTTAAGTGTTCATGGGTGTTTGATTACATTCCCCTTGTATTCAATTTTGGAAGATCTCAAGGCAGTCTCCACTTTCCTATTTTTGGCTTCCTACAGCCTCTGCTAAATAAAATAGAAGGACTTCCCATCTGGATGGGTCTTCTGACAAGCAATAACAACATACGACTCGATGATTTCCATCAGGAGCACAGAAGAATGCACAGTGGAAAAATGTATCTTTGAATTCATCGTTTTGGAACTTATTTTCATTCTCATTCTATGAAAAATTCATTTGTGCTATTAAAAACTGTTATGGCGGAAACCCAAAAATCCAAGCCAATTTCATAATGGAAGGCAATTAAGTTGATTGCTGAATGATAAACACCACATCTTTGTTCAATGGGGATACTGTTTTTGAGTAAGCAAACTGCTTTTCTGCTCATGATTTTCAAAAAATGCATCGTAAGTCTCTCTCTCAGAAGTTCAATGGAAAGTAAGCATTCATTAGAGTGCTCTTCAAAATCTCAACCAATTAAAGAGCTACTATACCAACAGTGGAGGCAGAAAAAAAGAAAATTTACTCTTATGTAAAAATATTAGGATTAGAAAACATACTTCTATGAATCCTGACCTATATTTTTGCTTTCCAGGTGTCTATTCATTTTCAGAATGGCTTCCACTGGAATCTGCGGGTTGATTTAACACTGGAATAAGAGAGGTACTGTGAAAGAGACAGTTATTGGCTTGCATGAAGTTAAATGACAGTTTATTTCTCAAGCAGGACCACAGAAATGCAGCAGCATATTGATTTATTCCCTTGGTCAAGGCTAGGTGAACTAGATAGTTAAGTTCCTTTACTGTGAAAACTAAACCAACCTGGTCAAGAAATGACTATAATAAGGAGTTATAGTCACTAGGAGTTCATACAGAACATGGGTAGCGAAATTTAGTGCTAAGCAAACCCTGAAAAGAAAAATATGAAGTTAAATCTGCAGAAGAGATCAGGTTTGAAAGTAAAGTCAGGTAAGATTTGGAGGTGATAATTTGGAGATTCCTAGACTTCAGGATTTTAATTAAGCAGTAAAACCATCAGTGACAAAATGCCACACCTTACTATGGTTTGATCATAAAAATCTAAATTTAATTCTTATCTTCTCTAAGCCACATACATTACAGACAAAATGTAGGGAATATAAAAAAGACCAAACCCAATAACAACAATAAAAAACTCTTATAATAATTTAAGGCCTTTATGGTTGAAAAATCCCACAGGTCATGCCACACATTGAGATCCTCAAAAAAGACTTTGAGTCAAGCCTGGCAGCAGAATGAAACCAGATATTAAATCCTGAGCAAGAGTCCACTTGTGATTCTTATGATCTAGAACTGACAGTATTCACCAACAGCTGAGATGAAAGTCAAATAACATGAAATTATGTTATCAAATTACATTAGCTGAAGAAAAATTTTAATTGCTTGAAATACCTGATATTTCTCTCTCGTTTCTCAGAATTCTGTTTTTATTGTTTCATAAGGCACCAACAAGTTCCTGAGGTTAGAGATACTCCATCTGTTGTATTTGAACAATATATAGAGAAGGAAACCCTGAATGTCATCTGAATCTTTGGACATGCTAAGGAAAGTAACAATGACACTAAAAAAAAAGTTCAAAATTCTTAACCAGCTGCTCCTCCCTTCAATTCTCTTCTATACAGGTGAGGCTAAGATTTGACTACAAATAATACAGTATTAAAAAAAGGCATTTTATATTTTCCTTTGGAAAACTCAATGTTTTTGGTGCTTTGTATTGTCAAGAGACAAGAGAAGCTCTTTGAATTATGTCTTTAAAAAGAGATTATTAAAAAGAATATTAAAAAGAAATATTTTGTAAAGCCATAAGTGTGGATGGAATGGGGAAAACAGTGAATAGTGCAAGCTACAGTAACCACCATCAGAATGGCTGTAATGTACAGAAATCCTGGATGATTCGGCACAGCAGATTACAAGGAAGGTATTCCAGCTAAGGAGCCCCAAAGCCAACATGAGGATATGGTAATTTTTAATGCCAAACAATCTCAAAATGTTTTGTGGGAAATGTTGGCTTATAGTATGTTGACAAATGGGATCTGGGTGCTCAAGATGATATTTCACTGAAGCTCAATTTTCACAGGGTGACTCTTGTAGATCACACTCCTTAAAGGGCAGCCAAAATGGGCATTTTAAATTGGAAGGGACTACTGAAGCCTTAAAAGTGTACCCAGACCTTTCCCCCTCTTTGCAGCAGTCACCTGGCTGCAGTGCATTTGAGAACCTTCAGCAGTTTTGCTCACAGCTCGGCCTTCGAGATCTCTCTTTCAAGAGATATGCTTCAGTTGCATTTATTTTAACCAATTGCAATCCCTGCAAGTTGCAGCTCCTTCGTTAGGTCTCTATTTGAGCAAAGACTAGCTTGAGCAATTTGTGAAGCTCTTAAAAGACATATTCTGTTAGATAATAAAAAAAAATAAAAATTAACATGGCAGCTTGACATGACTCAGCAGTCAAATATTTTCATTCAGAGCTATTTAGCATTAAAATTCAAACAGACTCAGGTGCCATTAGTTATTTATGAGGGAAAGAATCTCAAACAAGTATTCTTGATTTTTTCAGAATTTCAGTTACAATGAAGCTTTTGTTTCCTTTTAATTGCAAGCAAACAGTATTATTAGTACTCAAGGCAGACAAAACAACAGTATTATCATGATTCATTTAACATTATTACTAAAAAAGTACAAGAAAAAGCAACAGAAGCCCCCAACCTCAATCTCTTCCTCCACCCTCAAGATATCCTTTCTAATCCTATAAAAGCATCTGTCTTTGATTTCAAGTGGAGTACCTGCTGTGCAGGATGCAATGCCAATCCAATTTGTGTGCAACAAAACCAAATGGGTTGAAATGAACTCTGCATTTTAAAGATGTTTTTGTTTAATCATTACTGTCACTCCTCTTTAATGAATACATTAATCAAGCAAAACTTCATGCAAAAACGGAAAGGCTCATCTCAAGAAATGAAAAAACAAACAAACTCCCCCCCGCCACAACTTCATGATATCCGCTACTACTGTCAAACACTGTTACACTTTCCTTTGGCAGAACTTCAAATGCATATTACTGTAGGTTGTTTGGAGACATTAAGTAGAAGCAGCAGCTCCCTCCAAAAAGAAGTGGAGGAGAAAACAGGTGAGCTGCCACGTAGTCTCAGCTCTGCTGATTAATGGCCTGCTGCACAGGATGTACAGCCCTGAGCTTTCCTGAGCACCCCCTCAAACTTCCCAAATTCCGTTTTATTTTAAGGAAATAATAACCATCACTACTGCATTGTCAGCAACACAAAAGAGCCACGTGCATAACATTTATTCAGACCTTTGAAATGCATTTGTTTCAAAACTCAGTATTAGTAGGAATGATTCACTATTTGGAAGATTTCCAGCAGACAATAAAGGGCACAGGGCTGGCCTAAAGAGAAAATTGTTTTTAAAAATTAGGCTATGTAAATGCTCACTTCTATCATAAATTCAGTCACATCCATTAGTTGCTTACAATATTTATCCATATTTTTGAAACAGAGATTGAAAATAAATTTGTATGGGAAAATACCAGCAGAGGAGAACAGAAAGTGAGAGAACACAGCAGCTTTTCCAGGCTCTCATTCCCACCATCTCTATCACCCAGGCAAAATTAAGGATTTGTTGAAATTTAGCCATCTTGGTACACTGGAATAAGCCAGATATAATTTCACAAATAAAGTGGAAATAGTTCAGTATAACTCTGTCAGATGCCAAATGCATTTTAGTTAAGTGTTTTTTCTTGTTGAAAATGTCATACTCTTTCATCAGGGTAACATTTAAAATCCATCGCTTTTCCCTTACTTCGTTCGTATGCCATACTTTTTCCAAACGTTTAAAGCATTTTGGCTGGTCACTGCCAGCACAGGACCACATGCAAACCCAGGGAAAAGAGTTGCTGTACCAAAGTTGCAGTGTTCCTTAGAAAGGCTTTATTACAGAGCTAGATCTTTTCCAGGAGGAATTATCCAATAGCACTCCATTAAAGGGTCATAAAACTTTTAAAGACATTTTATCATTAGGCCAGTGACCTTTACTAGGATTTCTCCCATGGCTTCCACAAATTTTATCTCAATGTGGAAACAGAAAACAGCAGAGGAACAATCATATTGTTTAAATTAATTTGTTATTTGACAACAACACAAAAGGGCAGTGTTTCCAGTATCAGATGGACTAAGAGAAATATAATATTACATTAAATTACAAAAAAGTAATTAAAAAAGGTAATTTAGACTTTTATGTGCTCTCTCAATCCCGGAGGGTTAATACTCTTTTTTAATATTTCTGAACTAAACTAGGGAGCAAAGTTGGCTACGCTGATGCACAGCAGAGAGACATTTTACTGCTCTGATGCTACTAAACAGAAGATCAGCTCGTGCCATTTCTGGAGCTACTGAGTGGGCAAAGGACAGTACTCTGCACAATTATACAACAAGCAGCCTTTAAACAGGGCAAGGGAAGAAGCATATTCCATCCACTGATGTAAAGGACTCGAATTCACTGTTATGCTATATTATGACAACCACAGAACAAGTCTATTTTTATTTGTATATTTTAAAATCTATCCTGTTCAGGTTAATTCAAGAAAAAACACTCAGTTGGGAAAATGGGAGGCTCTGCTTCTGTGACAAGCAGGGACTGGTAGACTCAGAAAAGGGAAGGAGATGGCTCCTTAGCCTCATTAGAGACTCCAGATGAACCAAGGCACAAATGAATTATGCATGAGGTAATTTGAAAACTTGTATAAAAAGTTTAAGTTGTGATTATTTGTCATCACTTTCAAAAAAAAAAATCCCCAGCACCACTAGCAATAACATTTATTTACCAGTTATTTCAGTGTTATGCATTCAAAAGAATAGCTCACATTTTCTTTACTCTTTCTTCCAAATTCTCAATTTGAAAAGCAATTAAAAGATATCCCCAGATATTTGTCTGTGAGAGACTCAACTTCCTGATTTTTGCTGTTGATAGATATGAAACAACATCACATAGGGGGAAGAAAAGAAAAAACACGAGAAAACAAGTCATCACAACCTTCTGTCAGGCACTTTACAGCATAATGAGCTATGATGAAAAACAAGTCAAACACTGAGAAAACAAGAAAGCTTGGAAATTTGATCTCCCTGACGGGATCGGGAGTAATTAATTATAACCCATGTGACCACTGGATGTCCCCAGTGTTCCTCGAATGCAGCGCTGACACCGATTCCATGGCAGTTACAAAACCAGAGTATCTGACAAGGAGCAAGGAGTGTACAGGGACACAGGTAGTGATGATTCCCAGAGAAATCAAATTCCCAATGCATGCAGATGTACTTGTGGGAGCAAACCGGAGACCAGGGGAACAGTAGATCACACACTGAGAGAAACTCTCTTTGAATACAGTTTCCACCAAGTTCACTTGGTGTCTACTCAATGCTTAATAATGCAACACTGAGTGAGGCTGGGTGACAGATCCTCAGAGGGAGCCAGGAAAGCAGAATTACTTCTGAGGAGATGTGAAGGAAACCTGGATTAGAGCATGGTGTGTCACAGGGCAGATAAAAAAGACCCTTGTGTCGTAACAGGTGAGAGGAAAGGTGAGCAGGAGCAGGGATGCCACGATAAGGCCACCGAAAAGCTGCCAGTCAAAAGAAAGCATAAGAGCTGAAATAACAAGAGAACATCTGTAACACCATGGGGTGCTCTTCAGATCAAAGCTCTGAGGGCACTGGTGGGATGAAAGCTGGAGAAGGCAGAGGAAAACAAAATCAAACCCCAAAATACACCAGGAAGACTACTTCTACACATGCTTCTTTGGGGTCAGGTCATATGAGAGGTTGAAGTTCACATGAAGGTGTAGGAAGCTGAGGTGTTAGCATCAACTCATTTTTATTTATTTTCCCACGTGACAAAAAGCCAGATCTGATTCTACCATCAAGGAAGACCCAAGTGGCTTCCTTAGTATGATAAAAAAAAGAGATCATCCTATTTTTAATGGAAGGAATTTTCTATGAATAGCAAACGTCAAATCAATGATGTGTCTATTTTGTGGACTTAGAAAGCTCAAGCTCTGATAGCTTATGACTTATTTTAGTCTTGTAATGAGAGGTTACACCACAAAAAGCATCAGATCTGTCCCCATCTCCTTTCATTAGCACAGCTCCCTGATGTTAGATGTTGAACTACAAAGCTATTGGAAGGGCAGCAGTGGCTCATACAAAATAATATTTGAAGAGTGTGTACTCTGTGAAGGTGATACATGAGTTTATTCTCTCTTCTCCATCCGAAATCCCCTTCCTACTACTTGTAGAAGCCTAATCAGTGAAGTGTCTGGCCCACAGCTGACTTTACCTTGGACTTCAAAAGGCAAGGCATCAAAAACCCAAGACCAAAAGCACTAACAGAAAGATACTAGAAACAAATACAAACTGAAAACAAGTACCTGAATCGCACATTAAACTAGAACATGCCAAACTGACAATTAGTATTATGTTTATTATTTGTATTCTCATTAGTTACAGAAGCTACTGGGACAAGCAGGAACACACAACTAGAGATAACTCCTTCAGCCTGGATAACCAGAAAGGTTTACTAGAAGGGTTTTGTTTTGTTCTTTATTTTTCTCCCTCACACACCCTTAGAAGGATGACTGGTCTGACACACTGTGGTTATTCTTTCGTTCAGATTTCAGATGTTCACAAAACAGAGCTGCACTGAAAAGGCAGTGTTTTTTAGGGGGAGAGCCCTTGGGGAGGGAAATGCATGAATATATTTGAATAATAAACTAATCTGAGAATTCCATGGTTTGCAATTAAATTAATTAGGCACTCTGAATTACTGGACAGTGACTCTTCAAGCTTGTTCTACTCATTTTGAAGTGATGTATATACACTAATGTGCCAGAAAACCTAGATAGCTTTTATTCCCTGTCCTTGATCTCATTTGTACTTTTAGATCAGCAACTGACCTTAACACATACATTTTGTATGGAGAATAAAATGGATAAAGTGATTTGCTGAGATTCCACAATAATAAAAAAGAAAAAATTGCTACCTGTTAGGCTGACTTCTGGTAGTCACCACTCTCTTTTGCAGCATGTTGTCTGACAGACAGAATTCATTGTGTACACCTCAGCCTTCCAAAAAGTAGAGTTACAATCATGGTTCTTCATCCAAAGATCTGAGATTGCTAAAAATGTCAGGGATGCTTTATGACAGCTGTTCAAATTCTGAGCAGTTTCTTTATAGCTTTTGGCTCTAGAAGAGGATAAGTAACATATCTAATCCTGAGACCTGATTACTTTCTCAGGTTTGAAATGGAGACTGTGCACTCTCATTTTCAGACTTCTTGTTGGAGAGCTTGTTCTCACTCTCAGAACATTACATCTCCACTTGACTGTAAGTTGAAGTCAAGTAAGAGGGCTCTGCACTCTCCAGTGCTGTTTTTGCATCTTAATCAGGTGCTACAATTACATAGTCCTTAATTATGACTAACTTGTGAGTTTAGGAGAAAATAACTGAAAAAAAAATCAACAGTTAAAATCCCTTGAGCCAAACATTTTGGGACCCAAAATTTCAAGGTCCCATGCAGTCTCTTGTCTTTACAGCCCAGAGAAGAAAGAGTTTAACCTATGGTGTTATGCTGTAACAGCAAGATAGACCCTTCAGAATCAGCCAGGTTCCTCCAATTTTAATATTATCACTGTTTGAAAATTATAATGCCTACTGTGGATTAAATTAATCCTTAGCTATTAGAGATCCAACTAAGTCTCATTAGTGTTTGCCAAGAATTAGCAGACTTTAGGAATGATATGTATGTAAACAAAACAGGAACTATTGAGCCATTGCTAAAGGTCCTCCCCAGCACTTCCACAGAAAATGTTTTGCCCATGCAAGCCAAAGATAATTGAATTAAAAAGTGTCCACAGAAGAAGAAAAATACTTTGGCCAGGCTTGCTCATACCTTTATTCTGTGTCATTTTTTCCTTATCAGTCATTAATTTAAGAGAGAAAAAAAAAATTGCCTGGAGTTGCTACATTTATCTCTGATTAAGTTTTAGCTAATCATGTGTGATGTAGAATTCATGTCTGAAATGGCTGTGTAGTTTGGCCTGAAACACTCACACTGCCTTGACAGAGCCCTTTAAGGATGATAAACCAGAACAAGACTACACAGTAAATCCTGTCTTGCACTAAGAGGTCTCACAAATTCAGTTTTAATTTTTATAAACAGATTGCTTCGTGAGTTGTTATTATTAGTGTGAGCTGGACAGCTTGAATTAGAGAATAATTTATTCCCTGTGCATTTCTAATTACAGAAAAGAGGTTCACTCACTGACACACTTGTCCGTCTTGTTCTTTCCTGTCTTTCAGGCATGGCTGATTGCAGTTAAATAGACAGACCAGCACAAACTGCATGAGAAACACAACTCTGTCAAAAAAGGACTGAAGTGTTACCATTAATTATTCTGGACCATGTGCTCATTTACAACAGATCTAACATGAGAAATATTCTCAGAGGTGTCAAACAGCCTCAGTTTCATAGGTGCATGGGGGTAGCACTGACTAAATGTTTGAGTGACTGCTAGGATGTGACCTGCCAGAGACCCTTGAAGCTTGGGGATTTCATGTGCAATTTGTGTTTCAGCATTCAATAGATAATTTAAATTGGGCCACCGTTTCTGAGCATTTCTGAAGGATCTACATGCCTAAGCCTATGTCAGAACTGCATAAGTATCTAAAAAAAAACAACCAAAAAAACCCCCAAACGACCAAATCTCAAAACCAGACAAACCAAAAAAACCCCACCCCAAAACATTCATGCAAATCTGTGCATGTGGTTATTTGGAACTCACTGTTTCTTAAGAAGGCTTGAAGAAAGTGAAAATGGGATTTACTAAAGAATGTAGAAAGGTAGGTGTAACAATCCCTGGGTGCATAGGAAGGGAGCTTGAAAATGCAAACGGGGGGAAGAACAAAACCAAAATCACCATGATTTAATTAACCCTTGCTACAACAAAGGCTGTTGTTTCAAATAGTTGAGCAGAGAATAGTCCATTTTAGCCATTAATCAGATGAATAAACAAGGCAATAATCAATTGAAACTCAAAAGAAAGCAGCACTGGATTTACTAAGTTATACCCTTCAGTTATTTAAGCCAGAACTAGAAGAGTACCTTTTTCTGCTAATTTCTTTTTAAATACAAGAAAAAGGTACTTCTGATGTGCCTTCACTGCCACTGTATTTAGTCTTTTTAACATCTGTGCAATTTAACAGACAAGACCTACATCCACTCTCACTTATTCTAACAAACATGAATTTCCTACCCCAAGCAAGGAAAGGCAACTAGAACTGCAAGGAATGAAGCATACCAGAATGAAGTAACACCATTTTCAAATAGCTCATAATCTCCTCCCTCCTGAGCTCATACAGTTTGCTGCTTTCTGTTTTTGAAACTCTTTGCTTGTTTTAGCATGACTTTCATAGTTTCTGTACTTGGATCTCTGCACTGAAGTTTCTTCCTTAAAGTTATAGACATTCCCCAGCTCATTTTCACTGAATATATAAGGCTGCATAATATTTTTGCTGCTTAAGGTTTTACACAATATTCTTACTATTAAAGTTTAGTTTACAAACAGCTTGAGTTTAAAGAGCGTTTCCACTAAATGACAGCCCTTTATAAACAGTGACAAAGCTTGTTGAGGGGGTTATCATCTGATATTAAAATCTCTCATGTTTTTCACCTGACTATTTTAAAAAGGATCAATTTCAAGACAACAGCAAAACTCTTTTGGCTAAAAAAGGCCAAGGTAAAGAAATTCAGAATTGCATGTAATGCTGGTTTCAGTTTCAAATAGCATCCTCTTGCAACCTTTGCTTTACTATTCAACATTAGTTTTGAAATGATGTTTTGTATCAAAGATTGCTTCTTTCTGCCAGCTTAATGGACAGTATCTTCATATCATATTCATTGACCATGCAAAAAAACTCCTTAGATAACTTGCTGTGCCTTTTACTAAGTGCTACTCTAACTACTACCCCCAATCTCATCAGCAATCTTGCTTCTGAAGTTTGCATGACATGACAATGAAAGCTCTCGGGATCTGGTTTCAAAAGATGCTTTTTAACAGGCTACAAAGCAGGTAGGACAAATGTCAACTCCTTTAAGGTTTGTTTTTCTGTTGGTGTACCCCCACCTCCTCAGTGATTGGGTTTTTCAGATCGTTTGTTAAATGTTTCAGCTTTCAAAACATTTCTTTTGATCTGCAAGGAAAAAGAATATATATATTTAAATAATAAAAGGAGAATCCAGAAAATATGCACACCTGCATTCAGCTGCATCCTGTCACCACACTCTGCTGGGAATTTAAGCCTCAGTTTCAAAACCTCTGTTCAAAGCTAAGCTGTCCAGATGTGATAGCACAACCACTTAAACAGGAGTTTCCTGTATTAACAGGAAAGTAGCCTAACCCTCAAAAATATAGAGTTGATATCTGCAATATTTTCTAGACTTTTGTATTTTCTCAGAAGAGAGTTAGAGAATAGCAACAAGAATATTTGGCTCTTCATAAAATCCTGATATTTGTAAGGCTGGTGGACTACTCCCCAGTCAAATGTAGATATACATACTCCAATTTCTTTACCTAATCTGGAAGGAAATAATAAAAAAAAGCAACTAAGCCCCAAACAAAATAAACAAACAATTCCCCACCACCAAGCAAACAAAAAGCATCTCCAAAGCTGGAAAAGATGCTGGTCATATAATATTTTAAAAAAAGTTTCTGCTAATTTTGAGAGCATGTAACCCCCAATAAAATATGTAGATTGTATTTACAGTTTGGCAGTCTCAGGGTGCAATACCGAGTACTCTGTAGAGACGAAATATCTTCAAAACATTGAAAAAGCACTGCCAAAGCAGTTCCTTTCACTCTTTTTACCACCGAGTATCAGAATTGATTAACTAACTTTAAAGAGTCAGCACCAATATTAGTAGACTGCATAAGGTTCAGATATCAACCTTCTCTGAATCAAGGAAATGTATATTTAAATTTACAGACAAGACTGAAACTAGAATAATTTAAAGTACTAGACCAGTAGAGTATGACTTCTTTGGTGAGACTCGCTAGGGACAAGGTAGAAAGGAAAAGGTAATTTTTACTGTATTCAGAACACAAGGAGAATTTTTTTTTTTTTTTTAATTAAGATGAAATAAAAACAGGCTTTCAAAACATCCTCTGGAAGGTAGTTGCATTTGCTCTTGGCAAGGCAGTACATGCTAGACCAAACAGACACCAAGTGCAACTCTGCTCTAGAGCCACAAGTAAGATGAGGTGTACCTCATCTTTCTAACTCAGAGTTTCCAGAGGAACTCAACAAGACTGACTTTGATAACTAGTGGGTCATGCACATCTTCCTGCCATCACTGTGAGAAAGCAGGGGTTTCTAGAAAATTTTCAAGAACTTTCAAGATGCAATAGTAGCTTCAACTAAAAGAACAGGGAACAGCACAGACCTAGACAGCTCATGCCTTAAAATTTAATGCCCTAAAATTACAAACAGAGTTTTTTAATCAGACACTCTCAGGGTTCTTTAAAAAAAAACAAACAAACCCACACACAAAAAACCAAACCAAACCAAACCAAAACCTACAAAAAAACAAAATCACAAAAAATTTTTAAAAATGTTATTCTTCCTTTCATACCTAGGGGATCTGATTGAAACAAATTAAATAACTTGCACGAGGACACTCAAAATCTGTGTAATGTCTGGTCTGAGTTCTACCTTCTGACTACTACTGCTGAGTCTTAACAACTCCCTCTTTCCTCCACAAAGCTGCAGGTTTCAGCAAACAAAGCATTCCTTATAGCTAATTGGTATTACATAGAAACTCAACTGCTCTTATTTACAAAACTACAGATTTATGTCAAGCAAAGCCAATTATGCTTAATGTTTAAACTATTGCAGGTGCTCAATGACATTGTTGCTAGGCAGTAGAAGTGAAATTGCTCTTTTAATGCATCTTGTTCCAACTGGGAGCATGTGTTTTATCATCAGTGCAAACTTAACAGATGGAGATCTTAATCCTCTCCAGTGAGTTTTCTTCACCCTCCCGCACTCAAAATGGTGTCCCATCCATTTAGACTTAACTGAGGTGCTCAATGAACTGTCTGTGACAGAACTTGTATTTTTTTGGTGTGTGTACATGAATACAGTATGCAAGACACATTTAACCACATTACAAAGAAACCCCCAAACTGTAGCAGCAGTAACCAGCAATACACCTGGCTATTCAAGGCTAGTAATGATCTTTACTGAGCACAGCACCTACTCAAATAGTTATAACCAGAGCTGCAAAAAACAACTTCTTCCAAAGTCAAGACTGAATGTAGAGTCCTTTATACTAATTCCACTTTGTGTTGAGACATTTATAAAATTTAGGCAGCATTCAAATAGAAAACTGAACTGGGATGTTTCTTGTTCCTATCCTCACTTAGGAGGGCACTTTTTCTACAGTACATTTCAAACTAATCTTTTATGTTGAGAATTAAAACATGCAGATCTTAGATTTACTTTGTGCAAAGCAATACAGAGCATCAACAGGTGACTTCAAACACAGGCAATCAGATCTGAGTGCTTTGTTATCTCCTATGAAAACTGCTAAATATCTGAAATGCTGAACAACAGAAGGTTATCCTAACATTTTCCAGCTGCTCATTGCATCATTTCATAGGCACGCATATCTCATTCTTTTCTGTCCTCTAATTTTTTCTAATGTATTAAACCATGTGAAAAGCGGCTTCTTCCAAAGTCAAGACCGAACCTATAGAGTCCTTTATACTGATTTCACTATGTGCTGGTACAAGATTTATAAAATTTAGGCAGTACTCTGAAGGTACAAAGGATTCCGTCCACTTTGTATTGGAGTCCCAGATGCTGCATTTCAAGAAGCATTCCTGTCTGTTGGTTTTAACTGCTAAATTGCTCTGTCACAACAGCAAGCATGATTGATAGACTTTTGCATGTAGCTTCCTCTGCAGCAACAACTGAAATAAGTCAAAATCCAGCAATCAGTACCTCCTTTTCTTTTACCATCTATCTAAAAGGCCAAAGTCTTTATTAAGTCTGATAGAAAAAGCATCCCTCTAGTCTCAGTGAAGAAGGCAGAGAGCTTTATTTATCCCAAAGCCCATTCTAATCCCTACCTTCCAGAGTACCTCTTTATGAAGGCTGCCCAACTGCTTCCTTCATTGCTGAAAGCCATTTTTCCATGATTGCATGCCAGAGAAGCCCTATCCAGGGAGTTAACTAATTCTCTTTTTCTTGCAGAATGATCTTCATCAAACAATTAACTGCAATAGCTGCATTCTATTATCTGCTTTCATCTATTCTCGCATTTTGATTTACGAGATTAAAAAAAAAACAACAAAACTGGTCTTAGGAAGTTTGAGGTCATTTGGCCTGAGAATGTATCAGGGGAAACACTATCTTGAAATAAGGTTAGATTTCTTGTTCTCCTGTTCTTAGTGTGAATGGTTCCACATTGCTGTTATTTTTGCAGTTTAAAAAAATAAAATTATCATTAGGAGTCAAAAGTATTTCCAGCCCAATTCTATTCACTGGCCCAAATCTTAGATTTTACTCTTTTATTACATAGTTCTTCTTGTGTTGTGTATAACTCTCAAATGCATTGGCAGCAACGACGTATCTCCTGTCAGCAGACTCTAGATAGTATTTTTGTAACTCTTCTGTGCCAAGACAAGGGTCAAGTTAAGTATTCAAGAATTTCTCAGGGAAAACACTAGGAATTTTCATGGCTTAAATAATTATTGCAATACAAACACATTTTAGAAAATAATACCTTACAAGCAAACAACTGTCAAGTGTGATGGGTAAATTTACTCAAGTATGTGGAAATTAGTCTGTCCCCCACTTTGTGGTGCCCTCAGAGAATAGAACCTTCAGCCTTTTGCTGCCTCTCCTCTCACAGCTCCAGCTCCAGCCCAGCTTGTGCAGCCACTTTTGGAGAAAGAATCTGTCCCTTGCTGGCAAGAGCCAGGGCAAGGCAAGCAGGCAGCCTTTCTTCCCCCACACTACTTCTTACAGGGCAAACGGAGTTGTACACTCAGCTCTGCCATCAAGGAGTGGAGTCCCCCACTAGTCAGAAAGCAGATCTTTGACATTGATGATCATTTCAGATAAAACTTGCAGAAAGATATACTTCTTCCATCTCCACCAGGGCTTTCCAGGATTCTTTTTTTACCACAAAGATATTAAACAAGTTCCACAAAAAAATCATTTCCAGATGGGTACTTCGTTCTACAATATCTGTTGCCATCTGGGCTTTAATGGGTCCCTCAGCCACCTTGTAGCTCTCCTGCTGACCCTGATCTCCATCTTCACAAATTATTTCCCATGGGACATATGTCAAATGCTTTACTGGAATCAAAGTACATCATCTCTACTATGTTTTGTTTAGAAAATGAGTTCTCATTATACAGACATTAAGGTAATCTGGCAAATCTACCTTTGATACATCTGTGTTGCATTTGAACTGATTTTTTTTTAAAAAAATCTCATGACTAGAAATATTCTTTTTTTAAAAAATTAATTAAATACTAGTGAGATCAAACTAACACTTCCTTGCTGCCTTCCTTCCTACACCTTAGGTATATTTACTGCATTTTGCTCCCACTTCTGTAATGCCCAACCCAAAGTTACAGCATAAAATATGGTTAATGGTGGAGAAGTGATTTCCTTTACCAACTTTCTTATAGTTTCAGCTCACAAACTACCCTGTATCACTTAATTACATTCTTTTAATGTAGTTTCTCCTGTGATAGAGCATTCCTCATATCTAGTAAGCATTTTGACTTAACTGCCACTTCCATTATGAACATCTTGATATCAAAGTGCTCCTTTAGTTTCTGAATTCGATATGTTTCCTTATGACATTAATACTCCACTTCTAACCTCACTCTTTTTAAGCAATATGACTTTATAAAAGAAATGTTAAGTCTAAATTAGCATCTCTCACAATAACAAAATCAGCCAATCAATAAAGATTTGGGGTAGATCTTTAAACTAGAATGCATTTTACTAATAATTTTTCCACCCCTTTTCCAACTGCATCGACCATTTCCCAATCTTTTTTCCTGATTACCTTCAACTCCTGAAGCTGGGCTATAATTAGTAATTTTGATGTAAATAAACCCTAGTCTACAATTTTCCTACTAGCATTTTTCTTTATATCATCCTTTATGAGTGGCAAATCTCACAGTGCTTCTGCCAAATAAGACTGGATGCCTGAGCATCAATTTTCCACGGCAGAGTTTATGAACTGATGCCTGGTATACAGTATCTAGTATATTTCTGGTAGATCTCCAAGTAATTTGCAAGGAAGGTTGCAAAGTACAGCTGTGCCCATTGAAGTGACAGGCAAACTAAAGAAACAACTGGCAGAAGGCTGAGTAGCAGATCAGCAGCAGATCCAAGAGCAACACACCAGTCTCCCACCTTTGCAAGTATCAACCAGCCAATACCAGACTCCAAAATTACTTGTAAATGATGCTGTCTCAAAGTAATTTGCTATACAAATGAATACATGTTTATTAATTTTGAACCATTCCTAAGTACAAAGATATGTGGATACTTATCTATTTCCATATAGACATTAAAAGCCTCTCTCCATTAACGATACCAAGCAGTGAGCTCTCCACCTCAATGTGAATTATGACAGTTCAGCCTCCTACAAGGCAAAATCTCATGACAAATGGTATTTTGTAAAATTATAGGTAACATTACTATTCATCAGATAATTCACAAATACATTGGTAGTTCTGCTTAGGTATGCTAGGTAGTTCGTCATCAGAAAGTTGGTGGATAACACAATCAAAATTTAGTCAAACAAGTGAAATTTTATCATATTTTTTCCACAGGAGACAAAATGGAAGAACTTTCCAGGACAGTATCATAACGCTTGATGGCTTTTTCATGCTTCAAAAGTTTTTCTCCAGAAAGATTTCCTCTGAATTCATTTGTGTAATCTTCATGCAGTTTGTTGTATCTGGGGGAGATGATAAGGAAGGAAAATACCAAAATAATCATCCTTTCAGATATTAGCTTCACCCATTGTTTATTAGGCAATACTTTGCAAGTTACAGTGCCTTCTGAGTCCTGGAGTTCTAGGCAGCCAAAAAAGTAGGACAGTGATATGAATTTTCCTAGAACTTTTCATATCTGCAGGATGAGAAGTGCCAAACTGGATATAGATGTTAAGAATACCTGTACTGTGCCTTTTAATGAATTTAAAAAATAAACGTGTCTTTTTTCTTAGAGAAATTTTAGTATATTTTTCTAATTCAAGGTTTTAAAGCCTGATTTCCTCCATGCCTAATAAGTGTTTGTCTGAATGGTCATCACCCTTTTTTCTCCCCTCTGGGAGAATTTTTATTCAGCACAAAATGAAACAATTACATTTGACCTCAAAAACCTTATTTCCTGTATATTTTGGTTTTCTTATTGTAAAATGAAGTGTCTTGATTCTGAAGTGAAATGCTGATTTGAAATAATTTGTTTTAAAACTTTTTTTCTTAATCTTAGGAAGACATTTCCTAAAAAATATGTTAGGTTGCGGAAAATTTTTTTGTTGAGTTCAATCCAATTTTATGTCAACTTTTTGACTACCAAAACCTTTATTTTCAGCAGTAAATGTCACAAATGAAAATTTCATTTTACAGACGAATAAAATTGCATTTCGTAAGAGGAATACAAAGTACGTGCAGGAGAAACTTTTTTAGTTGTAACTCAGGTCACATTTAAAAGAAGAGAATCACATTGAAATAATTGACAAGATACTACAGTAAACATTGGTGCTGCAAAGTTGGTGCTAAATGTAATAGGAAAAACAATACTTTTGTCAAGAGCTCTAGAAGTGCACTGCCCTTGTAAGTTTTCTGTTACTGTCATAATCAAATCCCTACTTCATGAAGGTTTCCGAAGGATTTGCATGGAACTGCCTCCCAGTGTCTAAGAGTGAATGCACGTGACCCTTCCCTCTCCCTTCTTGACAGTTTTAATGCTGACAATAGAAAGTTAACGTGATGAATGTTTTGGAATATGGAAGGCAGGCTAACTTTCAAACCACCGTGGATGTAACAGGGGAGAGCAGCTGTGAGTTCCTTGCAGTTTACAGGCAACATACAGGGATAAAACTTATGCTCTATAGGTGGCTTAAAATTGCTTCCTGTGTGAGGACTGAGAAATTCTGTTGTCTCCAGCAGAAAGCTGCTTTCATTCCATGCCCAGTAGAGTATCAGAAAACCTTGCAGGGTTGTGTTGTTGAAACCACAGCATGCAACATCAACCTGTAGTGGTCTGCTGCTTTCTTACCACCCCTCTGCCTATTGTCCTGTACTAAAGGTGTAAGCTTGTTGAGAAGACTATTGTTTTCTATATATTGGTAGGTACAAAGCCAAGTGCAGTGGAAGTTAGTTCTACTGCCAATATATCTTTGTGCTCCTATCTAGATGCCATACCAAAATATTTACACCTTTCTATAAAGAAGATGATCCTCTTCTTTAAGCATCTTTATATTAATAAGATTCCTTAAGTATTTAAGACTAATGACAACAGTCTTTTTTGTTCAACCTTACCACATTTTTGTTGTGAAATCTCTGTTCACATATCTATCACTACCAATTCTTAATTACACACTGGTTTACAGATTCTACAAGAATTTCTACCCATACCTACAAATGAAACATCAAGCTTTCATTTTCTCACACATACCTGTGTGCAATGGTCCAGAACCCCAGGGTGTTCACCATCATTAAGGAAGCCAAGAAGAAGAAGAATCTCTCCAATTTACCTTCATATAGCAAGTGTGGAAACCAGTTACCTGGTAAAGCAGACATGTGAAGCAGAATTAGTTTGCCTTACAGCAAGACACACGGCTCATATGGAAGACACAAAGATAACTTTGCGTAAGACACAATCCCAGCAGGTGCTCTGAACCCCCCTGTAGGTGTTTATACATTCTTACAGCACCTATGTGGGGTTTTTTGAGTCTGCAGTGTACGTTTGCTCTTGCTTTGCAAATGGGCAATAGAGATCTAAAGAAACTAAAGAACATTCCTAATAAATCTGAAGTGTACTGGAAAACCTAATTCTGCACAGTTCCTGCAATGATTGGACCACCTTTTGTCTGTGTTATCCTGTGCACGCAGCTAAATGAATGTTAAATGTGAAAGTTTTAGAAAGAACTACCATAAGGTGGCCAGTAGAAATACTTATTCATATCTTTCATGCTTTTAGTAGGTTCTCCTTAATAAAAAAAAATAAAAAATTCCAAAACACGAGAAGCATTTGCTTGGTGCCATAATCAGCTACAACAAAAACATAAAATGAAAGTGAAAAGAAGACAGAAACTGAAGTTACAGAATATCAGAACCCTATACAGTGCTGTAATGACCATTTACATAATTTGGAAATACAGGATATTTACTGCCTTTGAAGAAGGCAGATAGATTGCATTCATTGGCAATTAATGAAGAAATATAGAGTGTAAAGCAGCTGGTGCTGAAGATGCAATGTCCACAATATCCACAGCTCAGGGAGGTTCACATCAGACCAGTTCCCACTAACAGCTGGAATGTATCAGACATGAGCATCCCTTTTTCTTTAGCTCCATCCAAAAGGAATGCCTTTTTTTTATGCTCCAAGATCATTCTGCGATGCAAATCAGAGATGATCAGGAGATTCAGATTAAAAGTCCATTCCTGATCTGCACTAAAATACCACCATTAATATGCCCAAAGTCACCTTTCTGTGCTACCTCAAAGTCTGGTATCAAATCCTGCCTATCTAAATAATGTGGCTATTCACTCTTGAATGACCTGAAGAGGAGAGGAGGGAAGCCAGCTTTCTTGCCACAGCTGTGCTGTACAAACCTGATAGCCTCAAGCAATCTTTTGGCCACTAATGCCATCTTTACCCATCAAATGCCAACCTTATCTTGTCAATATTTTTCTAAACAGGGAAAAAGAACAGTTCCACAGCACAGGAGAGACAGCAGTTAAAGGATTACTACCCCCTCCCCCCCGTACATTCATGTATTTACATTTTTCTCTTCCCTCCACATCTTAGAGTTGTAAACATGTTTCTTTTCAAAGCCGTTGCCTTTGGCTCTCCTGGGATTAACAGTGAACAACTGCCATCAGTGCAGCACTTTTCCCAAACCCTTCTGCAGTTCTCTCTATGCCACGATGCCTTCCTGCCTGTCTCAGAGCAGCACCACCTCACCTCTGTCTGTGCCGCTCCCTTTGTAGCATTTTCTCAGAGCAAGCTTTAAAACGTATCGTTTAACATTGTGAGTTGACTGAGCTCCTAGGTGCTATAACTTCATTTTAGCAGTTTATAAACTTTTACTGTCATAATTCACAATCAGGTAGTTTTTAGTTTCGCATCCCCCCGGTGGCCCGTAGAAGTCAGGGAGAGAGCGTGTGGAGCTGATGAAAGAGGAAGCACGCATGGGGTTCAGTGCTAGAGCTTGTCAAAGCAGAGTTCACACTGTCTGATAGGTTATTCACATTGGCTAGGCTGACTGTATGAGCAGCAGGAGCTTTTTAATGGAATGGCATTTAAAATGGATCCTGAACAGAAGCATGTACTTAAAAATAGCACTAAGTGATAAAAACAAATAAATAAATAAAAATAATTTAGCGACTTCTAAGAGAATGGAGTAAAATGGACCTTTGAAACTGGCTTACCACTAGTGAAGGCATCAGATGGAAGCACTGAAAGGGGGAAGTGTTGGAAGGGTAGGAGTGCAGCCTCGCAAGTAGATCTGGGTTCTACTCCCACTTTACCACCAGTCTCCTCTGTGGCTTGGATCAAAGATCATTGCTCCATCTCCTCCCTGCTTCTTCTAGTAATGGCTAGTGTTTAAACAGCAAGGCCAGGATAATGACACAGAGCTTTTGGAAAACTCTTTAATATGAGTGGGCAACAGCATAGGCAGGGACAAAATTGGATTGGGCATGGTAAGGCTATGGCTGCCATAGTGCACTCTTTTCCCCCTCCCTAGTTTCATGATCTGACCAAAGCAAGAGGACTTTTCCTTTCACAGAAGGGCAACAAGGTTTTTCAGGGGTGCCTTTCTCTACAGAGGAACAAGGATGTCAGCAGTCCTAAGATACGCAGACTGGAATCCTACTGCCAATATGCATTTTCATCAGTGGAAGCAGCAAAGATTAATGTAACTATTTCCTATTTTCAGCCAAAAACATTTACTTCTCACTCTTTTTTCTTCCATTTTCCCTTTTAACTTAAAGTTTTTCCATGAAAGAGGGGATAAACTTGAACTACATTTACTTCTACTTATACTCAGTTTACAGAGAATCCTCTCCTCTGCTGGCAGGAAGCCTTGGAAGAACAGTCATCAGTGCTAAAATATCACCCATGTGTTTCAGTCACCAAAATTCCCTTTAGATGCTTTCACCCTTACCCCACTAACACCTTCCACAAGCTGTCCACAGACTCCAGCACCCTCCACTGACCTGGCTGGGGGTTCATACTTTCAGGATCTTACTCTCAGCCATGAACACCAGCAACTTACTGGACCAGGTTGTTTGTTTTTGTTGGAGTAAAGCACCCTGGGCACTGCTGTGTTTGAATACTCCAGCACTTTCTCATCCTTGAATCAGCATGGGATATGCAAACAATTCACTTTCCCCAAGAAGGGACTGCCTTTGGGTTCTGTCAATACTTTACTTTTCTATGGAGATTGCCAACAGAAATGCCAGTTACAAGGTTGGTTTGTCACATGGATAATTGCTCACTGGGAATTAATTTTCTACAACAAGCTTTTGATTTCCATTTTTATTCCAACAATGGAAATACTTTGTAGCATGAATCACCACAAAGAATCAGAAGTTTCCTTCAGTTGCATATATTTTAAAGAGACTTTTCTTATTGGTTAGAAGTGAATTGGGTCTGTATTTTACAGCAAATTTAAAACAAATTAGAAGATGAAGTCTTAGCAGTGTCAGTTCCTCAAGCCTGCTCTATCATCATGGAAATGAAGTATCAGATAAACTTTCACTGTCATTTTGCAGTCCTATCAATTTTGTATCAAAATTGCTCAGTTAGTACAAGAAAAAGGAATATTGTATAACACCAAAACACATTATCCTACCAAAACAGGCAGAAGTGTAGGTGAAGCACAGACTACAACATGGGCAAAAACTTTCCTGGGCTGCTTCTGGTGGATGACTGACAGCGACGAGCTGCTGGCAGTATTGGCCACCAAAGAAGATGTGGAAAGGACTGTAAGCCAGTCTTAACAAACACTAGTACACAAAATGTATCTGTTACTAGGATGGCACCCTTGGAGATCTCAAGGGAATGCCCAGGAAGCATTCAGTTGTTTTTACTGAATAACACCATTGTATTTTATTATAGAGAAAACACTGAAGACAAAGCAAAACAGTCTAATGCCAGAAGTTAGTCTATTCAGTACCATTCCTGCATTTTTGCATCTATCCAGCAACCTAGACTATGATTACTGAAAAAAATTAATTCATACCTTAGAAAAGGTTTGTAAAGAAAGGTTTGTTTTTTAAAATTGCCTTCAATCATTTCATCAACTTAGTGGGCATGTATTTAGTGTTTAATCATATCCAAATTAAAGTCTCAGTCTGCCTCTAATCCTTATTAGCTAAGTAGGCACCAGTGGACACCACCATCTGGACTGTAAGAAATACCCTTTAGCTTTATCATCTTTGGTATTTAGAATCACACAAGGCTCCAAATGAAATAAATAACCCAAAAACCAAAAACCCAAACAAAAAACCCCATTAAAAAAACACAACCAAAAAAAGCCAACAATCACAAACCACAGAAAAATCCCCCAACAATTCTCTAAATATTGTGTCTGGGGCAGTTTCCTTCCTCTGACCTTCTTTATTTTTGTTTCTTTCTTACATATTTATATTATTATTTTTAGAGAAATGTATTCTGAAATGATTGGCATAGGAGGACAGGTTTTGTCTTACATCTTATTCCGTTAAAATGTTAGGAGAGGTAAGAGATCCAAAAGAAAGCAGTTTCCCAGCTTGTACTGAAAATATCACTGTCACCCATCATCTGTTTGCACTCGTCAGATTTTTAAAAAAGTCTTATTTTATCATATTCACACCATCCTCCATAGATGCGTTAAAAATGATTAATGCAGCTTTGACTGACTGATATCTGATCAACTTTGCCAATAAAAACCCAAATAAAATTCTAAACTAGTGACATGAAATAGGATATAAAAAAGTTTAAATTTTGTCAACACCCTCTGTGCTTCAACACTTCAAAATACACATTGGAGGATCTACTTCACTGTAGAAACATGGCAAACATGGTCTCATTGCTTAGAGATGGAAGAACCAGAAATAGTCTTGGCTCAGGTTTTAGTGAACCAAGAATCATGGGACAAGACAAAAAGCGTTCATAGCCCAAGATTCACACACTAAACCTTGTTAAATCTTACAAAACCATTGCATGAACACTATCTTATATTTCAGAAAAAGAAAAAGAACTTTCAATATAAATAAGTTAGCTGAGCTTTTTTAGGAACAAAAAAGAAAAAAAAATGGTTCTGGTTGGTTTGCTTTACTCCCTGGTCCATAAATTGTCCAGATACCAAATATTTGACAAGCTCTTTAAACAGAGCTGAAAAAACCCTGACCAAATATCAGCAATGAGAGCTTAATTTGTGTAATTGGGCTGTAGTTTGACCCAAGAGAGGACACAGTTTTATTCCTTAAATCACTGTCGTCTTTAGAAGGTTCAATAGGTAACCATTAGGCTTTATAAATTTTAAAATTATTATTTTTCTGATCTTTCATCACAAGCACACCAAAGAACACTGTAAGAAGCCCAATCGAACAATTGGAAAAAATACAGATGGAACAAAAAGAATTTTGTTTATAGCATTTCCTATCAAACTACAAGAAAAACAAAACCAAGCCTAAATTGTTTCTTTGGTTTTGTTATAGTCCATACCCAGCTACAGAAGTCTGGCACCAAACCGACTTTGATTTAAGAGTCAGCCGGACAAAAGTCTATCTGGGATGGGTAGAAAAATACTCTAAGTCTTCAGTCTGAAGCATTATAACACAAACGAGGAGACAGGAATATCTCCATCTTTTACAGGTTGTGAATTGCATGAATTAGGTAATTTGGAACAATTAATCTTAGTCAAGCAAGGAACACTGGGAAAGAGATAACCTGTGAGATTCCACTTATTTTTAAAAGTAAAAAGTGAGAGCCCAATAATATGTTGTTCACATACTAATAAGGAAAACAGCCTCTAAGACTCTTGTAACTAGAGCAGCAGAGCAAATACTGAACATTTTTCACTTATTTTTTTTCCTAAAGCCTTTCTAGTTTTCAGAGGACATTTCTTATTTAGGGGTTTATTCAGTCCCATTACAGTACCTTAATCTGAATACAGACTATCACTGAATCCCTTTGAAATTTAAGAGTGACTTTTGCTCAGGGTAATGGTGGATTCAGTTCCACCTGCAGGAACAGCAGGTCTGACAAAGTTAAACAAAAATGTAATTATAGTGCCTTTTTTTTTGTCAAATCTAAGTAAAGAATTTTGCTATACATAACAGTGAACAGGATTTTAGCCAGAACACTTCTCAGTTTGCTCAAAAATCATGAGTGAAAGAGGTTAGAACATGGCAACTGCATCCTGTGGAGAATTTGGAGAGTTCAGCCTGCTTGATCCCAGCCAGGATAAGAAAGAATTTGAAGTCTCTGTTAAAACAACATTTCTGGCAAGGAATGAACATTTTCTTTTTTGAATCAATTAAATGATTTCACATAGA
Organism: Pachyramphus minor; assembly: GCA_013397135.1. Classification (NCBI taxonomy): domain Eukaryota; kingdom Metazoa; phylum Chordata; class Aves; order Passeriformes; family Tyrannidae; genus Pachyramphus; species Pachyramphus minor. Next base: position 696,255 of record VYXB01003816.1, read on the forward strand.
ACTACAGGAAAAGAATAGAAATAATAGAAAAAGAATAGAAAACTAGACAAAAATCAGCTGAATTGCAAACCAAATGCAAAAATTGATTTCCTTTATCACTTTGTACAAAAATACTCTCTAATAAATTAGTTACATAACAGTGACACAACATGGGCAAAATATTTTTGTGCTGACATTATGCTTAATTATTTTATAATTATTTAATTATTCCCAAAGTAAAACTGCAGTAAAATATGTCAGTTTTACTAATATTTCAACCTTACACGTTGTGGGTTTGTCAGTCCCCCTGGGCTGAAATGGTCAGGCCCAGGTATATTTCCGCAGAAAAAGCCAATTAAAAGTTATAGTAACACCTCTGCTAATGACATATTTAAGAAAATGGAAGAGAAGGTGGTGTCACAGTAAGAATTTCGGCTGCCATGTGAGGAGGGAGGCAGCAGGCCCCCCAAAGTGGGGGGGCCAGGCCCTACTCTCCTGGCCCTGTGCCGGGGGCAGCCATGGCATTGAAGTCTCTCCAGCTGGGACGGGTAACAGTGGAGAAGAACTCCAGAAAGACACTGCCCAGCTGAAACATCCTGCGAGACGGATTCCGGCCCGGCAGAGAGCAGAGAGGACTTAAGATAACGGAGCCTCCTCCAAGGTCAGTTCTAGCAAGAGAAGAGTTGAGACAAGGGGGGAATACTCTTCCC